>JASGCC010000123.1:0-600000 GCA_030067915.1 Hydractinia echinata
TTGGGTCACTAAACTTTGCAGGATTAAAATTAAAATCTCCATACTGTGTAGAATATGAATCATCTATTTGTATGTGACTCCTTTCAAATCCATGATTTTTGATTTCCTCTGCAAATTTTAGTATGACACTCTGGTTTATATGTGTTCGAAATTGTACCCAAGTTGACCATATTGGTTGAGTCATCATTCGTTTATCTGGAACTTTCTCTGGCTTTTCAATAAACTTATCAAACATAACCTTGTGAACATCCTTTATGTTATCTCTGATACAAACAGTATATTTCAGTAAGTTTGTGGAGCTTGTGTTGACATATTTCACGTTGTAGTAGTCCTTTAAGTCAGCACGAATACAAAACTTATCACCTTTAGGATGCTTCTTAGTTACTTCATTCATACTAACATGTAATGGCACATGTTCATCAATATAAATCCCAGCCCCTTTGCTGTTAACTGCAAATGGTTCTAATACACTACCAAAAATATTAGGCTGATAACTATCAAGGTAGTCAGAAGTTAAAAAAGGTGTCATTGGAAAAGACGTTTTATCTAATGGCCATGTTTGATTAAAGACTTCTCCAAGTCCAAACCAATGAGAAAACTTTGTGTCAAAACAATCTTCCAATTTATTATTATAACTTGATATCCAATAAACTTCATAGCACTGATCACTAAAATTTAGCTTTGTTATTGTTAATGTGATTACATCTAAATCAAGTTCTTGAAATTTCATTGTTAATGAGTCATTTGTGTAGTGAACTGAGAAGTTTTTTCTTGCTGCTTCAGATAACTGCTGCCCAAGATCGACCTTCAATGCAATATTTGGTTTGCTTTCTGATTCTGCAACCAATGCACTGACATTGGAAGAAAATCGCAGTGTCAAATAGTCCTTGTGATCAATAAATATGTTCTTGCCAAATACAGTATACTTCTTTTCAATAATTTTTGCTTTAGTTGCTATAGTCTCACTCTCATATTGTTTAGGCAAATAAAAACTCAACATAAAAATTGCAGCTACTAGGAGAAGAATTCCTATCAAAGCCATTGTAATTCGAATTTTCTTGCAAAATTGATAGTTGTGTGTTTGAGCCAGACTTTTAGTTCTTAGCCTTTGCTGCAACGCATTTTCGGTAGCAATTTTCCTATCCCCAGGTAATCCATTTCTACTATATTTATTTGTGTTGTTTGTGATTGTAGAAGAGATGGTATTCAGTGAATCGCCACTTGGGGAGCGGTTATGTACTGTGTATCCTGTATATGAACTTAATCCAGTCAAACTTGTTCTAGTTGAATTTTCATCATACTCTGAAATTGATGATAACTTCTCAGCCAACATTTTTGGATGTTCTTTCTGATGGTGCGTGTCAAACCAAAGTTGTAGCTATCCTGTCTGTTGACAAATAAATATTTCCCTGTTTAATCGTCAATATCCTTGGTGTTTCCGTTAATATGCTTGTAGTTGCTATTTTGTTTCCTTCTGGGAAAAAGATATAGCTGACGTACAAAAGTAAAAGATTAATAAATATCATTAAAACAATCACATAATAGTTATTTGACATAAAAGTATTGATCCTCACCCAGCCTCCGATTTAAAGTTTACTGAAATGCTCATCTTGTGCCTCCGTCACTTTACCTCGATGAAAACATAAATTTATGATCCGGGTGTGAATGAAAAACAATAAAATGTTGTTTTAGTTATAACATTGCTTTGCTTGTTTAAAATTGAAATTTGTGGATAACTGAAAATAATTTTCAAAATATATGTTTCAAATGATTGAATAATGATTTTAATAAAGTTCTTCTTTATTTTAAAAGTAAATGTGATATATCCTCCGGTAAATCGGAATAATCCGTGGAAAAAAATTTCCGTGTTCGAAAAAACAGACCACCTCGTCCCAGGACCGAAAACAAGGTTACAGCTACAGCTTGACCCCCGAAATCGTTCCCTATATGATGGCATGGCACCACAAGTCAGAGAAAGGTCGGTGAAAATTTCCCTTATTTTAATCAATCTCTATTTGTATAAGACCCGATTACTTAAGACGTTGAGGTGAGCTCATGCAGCATGGAAATTTAAAAAAAATTGCACGTCCAGTTTTATACGACTTGTTGATCTTCAAAATGTTGTGAAACGTTACGAATTTTTCGTGGTAACATTTTTTAGCATTTTTTTTTTGAAATAAGCAACAATGTCAAAAATGTCGAATGCTTCCGATCCCAGCTACAACAATTGAGTTTAACTGCACCAAGCAACATGGCCGCATGAAATCAGTGGAATGTAATCAGAAATTTAATTTGAAAAACATTGGTTTTTATAACACAGCACACACGTCATTTTAATAATTTTAATATAAACGGTGCCCTCTATCGTCGATGATATTAAATTGAAGCTTTGCATTTTTGGCTCGGAAATACCGATCTACAGTATACACTGCGCCTCAAAAACGTCAGAAGTGTACTGGGGTGGAGTATCATTCAAGTGGTGATGGAAAATAGCGAGTTCCCCACACGAAGAGACATGGACAACTGCTTTTGGTCTCTTTTAAGATAATGGTGTGTGTTACAGTGGAGGACTGATGGAAGTAAACAGGCCTGTTGACGATGTTGTTCTATTTAACTGACGAGTGTGACAAGCGTAGACAAACTAGTTCTAAGGCTTACTTTTGGCGAGAGATAAAGAACTCTGAGATGGAGGTTGAACGTTCGTTACTAACAAAATGGTAGTAAGCAACCTCTTCCTCAGGGTCATTTTCGTGTTAACAGCACTGTCATCAACACATTATTGGCGTAGAAGAGTCCTGAAAACAGGATTGGATGTTATCAGTGATGGTTTATTTTTTAGATGTTGGCATTGAAAGCTATATTTTTCTTCAAGTCTATAATTAACGAGAAGATACACATAATACTCCAGGGAAACATGCTGACCATCAGGACAGAATTTTTCGGTCATTAAAGTAAACAATAAGATGTTTCCCTAAGTTTCTCCTTTTTTGGCGTTATCTACATTCGATTTCGCCTGAGAAACAACATCAACAACTAGTTTCCACATGCAACAATGTAGGTCTTCCGTATGTGGCAAAACACGGTTTTATCACACCCACCCCTCTTCACACCCACCCCTCTTCCCTCCCCCTCTCTCCCCACCCCCACCCTAAAAACTCCGTCTAACACAAATAGGATCATATTTATAGGACCTAACTGCTGGCCTGAACTAAAAACAGAAATAATTTTTTTCTTTGAGTTTAAGATATTAAAAAATGTCAAAGGATAAAGTCGTCTCATGTGACCCATCTTACATAATTTCACTGCGTCATAGATTACAAAAGTCTAGTGTTAAAACATATCATAATATTCGTCTTTAATGTCAATGTATCTATTGTTTCACTTAATGACACGGAAGCGTCATACATAAGCCAAAAAATAGCTCGCACTTCTGTCAAATATAATTAGAAAAATTAAAAATGTCAAAAACAAATATTACTTATTAAATTAATATTAAAAAACAATGAATCCATTTATTAAAATAAATATAAACAGAAAGATAACATATTTATATAGAAGTATATACATATAGAAATATATGAATTGAAATCGGTATGCGTATCACATACTATCCATAAAAAACTTGACAAAAATGAGTGAAAATAGGGAACGAACAAGAGAAACTTGTGTGGTCTACATTTTATAACGTAATCAATCCATAAATTCAATATCATCTACAGTTGAACATTATCAAGGTTATTTTGGGACCTATTTCCAAAAGTTGTAACATATAGAAGTTTCGTTCAGATTTTGTAATTTTGTTAAATGAAGGTTTTGATATGGGGGTTGGGTATTTTGATGTGGATATATATATTCAATATATGAAGCACATGTAAAGCACATGTAAAGCATCATAAAAGCATATATAAAGCATATATGAAGCATATATAAGGTTCTATATGAGGTGATATTATAAGTTTGTCACATTAATATCCAAGGTAGGGAAAATTATATTTTTCTAGTTTTTCGACTGTAAAAATACAGACGAAAAGATCAAACGATTTTCTCTAACGTCACAAGTAAAAAAACTCATGGCAATATATGACCTTCCCACCACAGTGACATAACAAGAATGGTTTAAACCATAGCAACAATCTTTAGAGGGTCGTATTAAAGTGCACTTTGGAAGCCATCAAGCATACTGAACACACGTTTAAAAATAAATATAGCTTAGCTTTGACACACAGCCTATATATAAAAATTTACATAAAAATTACAATTCATACATTGTTAAAATTAATATTCTGTAAAAAGTGATGGTAGTTTTTTAAAACATTTTATTATTATGAGCCCGGACTCTTTAAAATCAAAACAAAAAATTTCATTATGCGTCCGTTACTTTTTAACGGATACTTTAAGACCTCTGTATTGAGTGGTTGCGAAACGTCTCGAAAGACGTCTATGTATCGCTACCTAAAGAAACACAACTAAAATGAGTTATATTCTCTGTAGCAACGCATTCCGAGTGAACAATATCGCTTTTATCTATCTCACACAAATTGATAGAACAAATCAGCATAAGTATAAAAACACCCTCTACGGAAGAATGTACTTCGTCCAATTTAATTTATTGTTGAGGGTATTAACAGAATAATTATAAAACTTAACAAATTTAATTTTCGGATTAAAATTGTATGCATTTGTTGGGAGACAAAGAAAAATTGTTTTAAAAACTTTTTCTACCAAGCACTTATCGTCGAATATTAACTTTTGCGTCTCCACATTGTGTGAATACTAATTTGTTTAAATGAAAAATTTAAAAAAATTCGCATACATTGAAATTCCGACATTTTCGCAAAAATTAGTTGATTTAACGTAAGATAAGAAGTTGGAGTCACATAATTTGATATTTTTTGGACGTTCCGGAAAAGGTCCAAAATAGTTGTAATTTAGTTCAAAAGAACTTCTTAGGATATTGATGACTTGGGTGGAATCTTGCACCAGTTGTCAACTATCATCAGCACCCCAAGTCGTCAGTAAATCGTCAACACCTAGATAAACATCAGGTTTTCCATACCACATACCTTTCACTATCATTTCGTATGCTTTACACGCAGAAATGTAGATGTATAAGTTGACACCGTGTATAACGGTTCAACTCGATGATCGATCGAAAACAACAAACAGCTCGATGATCAATCTAAAACAACGATCCGCTCGATGATTGATAGAAAACAACGATCCGCTCGATGATCGATCGAAAACAACGAAACCGCTCGATGATCGATCGAAAACAACGATCAGCTCGATGATCGATCGAAAAACAACGATCCGCTTCGACTGCTGTCGCCAATAACTAGATGTACACGACGCTTCTTTTTACGATTCTAAAAAGTAATCAAAACGATAGCTTCGTTACAACACTACGTATTATTTGCGCCCTATCACTCCAAGGTTAACGCCCGTTTTAATGGCCTTTTTTTAATTTGCATGCTTAACTTTTCCAAAATAATATCCAATGACATCCTTTTAGGCAAACGCTGCAACAAATTATTACAGCCGAAATAGACCCACGTAAAAAAGTCATCGAGGGTACAAATTAACAAACAAGTAAACTTATTTTAATAATTTATGAAAGGGGAAATAAATCATGGGAAGATCTTACTGACGCAAAGAATACAAGCGATGAAAATTCTCAAATTTTTTTTATAATGTGGCAACAGTTTCAGTTCTAAATGTTTCTTAGGTTTTAACATAAGAAGCTTCCTGACAAATATCTTAAGTATGCCTGTCAAAAACAATATATGTTTTCCAGATGGCTAGTACTAAGCTTGCTGTAAAAAAAATAGTAAGGCCTGCTCTTAGTCTACTGGAAAGTCTAAATCTAATAGTAAACTATATACTGTATTCTATTACGAGATGTAGAAACAGGTGATGAATTATATCAAAAGCTTACCTTCTATAAAATTTTCGAAGGAGTTCAAAATATTTTTGTGATCACGACTGTCATCAAGCTGAAACAAAATATACCACTTTTTAAAACATCAAAATGTAAAACACAAATCAAACAAAAAACAACAACGAAGTATTAAAGCAAATATTCACTAGCTTCATGTGACAGAGCATGTTGTAAACATTGATTCAAGTTGGTAGCATAACAAATTTATTTTTCATACAGCCCTGGAGAATCACTCTAGCGCCACCATAACAGTGATTAAACAATCAAAAATGTTACATATTCCATCAATTGTGATAATACCTTAAATTTGTACTCGCAGGAGCACATTTCACGCGAATGAGAAATCAGCTCCTCGGGGTATAGAACGTGTTATTAAAACAGAGAAATACTAGTTTAAATTGCTCTGAGAGGGACCCTAGAATCCTAAATCACTTTGCCCATGGTAGATACACTTGCAACTTTTAAACATACGTACATGTAATAACTTAACCACGAACACGACCCTGGGTATAACACAAATTACACGCCTTTAAGTTACAGACAATTCCTTCTTTATAAATTTTTTAATTTTTTTATTAAAACAACCTTGTTCACACACACCTCGTATAACTTGTTGTTTACTATGTTGGTTTGTTCTTGCAAAAAATCGTCGTGTGTACTCTGATTCATCTTTATCATATCCAATGGGACTGGATCAAAGTCACGTGACTTCAGCAGATTTATTTCTAAACTGTTATGCCATTTTTGTAAATCAATAAGTTTTGCCTAAAAGCAACCAAATTTTATTTCAAACAACAACAACAACAACAACGACAACGACAACGAAACCGGAAACGGAAACAAAAACAACAAAAAAGAAGGAACAGAATAACAGAAAAGTAAGGAATAAGCATAATAATATCACACAAATAAACAAAACAAAACAGAAAAATAAATAAACAAACAAACCTCCAACATTTTATTCAACAATTCAGATGACTGCAACTTTTGCAGGGTGTGACCTCTGTCATGTAGCACCAATTTTAGTTGGTCTTCAACAAAATCTTTCGATCTGAAATGAACAAATTGATCAAGAAAGCGTTGTTTTGATTGGACAAACATGACAGGTAATAGATTGGACACAACCAATTACCTTTTTTCTGCGTCCATACTTCCAAGGTTGTATTCAATCGCTCCTCTTATAGAATTTAAATCTTCCTGCACTTGTGTGGCTTCGTGTGTTTTCTCATCCAAGTGTATCTGAAGCTGTCTATTCTCTTCTCTTTAAACAAAAAAGATATTTTTTTTTTCATAAGAAGTTTAGTCTGTGTCTATTAATTGGTTACTTGGTTACTTCGAGAAACAAAAAAGGGAAAAACCTCTATCTCCAAACTTGTCCTCTTTATAGCAGGGTAAATTTAAGGGCATTTCTAGGACGATATAAATATCATGCCTTATAAAACGAACCTTGATAACTGCACTTCATTCTTAAGTTGTTCAATCTCTTTCTTCTGTTCAATGGATGCGTTGCTTTCACGTAATACACTTGATTCCATAACCTCTCTCAGTTTGTTTTTTGTCCGCGAAAACATGTCCTCCTGTGCTTGGCATTGATCTGCAGTGAATAAAAAATTGTTGTTATATTATATTTCATATATTAAATTATTAAATTTACCCTCTTAAAATTACCCCTCTGCAAATTACAATGAACCATATTTACGGCAAACGAACTAAACACCCATTGCAAACGAACTAAACACTAAACACCCATTGTAACTCCTCCTTTTGTTGAGCCTCTAATAGGGAGAAGAGTTATTAGAGGGTGCCGGTTAATAGGAAAAGTGGGGAAAAAGATTATATTATATTATCATGTTTTTATTCCAAATAGACTTTAACTTTTTGAGTTTGAACATAACCTAAGGATTCACCGTTCTAATTATTCCCTGTATCTTCAGAAAACCAACACAAACACACATGATGACGTATCGTCTTCCCCATAAATTTCGTCATCTTCAAGCTCACGTGCTATTAAAACCTGCTTGGCGCTGTGTTAATTGAAGGAGACGTTAATCAGAATAATTCACTGATAGATATGGCTTTATTGGAGAGCGGTGGTTTATTGGAGAGCGGTGGTTTATTAGAGGGCGGTGGTTTATTGAAAGGTCAATTTCTTTTATCGAGAACTTATCGAGGCAAACAAAAACGTTTCAGACAAATCTACTTTCAGTTAATTGATAAAATAAAAACTGAACTGTATATGATTGATTGATTGTCGGCAGAGCTAATAACAAACCAACTTTCACTCATTCTTATCCGGTTTTTTTTGCTGATAAGTTCATAGTTCATTAAAATAAATACCAATGTCTTAAATTTTTTATTATACTCCAACAATTATGTCGTATCCTGTTATATTCAAGTTCACCATATCAAACTGTAAACATATTAATCTTTCCCACCGATTTTTATTGGTTATTTTTTAAATGCTCGCATTAAAGCTGTCATAAAAGACAAAAGAACAAATAACTACATTACAAAAATGAACGCCCTTTCAAAGTTTGGCGTTAAAATGACGTTAAAACGACACACTGTGAAAAATAATGTCAAATAGATGCTCTCTAAAAAAACAATCTAAACTTAATAACAGGAAAAGGACCAGTTTGCAAACGTTTATAAAAAGAAGGACAATATTTACCAAGACTTTCGTTTAATTTCTTCATCAATTCTTCATTTTCCTTTCTCTGGAAATTCAAACTCTGTTGTTGATCGCGAAGACATGTTGTCAAAGCCTCGTTATCAGTAAGCAGAGCTTTCAAACATTGCACAGCCTCGTTCTTTTCTTCAAGACTGGCTTGCAGCTGTAACAAGAAAACGAAACATAACTATATGATTATCAGTTGATTACTGTAAAGAAGACATTTGTCACGAAAGGAATTTTTGCGAATAAGCAAATGTTGGAGGGTATAAGTTTAACTTCATTTTTCCGAAATAAAGGTTAAAACACCCATAGTGTCCTAATAAGAACTCAACAGCCCATTTCCCTTTTAAATTATTGTAAAGAAAACAAAGTGCTTTCGAAAATGCTTCCCGCCTAAACCAACTGTCAAACATGGAAGATTTCTAGTAAAACTAATTGATTTTCTAAAAGAAGTAGTGGAATAGGAAGTACATTTTTTAAAAGTGTTAACAGGGAATTTAAACAAAACTTTGCATTCTTAGTAAAAGTATTTATGAGACTTTATCAGTTTGATTGATTTTGTTGCTTGGCAACTATTTAAAATTATAAACTAATTAATTACCTCTTCTTGCATTTGTTTTAATTGCTCGTCCTAGAAACATAAAAAATAGAAATATTTTCTTTCTAATTAAATTTTAAATTTGTCCAAACAACTGACCACAATCGATTAGCTAAGATTTGATTAAATGGGAGTGGAGCTACTTCGAGCAAGCGAGTGGGGTCGGATCCGGTCCCCAAAACTGAGAGCTGTACACAAACTCACACCACTACGAGCAGCGACACGAACATAACATGATTAACCTTAATGTACATGGGATTTGATTCAACAACAGCAAGTATACCAATCACAACTAATAATAATAATATTAATAATAATAACCGATTTATTTCAAGCATATCCATAAATTACATGGTTTCTTGAAATGCGTAAGTATATATATATATGAAATAGCGTAAAGTAAAAAATCCTTGAAACACAAAGAACGAAAACATTTATAGCAATAAAATATTAAAAATTCACAGATAAAAGTTCAATCTTGCTTTAGTGAACAAACATCTGCGAAACGGTAGGAAATTGTCCACAATATAGAATGTACCGATAACGGATACGTTTGAAAATCAATCCCATCCATCGAAAATATTTGTTAACTATTTATGGTGACAAAAACACAGTGATATTTCCAGTTAAACCCTTAATTTTCTTTTTTTAGTTTTAGGATTTTTTCCCCAGGAGCCAACAATGTACCCACCAATACCAATACAGCAGGTGTACACTACCTAGAATTTTTCTATGAGAGTTTGTCTGTCATTTGACAGGAAAGGTTATCCACCATGTGGTATTCTCACTATCACTCCACAGTAATACTTACTTTGTGCTTTGGTGGACTTTGTAATATCTTCTCCTCCAGTGTTTGAATTTGTTCTTCTAAACATTTCTTTTCGGCTTCTTTCGCTTGAAGTTGAGATGACATCACTTGAATTTGGTTGTCTTTCACCAGTGTTTCATTCCATAGTTTATTTTTCTCAACTTCCAACTCAAAAAGAGGTTCGTCCTACAACAAATTTTACACAAAAACTGATTAACAATTTGTATTTATTAACTTTTCTTGAAATGGAAATACGCCATTAATTGAATATAACCTTGCGACTGTTAGAGGCTAAGTAATCAGAGATCAAAACACACCAACATTTTATCCTACGAGGATTATCATCCTCAACAACAACAAACATTACGGCCTATGAAAGCTTTGAAATTGGGTAATTGATTCATTTTGGCGTCAGCAAAAAAAAAAAAAATCGTTAACCAAGGTCTTTAGTCTACTGCAATCATTTGCGAGTGAACTTTCATAAGTTCAATTTGTGTGTGTTTTCATCCATAACCACTTGTGAGAGCGAACTTTAAAGTATGCCACTCTCGTTAATGGTATTCCCAATAATACAAAATTATGAAATCTCGTGATAGAACCTATTTTTAGTGTTTTCTGTCAGTACACTGATTAGGCAACAATATTTTATAATGGGCACCCGTTTGGAAAAGAACGATCCATCTTTTGGTTCATCTAGGTATATGGGCCATTTAAAAAGTATGAAATGTATGAAAGTGAGGGAGGGGTAGTCCAAAAGCGTTAAAGGGAAGGGAAGTCTTCAATGTGGTGTTTTGATGTATATTTTCTAAAATAATTTTTCATTGTTTACTGTATTAGTGAAAACTTCAACACCTAGCAGGGTTGGGTCTTGGTGTGAGTGATGTAAAAGTAAGCACGCTTGGGGGTGGGGTACATCAAAAACGTACTAACATGTACAAGGGGGAAAAGGTACGAAATTGACGACTTTACAGCGTACGTTTTAAATCGCCCTTATTGATACTAGTTTTTTTAAGATGCAAACCATAGTATTTTCCTGTCTTGCAAGTTGCAAAAAATAGTACATCATCCAGTCACTAAATAATAAGTTTCTTACCTGTTGAGCAGGTGCACTCTGTGTCATCAACCAATTGATTTCTTCTGCTAAATCTTCTTCAATAGGAACCTTTCTAGTTTTATTCACTGACTCAGTTGTGCATTCATTATATGGTTCCACATCATCAAGTATGACAAAATCGTCTAATGGTAATGCAGATTCTACATCATCGGCTACAGCAGCTTCTAATAATGGTTCATCAATGTCATCTGTTGATAATGAAGCTTTCTAAAGATAGATATTTAGCTCCCATTTAAGATCTCACCTAGTGTTACTTAAATATTTTCTTATTAGTTTCAAATAAGATTTTTATAAGTAAACATTAACAACGTTATAATTAATCACACTTTTTCTTTGAAACATTAAAAAAAAAAAGAAGAAAATTGTGTTATGGTTAGTAATTTTCAAAAAACTAATTATTTCTCCTGATCAAGGGTTGGACAGTAGTTGGACATTGATATAAGCTAAAGAGTTTTTATGTACATATATGTTTATTAGTCATGTAAAAGTACATTAAATAAATAAAAAATGACGGGCTACAACCTAATTTAAGTAATTTTTTTAGTTTTTGAGTATTTTTTATACAATAGACTCTCTAATACAATTTTCCTTAATTCGAACATCTGGTATGGTGAAAATGTCTTAGGGAACTCTTACAAGTGACTTTTTGGAACACTAAATTGGAAGACGTCCATATTTGGACAGTTTTTTACAGACATGGGAGTATGTTGGAGTACTTTCTCTCTTTAATTCGAACAGGTTTTAGTGTTACAGTACTCGCCCAGTACATGAGCACAAAAAAGGTGGTTGCATTACTGTCAGATTTAGATGGTCGCAAAAATTTAAAGGAGTGAAAAGGGGTGTAAGCATAATAAGAATTGGAGTAGAACAAACATTGTAGTTTTGTTTCATACACCACACAATCGCAACAAAAAGAAAAAAATAACAACACATACGGTTATCAAATTCTTTAACTTCATATTTTGATAGTTCAAACTTTTTATTTCTGCTTTATTTTTTCGTTTATTTTCTTCTAATACATTTTTCATCGTCTTTAAATCCTCACTTAATTCTGTGTTTTTTTCTTTTAACATGGTCATTTGATTTTTTAATTGTTGGCATTCATTGAATATTTGAATAGCAGTTGATTTATTTGATCCAATACCAGCCTCCAACCCGCTATATTCACCTTGTAAGAAATCATAATCTTGCAGCAGTGTTTCGTTTTCAGATGATAGCTACAAAAAAAACAATAGAAATCTGATATTTATCAATTAACATCTTGAATTGCTGGAAATAACAAAGTTGAGAATTTGCTAGACGCCAAAAAGGTATATTTACATAGATGAAAGGCAAAAATACCAACATGCAATGGCTATAGCTCACAACCCCTTTTCTTTAAGATGGTGGCATGTATGAAAGGGGCATTAAATTGCCCTTTCAGTGGTACAAGAAATGGACAGAAATTGGCTTTGGTGTTGAGTTTATCATTTGATGTTTGTTTTGGCAGAAAGGTTTGGTTGCTATTATACATTACATTAGTGTTGTATCAAACATGTGCTTAAATGGTATGGGTATATACATACCCATAATATTATTCTTAAAGAACATATTTTAAAGAAATTTAAACCATGAAAATAGTACTTTTCACTGCTACAATATAATGGATATTATAAAATGAATTGAAGGCACTGGATCATTGAAAAAGCCCAGATTTACAATTAAGTGTAAAATCAATATAGCATGCGAATCTTCTATAGAAACACTTCATGCATGTTACATAGCACTTTATGCCACACAGTTGTCTACAAACAAACTCTGAACACTGCATTGCAAAGTAAAAAATAGTTAGAAATAATTATTATCTCACTCGATTAAGTTTCATATTTTTCGTGCTCATCTCTTCTTTACTCTCTCTGCATTGGTCTTTTACTTGCTTACTAAAGATTTTTTCTTCTTCAAGTTCAATGTTTGTCTTTTCAATTATCTCTTGAAGTTTCTGCTTTTCACGAGTCAACTCCTTACACTGAGTTTGAAGAGATTGCAGTTCTTTTCTAAGAATCGATTTGGATGATGAATGCTCTTGCAAACTTGATTCTGTGTCTTTGTAATCAAACTTTAAAGTAAAAAAAATATATCGTACAGTCATATAGCAGATATAGTGCTGGAATTTTGGTAGTATGAGAAAAAATTGCAAAAACTGGTGTTTTGCACAGATTAGCAAGCACTTTAAATCACATGACAAGTTGATATGTTGTTAAACATGTATATCCTATTCTAATTAACTTCTAGACTTTAAAATTTATAACATCTGCAAAAAAAATTGCAAGTAAGTTTTTTTTTATGCAAAGTATATGAAAACACTGTTGCCAAATTTAATTCTGGAAAAACTCAAAAAATTTTGTTACTGATAAAAAGGCTTTTTTTCTATCAACAACACTATCATCTCGTCCCAAGATAGTGGTAAAGAGAACTGATTATTGATAAAATGTTGGGCTTAAATTATTCATTATAGTGTGAATATAAACTGTGTAAATTTTTTATCTTTTTGAACATTGGTTTTCAAGATTCGTTAGATCAATGGAGTAACACAATCGCCACATGTGGGATGTATTTTAGCAGTGATAAGACTGCCACAGATGTAAACAAACCACAGTGAATAAGCAAACAAAATAAAAACAAAACAAAAATTATCGTTTGCAGAACAAGTATACAAATGCTTTTTATATCTAACAGTTTTGTGGACAAAATTTGGACCTTAATGCCATATTATATATATTGTTTTTGTGATATGTGAGAATGTTTTAATTGCAAAAAATACATGTACGTTTTTTCATTAGTTCTTTTTTATGCAAAATCAGCAAAACAATCCTGTCATGAAACAGACCAACAAAAAATAATGAAAAAAATTATTACCTCCATATTTTCAAATTTATTTTTCACATGTCGCAGTTCGTTTTCTAGTTGCCTGTTTTGCTGCTCCAAAGCCATCAAAGCTTGACTTTGCTTTTTTATCTCTGAGCTCAACTGCTCAATATCATGCACCTGATCAGCAGATTTATATTCTTCTTCTGAAAGTATATGTTGTGTTGCAAGTAGCTCTGTTCTAAGGTGATCTACTTCCAATGAAGTAGAGCTGAATTGTTCAATTTTCTCTTTCACACTAGCTTCCAACATGGTATTCTAAAAAAAATACATTCTAACGTTAACGTTATCACTTTCCAATATATTAATATTTATTTATACTCCATAAAATTTCAAAATGTGAAGGGTTAATTCTAAAGGCCAGATTAGCAACACATAGCATTGTAACAACAATCAAAGAATAATTCTTGAATTCCAAAAAAGGACCTCGACCAACATTGCACACAAGCCTCAAGAACATTGCCAACATTAGGGAAGAATCTTTACCTGGGATTTAAGGGTTTCAATAACATTTTCCAGCTGAGCAACTTTACGTTCTTTTTCAACTGTATCACCTTTTATCTCAAGTATTTGTTGTTGTAGTTGACCTCGTTCATTTGATACACGATCCAATTGGGGTTTGGTTGCTTCTAAAATTTCTTCAAGTTGCACCAACTGGTTGAAAAAATGACAGAAGGAGGAATTAATGCTTTATTTCATGACACTGTTTTGGTAACTATGCATTTTTATTTTACATCAGCCTTTTTTCTTTTACCAGTCTCTTTCAGTTACTATTTTTAAACAGTTTATGCCAAAGTAAATATTACAGCCAGGTCTTTCTTTAAAATCAGCAGAAAAACATAAAATAGAAATGATAGTGAAATATTGCTGAGATATTAATAATATTATGAATGTAAATATAATAAATTTTTTTATCCCATTAAATTGATGAAAAAAGTAGTTCTATACAAGACCTTGTGCCTAGATGCTTCTGCTGCCTTTTCACTTTCTCTTAACATTTTTCTTTTCTTTTCCAACTCCTCAGACGTTTTAATAGATGATGAGTTCTCTGTGGAAGATTTCTCTTGTTCATGAAGCAAGTCTTGTTTTAATCGCATAATTTCGGCATCCTTTACAGCTAGGTCACGCTTTGTTTTTCCAAGTTCGGCATCCACGGTCTTCATCTCTGTGGTTACACTCATTAAATTTTCTAGACAAATACACAAGATTAATGAAAAAATGATAATGTGCTGCAATACACAGTCTTGGGTAGAATGTTATGGGTTCTATCTGATCCTCTACATAATACCTCACTACAATCTTGTTTAAAATAATATTGAAAAATGGACTGAAAATCGAACATCATGCCAAATTTCTATATTATACATAAGCATTTAAAGTTGTCAAAGTTCACAAATGGATTGACTGAACTTAGAGTCTTAGGTTGTTTGGTTAGATCCAAAACATTAAACAATACTAATTATTGCTGACGTCAGCACATCCCATTTTCTTAATTTTCAGGAATCTGTAGAAACCCATATTATCTATCAGGGAATGCAATATTTCCGTTAAAACATGAAAGACATACTCTGGGCTGGTGATGAATGATGGGGAAATGTGGTCTGTACTTACAGGCAGTAAAGAAACAGACACATGGTTAAAGATGCATTTGGGATAGTAAGTGCAACATAGAGAATATTTCACACATCAATCAGTTCTACTGCTCATATTCAAAAAGTGAGAGTAGTAGATGTCCATTTGCACCTTAGCTGTGAAAACACTGACTCTAACTATAAACAATATATGTGGCTTAAAAACACTAAGAGGAATGTTTAGATATTTTTCCCATGGCAACTGGGCCATATGAAAGGAACAAGTCAGTGCAACTTCTGACTTTGACAAGAGAATATTTTAAAGCTTCATTATTTAACTGATGTTTAAAATATGTTTAACGAGTAATACATGCAAAAAACTTTGATCTCATTTCGGTCCTAGTTCCTTTCAGTGCTTGGTTGAAAGTAGGCATATACCGTTGGTATGAAACATTTGTTGACAAAAGTCATGGTTTTAGTTAGGGTAACAACAATGTGTTACCAAGATAATCAAACAAAAAAAGATATTTCTGATGTGTACATCATAACGTGTAAATTAAGACTATCAGCTTACACTGGAAACCAAGATTTAAATTTTCTTCTTCTTTTTACTCTTACAAATCAAAATATAACAAGCAACCATTCTCAAAGTCATGCAAAAAGACAAATTCAAATAAAAGCACTTTGTCTAACAGTAATCATTTTTACACTTAGAGGAAAGGTATAATCAAGGAAGAGGATTTTTATTAAATGGGAGTCATAAATTAACAAGGAGGGAGAAGGGGTATCAAATCAAGCATTTAGGATGTTTACATTACATAGAAGAAGAAATGTAAAGTATGAATAATAACTAATCAACACACCACGAAGCATTGACAATTCTGCCGTCTTTTTAACAAAAGACTCTTTTGAACGATGCAACTCTTTTTTTAAGTCCTCTATTTCATCTCTTGAAGATTCCAAATCCTCTGTGGTTTTATGTGTTTGCATGTATGCATTTTTCTTTTCTGTCAACAAGTCATCGATTTGTCTAAATATAACAAAAGTTTCTCATAAGACCTGCCTTTAATGGTATTTATTCTTTTAAATGATTTGCTATAGATATTATAACCACATATATAGTTTCGATTTGCACTGTTCTCAACAAAAGTTTCACAAAAAAGCTTGAAAACTTACTACATTAAGCAGTACAAAACATTTTTAAGCTTAAAAGAATTGCTACCTCTGCAAAGCCGCTTGTAGGACTTGTAGTTCACTCTCTTTTTTATGTAAAGCATCATTTGCATCTTCTAACTGTCTTTTTAGTTTGCGATTTGTACCTTTTAAACTCTACAAGAAACAAAAAGAAATTATTGAAACACACTTCTCTTTAAGTAACATCTACAAAATTCAGGTAACAGAAATTTCCATGAATAAGATACATTTGGGAGATATTAGCGCATAATTTTTAAGTATTTTTGGGGGGAATGTACACATACAAAAAGGTATCCCCAGAGTGACTGACATCTGCTGACTCATTGAGTTGCAGTGGTCAGTTTATACATTCAACAGTATTTTATAATAATAAAAGAAATTCCTTACCTCTGTTATAGGTGGGACATCAGACTCTAAAATGTTTGATAGTTCTAATTTTTCATGCACCAATTTGTATTGACGAAATAATTTTTGCAGTAAATCTTTGCCAGAGGTGCCCGGATGATAAATTCCTTCACTTGATAAGGAATCAATGATCTCTGGTACTTCCTAAATTGTAAAAATTTAAATTTCTGAGAATTGTGTGGTTTTTTCCTTAATATTTGGTACAAAAATAACGACAACATTGAAGTGATATATTTTATGGAATTCATATTTAATATTTAACTTGACTAGACAAGAAAATTTATTTTCATTGATTAAATAATTTAATTTTGGCTGCACACTTTTTTAGACAAATCTAACAATTATAATCAATATCGGAAAATCATTAACAAACTTTTACGCTGTTTATGTCTTTCAAGATATTTTCTGCGTCTCTTTCTCGTCGTGCAGTTACATCTTCTAACGATTTCTGTAGTGTTTTACGGTCTGACTTTATGTCTTGTAAATCCTTCTCATGTTGCAACTAAAATTAAATAAAAGATGAATGCAACATGTTCCAGATTTTAAAATAATTTTTTGTTTTGTTTTGTAAGGAAACAGTTCCAAACTTTAACATCACAAGTTTAAAAAGGTTAAGAGCAGACTTTATTTAAAAGTCAAATTAAGGAGACAGTAGTATTTGGACAACAAAAGAGGTACGGTAGTGTTTGGTTAGAACCTTATTTTGATAGGCTATTCAAATTTTTATATAGTATAGTTGAGTATGATCAGTAGGGTGTTTTATAGAAGGGTAGTAAAGGTTAAAGGTTTGCTCTAAATATAAACAATAAACGCCTTGTGGTTTTAACATGTAAATACCAAGCAAGTGTCTAATTTTTCAGCCTAAAAATTGTTCAGCAGTTGCTTTAGTTTTTTACCTAAATCTTGGACTCTGAAACTCACTTTACTTATAATACAGACTTTAAAAAATTAATATTTCAAATAAAAAAAAATTTACTGTTAAATGCTGTATTTCACCAAGGTATTTTTTCTGCAACTCTGTTCTCTCCTTCACACCTTCACCATGCAGTTGTTTCAATCTATATGAGTTTTCTTCATACTTTTGAAACAATCTTGTGTACTATAAAAGAAATTGAAAAAAAATGAGAAAAGATAATATACTATATTATAAAGACTACCAAGACTAACAACCTGTAGCATATCTCTGTCTGTCACGCAAAATAGTACCGCAAGTAGCAAGACACACACAATGCAGTATAAAAAGACTGGCAAACCAATGAATTTTTCCATGGGCCACTGACTAGTCTAAAAAATAATTCAAGCATGCCATTAGAGAACAGAAGTTAAAAGCTTTAGAATGTTGGTCACCTGGCAATACCAGAATTGTAAAACTAAATCATCTTTCTTTGGTGCAAAGAAATCCATTATTTTAAGAATTTCAGTAAATTTATTGATATACCAACTAACATAAAAAGATTTTCAATTTGTTTAAAGATCTCAACTGCATTTTAATGACTTTAGTTCATTTAAACAGACTTTTTACAAGGCATTGAAACAAAATTTATGTTTTGGCACAGTTTTTATAAAAATTTAATAATCCTAGTGTTACTATATAATATACATCAATCATATTGATATCAATAGTAGCATTAAGAAGTAAAAATAATGTTATAGCAGGAATATTTTTATGCCCACAAGAATGAGCTAACTTATCACAGTATACAAACTATAGTTATTATTATACTATACCTTCATACTAATTTCATTTTTGTCTTCTTTTTTAATTTCATACAACTCTTCTTCTAGGTCAGACTTTTGCTTTGTTAGTCGAATCATTGTTTGTATTGTGGAGAGTTTTTCCTTTCGTTCATTCAATCGTTCTTGCTCACTTGATTCCAAAATTTGACGGACATTCATGAGTTCAGCCTAAAGTCAAACAAGACTTGCAAATTTTAGCAAACTTATTGTCACAATGAAACAAGAACAGAATTTGGAAATATGTCAGTTACTTTACAGCAAATATTATTCTAACAAAGCTACAAGAACAAAAGTAGGAAGAAAGATGTAAAGACTAGAATAAATGAAAAAATATATCAATATCTTGAAACATGTTAGTAACAAGAAAACACAGTTAGTAACAGGATAAGAAAAAACAGTTAGTAACAGGATAAAACAGATGTATCAAAAATGAGTACATCTTTATTTAAATTAGTATAATGATGGACTTACTGACTATTGCACATAGTAAACAAAAAATTTAAAATCCTAAATTTCAAAACATTTTTTGAGTACATCTTTATTTAAATTAGTATAATGATGGACTTACTGACTATTGCACATAGTAAACAAAAAATTTAAAATCCTAAATTTCAAAACATTTTTAAAAACCTCTATTTATAAACTTTCCTTAAAGGAGTTTCCTAGATATTTTAAAATGTAACCAAACTTGCATGATTGTTCTATTGTTTGCAAAAAGCAGATTTCTGATTTTTTTGTTAAACTGTTTTTGAAAACTACATATAATGCACAAATTCAGATTTTTTTAAAGAATGTAAACATTATTTATAAAATAGTAGCAACCAAAACACTTACGCGCATATTCGATAACTGTTTTAATTTTGGGTCATCATCTGATTTTGTAGAACTGCTATCATGTGCCATAGAGTCATTCCATTCATCAATTTGTTTTTTCAGATCTCCATTCTGAAAAAAAATCATTAAGTTATTTTTTATTTTGTGTCAGCAGCCGATATACATTCTTATTACCAGGCCTTTTCATCAGAGGTGTGCAATAGCACAAGTTGAAGCACATGCGCAAATTGAGACACATGCCGTAGTTGAGACACATGTCGCAGTTGAGACACATGCCGCAGTTGAGACACATGCCGAAGTTAAGGCACACCTGAAAACACACCAAAATATGTGACACATGCTTTTTGCCAAACATGTCACAGCATTTTTCAGTAGAAACTTATTGATGACAAATATTGAATAAAATAATTGGAAACAGAACTTTTTATTTTCTAAAACAAGACTTTGACAGTCCTATAGTTATTTTTTTTAAATCTTAACAAACCTCTATAGTTAATCGTCGACACTCATCTTGCATGTTATTCTGATATTCAAGTTTTCTCAGATCTTCTTTTTCCAACATTTCCCGAGTTTGTTGCTGCAATTGCAGTATCTGAGAAGTGTAAGATTTATCTCTTGTCACAGACTCTTGATCTTGTAATCCAACCTTATCTTCCAAATCTTCTATGATACCTGAAGTTATAAGGATAAAAAATATTATCAAAAAGTTAATCACACTTAAATACTCATAAGGAGGTATAAAATAACATACCTTCATATCTCCTTAATTTTTCTTTTAATGGTTCAACTTCAGCTTCTAAAGTTCTAGCTTTTGCTTGCACTTGTTCTAAATTTATCTTTAGTGATTCCTACAAAGAAAAGTAAATATTTAAATTTGAGTGTCTTATAGCAGGCTACCAGGCCTCAACAGAAATGACGTACATGCGTATGCCCACACACGCCATATTTTGTTTTAGCATGCATTAATTCGCATATTGCACGCCAAAATATTCTGAAATTAGCTATGGCGTGTGAACGACCACATGGCATCATTTTCCTTCCTGGTGAAGACAGTTTTACTGTACTTAATCAATAAAAAGTAAATTTGTCAACAAAAATAAGGACTAAATTAAAATTGCTAAGGCACCTTAATACTCTCTACTGGGAAATATCAAATACTGAGATTTTGGGTACATATTAAATATACTGGGAGGTAGATTTAACCACTTTGAAAAACTTTTGAATAGCTTAAGCTCTGTTGATGAAGCTTGGCAAGATTATATAATAGCATGAAGAAGAATGATAAGCACATAATTCTGAGATTGAGTTGAACAAAATTTATCTAGCTAAACGGTTCCTACTTATCCTACCATGCTAAAAAATGATAATTTTTTCTCAGATCACATTAGGTAACACCAAATAACACCAAATTTTGGAGCAGTATTTTTTGCAATCTTTCTCAGAGTTGAACAACTAGAAAAAAAATTGGCTTCACTCTTAGTGTTTTAATTTTTTATAAATTTAGCCTAAAGTTGTGCTTCTTATTTTGTTTTATATTTCAAAAAATTTTCACTTTTGTGACCCAATAAGTGCACGTTTTGCAAAACTGCAATAATCAATTCTGAAAAAAAATTCTGTCTTAAAAGACTCAAATTTGTGGCATTTTATCAAAAATAAAATGTAAAATTTCTGTCATATAAATTTTTTTATCTTGTTCTTATTTTTCAGACATTTACAGGCTAAATCTTCTTATAAAATTTTTCTTTTAAAAAAAGGTATATATAGTTGGAATCTCGATTGAAGCAGGTCTGCTGCTTTAGAATGTGGTAGTTGTTTTGGCAAAGTCAAGTCAGTCACCATACTTTATGTTTTCATGATATACAAGATTTGAATAAGAAGGTCACGAATTTGCAAATCAAATGCTGTCTCAGTAAAAAATATTAAAATTGAGAATTCCATTGTTTGTATTACCTATTTCTATAATGGTTGTTGCAACAGAATAACCATTAACAAGAGATAAATGACTAGACGTTTTTTTCTCTACTTACAGTCAGCAAATGTCTGCAAACTGACTTTTATTTCTAATTCGAACCCTGACATGTATAATTTAAATTTAGATAAATGGAAATAATTACCATCTCTTTCATCTTTTGGTGATTTTCCTTAGCAGCCTTCTGGCGTTTTTCTCTGATAGCATCAATGACAGCAAACCATTTCTTTCCAGATGCTGGAGATATCCGTCCAGCGCCAGGTGTTCTCCTACCCGAAGTTCGACTGATTGATCTTTCATCACCATCATCAATACTTTGATTTTCAAAATATGCACTGTCAACAGATATCCGACCATTATTTAACCATTGTTTTGTATCAGCATTCATCGTTGAATACTTACTAATGCTCACTGAAGGTATGGTAGGTAGTTTACGTAATCCAGATCCAGAATTTTTTAATTTTTTAAATGACTTATTTTCTGGGTTTTGTGGATGAATGTTTTTGTTAGCGTAATTATCCTTCTGCTCAGCATGGGTTATTTGTTCCATGCAGCTTTTAATCAGTAAATATTTATATAGTTTGTATTCTAAAAAAAGAAAAGTCAGTTATCATCAACACATGCACAGCAATGTGGTGTACTTTAGCAGGCCCTTACTAGGAAGCAAAATAATTTTGGGGGAGCAATGATATGTTTGCCACGTAAAATAAAAAAATAAAAAATAACTGTTTTTTTTCACAGTAAAAACATTTATTTTTAACTGTAAAAAAAGGACTTAAAAATAGGAAGGTCACAAAGCTATGAACCATATCACAAAGGTACTTGGTTTCTTATTGGAGCAATCCAAGATCTGGATTTGGCCTGGATGCTGGATCTTACAAGAAGGCTAGACTCAACCAACTTAACCATTATTGTTTACACATGATTACTGTTGAATTTCGCACTGATTCACCAATCAAAAAGATATGGATGGTTACTTGGTTTGGATTGCCAATACTCTTATTGTTAGCACTTAGTTGTTTGGATACTGATCCAGATACAGCTAGACACATATTTCCCCTCATTGTCTATCAACTTACAAACCACATTACAAAAATTTACATAGTCATACTTTGTTTTATTTTTGACAGTTTTACAAATTTCCTCATTATGAAAATGAAATATGACGTTTTAAGATGATGAGCCTAACCTGGTCACCCCCCCCCCAATCTTGTGACACCCAGCCCAATCGTAAGACTGGCCATTCTTGTGTCCAAATATTGGGCAGAACAATCCCACAAACACAGATTTCCCCATTGGTGAGCTACCCCCAGCGTTGTTGGTCTGTCTATTATGTATATAAAGTACACAAGTTTCGGTATCAGTAAAAATGGTAACATGATAGATTCTAGACTTAAGTATCATGTCTTAGCCATCCAGTGTTGTCAGTGAACAGAGAACGTTGGCAAGTAATCTGAAATTGTTCTGCCCGGATAATAAACGCTGCCCTGATTATGTAGGGCAGCTTGCCCCGGTTAAAAACAGGGCAGAAAATACATAATCAGGGCAACATAATCAGGACAGGTCGGCTTATTATGTACGGCAGTTAAAAAATATTATTTGGCACTTATAAAAGGAACATAATTAGGGCAGGCCGGTTTATGTATGACAGTCTAATATCATTTGTTGCATAAAACACAAACATGATCGGGGCAGGCAGACTTATGTACGACAGTGTAATATTATTTGAGACTTATAGAACAAACATAATCGGGGCGGGCCGGCTATGTACAACATTTTTATATTATTTCTCACTTATTATAGAACGAACATAATCGGGGCCGACCGGCTTTTATATCATCATTCGTGACAAGCAAATAGCCCTGGTGGCAAAGTTGTTGTTGTATGAAACGAAATTTCGTGGAAACTAAATTTTGGGATTCGCAAGTTTAATAACTTTTCACCAAACTTAATTCCCACAAAACGAATAATTTAGGTCATCCCCAGAATTCAATTCCTGCGAAAAATAAAAATGAACCCACCCATCCGCAAAATCTAGTTAGTTTTCAATGGTGTTTTATCTTGGAGAGAAAAATTACGTCGAGATGTTTTTCTTTCGCTATGCCGAGTTTACAATGGTGTGTTATCTTGCAGAGAAAAATGGCATGTGACAATAATTTGTCAATGGTTTATTCACAAAAGTACGAAGAAAATGCCAATCACAGCCTGCCTTAGCCAGCCATTATATATCAGCGTTCATAATCCGGTCACCACAACATATCAGGGCAAAAAAAAAAATAATCAGGTCATGCATACATAATCCGGCCGTACTGTTTATAAACAGGCCGTTTTCTCAATCTGGGCAGAACAAAATCATGTGGTTACATAATATAATACAGACGATATAGATAAGTTGCAAATGTTTACAACGTTCCGTATATGCGCGCGCATCTTTACAGGTAATAAAAGAAGGACCACATAAAGAAAATTAACTATTTCCTTTAATTTATACATTTAAGAAATAAACAATCTAAAAGGAGCTTGAATTGGTTTTTCTTAACTACCATTTTTTGTTTTTAGGATAAGGTCTGTTCTTTACATTTCTTGCCTGTGTGCATGCATGCGCATGTCCATTGTTTTAGACGCAAAATCAAAACAACTACATCACACAACAACTCATCTATATACGCTCCAACTGTGTCCACCCCTGACAGTTTCTCAACTAAGTTCTACATTTATTAGTGCCCAAAACCGTTGTGAGTGGGCACAGTTTTGAATACATACTTTAGCTAGACGGACTTTGTATCTCCCAATCTTAACCGTTGACCGTGTTGGCATTTCCACGTGCAGCTGTAACTTTAGCTACCTATATCACGTTAAAAAAAACGTATTATAGCTAGCTAGTTATTGTGTTTGCATTGAAATATTGTCCTTAAACACCTAAACGTTGTTTCGTAGAAAGACACTATTTTCACAAATTGTTTAGAACGTGGCTAGTGCACCGGTACCGGTTCTTTAAGCTCAAAATCGCTTAAAGAACCGGTAAATTTAAAAATGGCATGTGCGCAACGATATTTAAGAAATTGACATGATATTTGTTAACTGAATGAAGTATTACACCTTCTGGATCTCAACAATGCAGTTTTTTTGCTAAATAATCAACGTGAATGGCGTATAAGAGCTACCGGTGCTTTAAGCTGAAAGCGTTCTGAAGCTTAAAGTGCCGGTTTTTTTCGTAAAAGACAGTAGACTTAGAGTGCCGGTTTTTTTGCAGTGATACTTAAAGTGCCGGTTTTTTTCGTAAGACAGTAGAGTTAGAGTGCCGGTTTTTTTACAGTGATACAGTATACTCTCGATAAGTGATACACCGGATAACTAGGACGCCCGCTATGTAGTACACTTTTTCTCGGTCCCTTGAACTTGCTTACCCTATTCAAGCAAAAAAACTTCGCATAACTGGGACCCCGGATAACTAGGACGCCCGCTATGTAGTACACTTTTTCTCGGTCCCTTGAGGCAAAAACTTCGGATAAGTGGGACATGCAATGGAATGACTTCATATTTTTTTCTTGAAACAGAAGACATTGCATTGATTTTAATAAAAAACTTGTCAACAAATCTATTCTACACATTGGTTGTTTCTTCACGTGTGCAGTCATGCCTCAGCTAGGTCAAAAAAGGAAGCTGAAATCTACACCGATAACCGATAACCAAAAAATCTCTCGATAACTAGGACAAATTAAGCCTTTGTATGAAAACCCTACTTACAAGGAAATTCGGATAAGTAGGACGCCCGCTAAGTAGTACACTTTTGTTAGGTCCCTTGAGTGTCCCACTTATCGAGAGTATACTGTACTTAGAGAGCCGGGTTTTTTCGTAAAAGTTAGAGTGCCGTTTTTTTTACAGTGATACTTAGAGAGCCGGTTTTTTTCGTAAAAGTTAGAGTGCCGGTTTTTTTGCAGTGATACTTAGAGAACCGGTTTTTTTCGTAAAGGTTATAGAGTGCCGGTTTTTTTGCAGTGATACTTAGAGAACCGGTTTTTTTTCGTAAAAGTTAGAGTGCCGGTTTTTTGTAAGATACTCATTAGACTTAGAGTGCCGGTTTTTTTGTAGGAGACAAGGTTACCTTAGAGTGCCAGTTTTTTTGTAGAAATATTAGAGAACCGGTTTTTTTCGTAGAGACAGTGGACTTAGAGTGTCGGTTTTTTCGTGAGACTCATTAGACTTAAAGCACGTTTTTTTCAGAAATACTTAGAGTGCCGGGTTTTTTCGTGTGATTCAATAGACTTAAAGCACCGGGTTTTTTCAGAGATACTTTGAGTGCTGGTTAAAAGTTTCTTTAAAGAAGACAAGTAATCAGTAACTTTATGAAATAAAAGTGGATATTGGAGTAATATTTGATCAAAAAATGCAATGGGAAGAGAACATTCTAAAATTAGAATTATAAAAACTTAAATATAGATATATTTATTCACTTGTCATGCCATATTTCCAAATACTGCTTTTGTACACTGTATCTGCAAAAAACAAAGTAGCATGACCAAAGAGAGGCATTACTTTGGCCCTATTAACTCCTGCCAGGATTTGAACCTGGATCTCTTATGAAATTCTCCACAAGAATCTTACCTTTAGACCACAGGAGTTTCACACAATTCCTAACGAACTGTGAGAATTGCATTACTGTAAAAACTTATTCAAAAACATTTGGCGTAACAGCCCTAATTATTAAATTCTGTGGTGCGTTATTTGTCATGGTCATAAACCCCACCTAAAACATCTAACGTTATGTAATGGGAGCATGAGTATGAAAGAAACCCTCTTAGCTCACTACCAGACTGACTAAAAACAGGGAAATATGCCTCTTGTTCTTTTTATTTAAACTTGAGG
Source organism: Hydractinia echinata (assembly GCA_030067915.1). Lineage (NCBI taxonomy): Eukaryota > Metazoa > Cnidaria > Hydrozoa > Anthoathecata > Hydractiniidae > Hydractinia > Hydractinia echinata. Next base: position 26,613 of record JASGCC010000123.1, read on the forward strand.
AAATTATACAAAAGACCTTTTACTGCAGATGGACATAATTGTTAAAGGCAAAGGTTAACCAAGAAAAATTTAACAATTTGAATAGGTAGATGTGCACTGACAGGATGGTTGTGATCCTCTATAAATGAATTTACTTGTAAGTGTTTTCCATCCTTAGACACTCTTACAGCTATGGTAAAGGGACATCCTTGTTGCATAGTTCTATGGAAAACATTACAAAATAAAAGAGCTGACAATTTAGGATAAGCATAAATAAAAAATTACTCACGATGACGTTCGCAATCCTGACCCACGAGAATTGAACGACCTTCCTCCTCCGTAAACACATGCATACTCGTAATATTTCAAATCAGGATTTAATTCTTTTTTAACCCTTCCCTGTGCTGCTTTTATGGTTCTACAATCCCTTATCCACAATTCAGTAAAATTTATCTGCTTATACAAGCTAATTTTTTGTTGTAGTTCTTCGAACGAAGAGCAGAACTGACCTTCCGCAATGAGAGCCATTTTGGAAAGAGCGCGCATAGGGAATGCACGCCGTATAGCATGGTGGTCCAGATGAATCACGTGACCTAAAAAAATTAACCGGTTCTTTAGTTAAAGAGCCGGCTAAAAATTTACCGGTTCTTTAGTTAAAGAGCCGGTACCGGTTCTTTAGTTAAAGAGCCGGTACCGGTTCTTTAGCCACGCCGAATTGTTTACATTTTCACAACATGTCAAGGTGTTCGACTGATCCCGATTGGAATTCCGTGGGCAGATTTAGAGGAGACCTTGCAAGTCAGTACATTTTTTATTTAAAGTTAGTAAGTGTGACACCGTGTAAACAATTGATTAGAGCTTTCTTAAAAGACAGGACTTGTTAAATTACCTCAAAACACAACTAATTTTAAATACTAACGATTGTTTGCTTTATATACTCTTTCTGCTAGAATCATAAAAAAATTATCATGATTATAAATTCTAAAAGTTGTGTGTTTTTTTAAATCCTTTTCTCCTTACGACATTCTAACGTACGTCTGTGTTTTATGCTTAATACTACGGCTCATCATAAACAAAATGCCAGACAAGGTACGGCAGAATTTAAATGTTTGGTTCGGCGCGGAAAGAGAAGGAGCAGCATAATTTATCTGGTTAGCCTCACAATTGCGAGGTATATACCCTATGAATTATTTGAAAGAGGGACCACAAAGGCGACTTGACAGTGTTTTAAACTCCCATATGAGCTATAGAAATTTCTGCCTAAGTGCACAACAACAATGAACGACCCGTTTTGTTCTTTTGAAACTGAGTAAGTGGCGCTCTGCCAGGTGGTTGAATTAGTACATCTTCTCCATTAAAAAATAGGCGACATACAGACAAATTTCTTAAATGTTCGGCCATACTTTTAATTAGGGTAATACCCTAGTGCCATTTTGTTCACCACAAGAAGGGTGGGTGCTGACGACTCACACTTTTCATATGATAAAACTTCTAAACTTGCCTGAATTATTCCCGAACGTGCTGGAGGTACATTTTTTTTTGTCCGAAAATTTTGGTTTTTCTAATTTTCTTAAAAAAAGACCAGTGCATAGAAATTATATATAGGGAATCAGAAAATCATTAAAAACTGCAGTTTTTGAACTTATTATTTTCGTTATTTTCACATTTGGCTGAGGCTAACTATAAAGTTGGATCCTGAAGACCCATTTTTAGATCTTGATTGAATATATGTACACTATAAATGCTTCTCTAGCTAGAGCCTTCTTTTTGTGTCATTTCTTGTAATCATTACTTTTGAAATTTGGTTAAAATTCGTTCAAAAGACTTCCCATACATTTTTCTTGTCCGAAAATATTTCCACTGAAATAAAAAATTGTGTCCAAAAGTTTTTCCGCCGAAACATTTTCCGCTGAAAATTTTAGTTCTTAATGTATTTCCTAAAGGCAAAACAGCGCTTTTAATTTTGTTAACTTGATCATAAAAAAGAGAGCTTTATTAACTATGATATTTATCGCGCAAAATGTATCAAATAAAGTCTTTATTATGAGAACTTCACACTATGTTCTGATCCAACTACGAACGATGACCAAACTTTAGATGCAAGACTAACTTGTCAAAAGATGAGTTGGAATGGCCCATCTATTGACGGGCTCAGCCCAACCTTGGACAAATGTATGTAAATTGGTCAGTACAGACCCAATTATTGACAAAGGAATCTCACCCTTTAAAAAACCATGTCATGAGATGAGACAAACCCAACTGTACATAAAGGACTCTTGCAATTTTAGAAAATGTGTCATAAGATGGGACAGGCCTAACTATTGACAAACAATTCTCACGCTTTTAAAAGACGGTGTCATAAGAATGGACTAGCCTACCTATTAGCAAATGTAATTTGATTTTAAAAATCGTGCCAGAAAATGGGACAGGCCCAATTATGGACAAACAACTCTTACGCTTTTAAAAAATGGTGATGGAACAGGCCAAACTGTTGCTACTTGACACTTTTTAGAGACAGCCACAACATGGGCAGGCCCGGTTGGGAAAATTTACCCCCGCGAGCGCTAAATCGCTCACAGAAATTAATCTGCATGAGCGATCCACGTGCGATCACAAAAGCTCGTGCAAATTAGTTTGCGTGAGTGGTCAATGAAACAAAAAGTTACGACATGCACATGCTTGATCTGTAAAATAAAACTAAAAATAATCCAGTCGTCGCTGATCAAAAATATCAACAAAAATACTTGATCGAGAGTCCTTAAAATTAGAATTTTTTTAAGTCAGCAATAAAACGACATGAGATTCATTTCAACTGATTTGCGTCAGCATTGTGTCGGCAATATTTTTTTGTAGTGAAATTGTTCAGCTGGCAATATCTTTCGTCATTCACCTTTTATTAGGGCTAGACCTCTCATAAATTCGATGCACCGATCTCCTAAGACGATGACAAATGAAAATGGAGTGAAGTCTTATTGACATACCTTCTGGATGGTGAATTTCGTTAGGTTAATAGTTCACTGCCAACTGGCTTTTTATGTTTCTAGATGAACTTATTAGGCTAGGGCATCATTAGGTTGTATATTGCAGAAGTCGCCGGTGACATGCTTCGAAAATGCTTGTCACCGGCACAGTTTAACATGAAGCAAAACTGTACAGGAGACTCAATTGTTAGAGTCTTCGTAGAACATCTCTCCTCACAAAACCGAGGGCAGGGCTGACTTATTGGACTTCTTTTTAATACAATATACAATTTTTTCGATTATTATTACGAATCGAATAGCACCACAGTATTTGTGTAGCCTGAATTATTTTAGTTAGTGATAAGGCTGGATTTAAAATATTTGTGTTTGCTGTCGCCTGACCGGGTCAGTAAAATGTGTGAAAAATATATCTGAGAAAAATATATCGTAGGATCTCTAGAAAATTCTGATAAATAGTCTCTTACGTGAGTGATAAATCGCTCACGTAAATTTTTTTGCGCATGTGTGAGAGTGTGCGCGTGCGATCGCACGCGTCTCCTGACCAGGCCTGATGGGTCAGTCTGAAGACTCCCAGACTGATGTGCTAGACCCAACATCTGACACACACTGTTTCAAATTTTAAAAAAAATTGAAGACAGGCCAGGCTCAACTATGGAAAATGCAGTGTCTATAGGAGAGGACTAAATAGGACAAAAAATCTCAGGAGGAAAAAAATAAATCATGAATTCTCAAAATATGATCTATTACCAATATAGCTAAACTAATGATGAATACAATTACCATTTCATGAATTCTGCTTTTCTTAAAAATTGAACAAACATAGACATAAATTGACAAAAAAAATTGATAAATGGGAATGAGTAGCTCATCAATGCTTTACCTTTTATTAACATTATCAATCTGCTGCCACAAAAATCTAATGCCACAAAAACTAGGATCGAATAATGTTTTTTTTTTATTTTTCCTACAGCAAATCCCTACTGTATATATACAAATTGATCTTATGATTAAAATTGTTAAATTATTGGTCTACCAAAAAAATGGTCCTGAAAATTCGGGTAACAAAACCTAACATTACAATAATAATAATGCGACTCATTAACTATTAGAAAATTCAGTTATTGTTGACTGCCTGACAGTAGTTTTCTTCAACATAAAGCGTTTGAATTGTTCTTTAGGGTAGCCGTTTCCCATAGTAAATTGTTTGAGGCCATTCACTATGTGCAACACCATCATCATGTCACATGAAGTGAAGACAGCTTTAAAAAAACCTGATTGGTTTAAAATATAGTGGAACTAAAAGGATTGGTTTAAAAAACAATGTAGAGAAGAAGTGTTCTGTCACTAATTTGAATAACACTGGTGCGTGTTATTGCTGCTTTCGCATAATGTCTCAATCATTTAAGAAGTTAATAAGAAAAATAGAAGTACTTTCCGACATTAAATCTGAAAAGTGCTGAAAAAATTTATTTTGGTCAAGTCGTTGAGGCATATTAGCCAAGCACGTAAATATTCGTTTACAATTAAATATAGCGCACTGTGCAAGATAAATAAAATTTTGATAGGCTGTAGGTACTTTGTCTCCCCTGGTGCCAAAACCCATCCACTGCACCAAATTTGCTGTTTTTTACTATATGTAACAACAGTAAAGCGAATATTTAAAGCATGTATAAACAAACCCAAATTTGCTGTCAGCTTGGGACCGAATAAATGTACTAAAGCTTAAAGCCTCTAGTATTTTTGCTTAAAGTTTTTGTGGCTTGTAAAAGCTCTGCCTATCATTGCCCACACTACACTTTACTTGTGTAGGTTGAAATTTACTTTTTTTTTACCATGCTTTAAGACAAAATAATATTTCCCAAGAGCTATACTGGAGCAATTTTGATTTGTTGTAATGTTGTTGTTTTCAAATTGCAAGGACTGTAAAAATTATCTTAGTTTTACATATACTTCTGGTAACCTTAAATTAAGACGAATGAAACCCAGAAAGCTTATGCTTGTGGTTTTACATTATTTCCATGCCAATTGGTCAACAATTTTGTGTTTTGTTGGATTGTAAGGTTAATAAACCCATGATATTATCCTATATTTACCATTCAACATAGGAAATTTAGTTTAAAAAATGGAATATGGAAACCATGGTTTGTACCGTAGTCAATCCCAAAATCTTGGACCTATTAAAGATAAGAATAAAAGGTATGTACAATGAAGTGGATTCTATGTTAATATTCAATCTCAAACTCAATGTGTTTCAATCATTTATCTCTTGTTTTGAATTATATTTATATATATCTATTTCTACAACTTGTTTAGGTGAAAATTTGATGCTTTTATTTTTTTGTTTGAAATGTTAAATTATGGCATAAGACAGAACAAGATGTATGAGTGATTTCTAAATAAATTTGACTATTTACTTGCGAACAAAGCTTCCCCTGAGTTGTTAATTATTATTGTGTTATTTTTTTAGACCCAAACGATATATGACCCTGCTAATTCTATTCAAAGGCTTACACTCTCTTGGTACTTTTTTGTGCTATGAAGTTCTTCAATCTGCAAGTTTTGTCCAGTTTATTTTCTTCATCAAACTTTGGTATGTATAAAGTCCCTTATGTTTGGAAGTTTCTGTACTGTCATTTTATGGCTTTAGCAAAAATGTGAAATACAGTTGATAAGTAAATATGTTGCAAAAAATGTTTCTTACTTTTATTTCTTCTGTTTATGAAACTATCAAAAAAAGTATTGTATTTGCCTTCAATGACTAATGCATTTCGAAAAGAGTTTTTGCTGTGTTAAAGGTATTTTATCTGGCAATACCAAAAGTTGTTGCTGCGCTTGATCTTCAAAATTTTCTCTCAGTCAGAATGTATAAAATATGAAAATAAGAATTTTTTTCTTTTTTTAAAAAAAAATAACCTTAGACTTTAATATTGTTTTCTTGGGTCGTAGAATCTTGTTATTGCCAACAATTTACGGAATTGTGTCAAGATCAGGATATTCTATAAATTCAAAGGGAACCAGCAATAAATTATAATGAAATGTAGTCAGGCACAATAATAATTAAACTTATTTTTTGTTTTTTAGTGCAGCAGTATTTTTCATGGCCATACACAAACCAATATCCCATGGAAAAAAATTGTCAAGGAAAGATGTGAGTATTACATAATTCGATGTCAACACTCTAATTTTAAAAGAAGTGATTATTTAAAAACAAATATCAATGAAAGCTGATTTAAGGCTCCAAGATTTTAGATTTTTATAACAAAGTTGGTTAAGCTTGGTTGGCACGGGTTTTAAGTCTGCATATGTTTCATGAGTTTAGAATTTGCAACATAAACTCACTTTAAACATAAACTTAGCAGCTTTAACTGTCATACTGTTTCTTAAACTTATCACATTAATAATGTTGAGTACAAAAAAACTTGGAAACTAATTAGCATAACTTCCTGAAGAACTTTCGTAATATGAAAATTATATCTTAACCTTGTAACTTTCGTTATAGACATTTTACTAATTTATTTCTTATATGTAAACAACGTAACTTCAATTAAGTTTCATAACCAAAAGCTAAATAACATTTACAAGAGCCATATAGGTTGCATTCAAATAAATGTAATTCTACTTTCTTTTTCGATAAATATGTTTTATTTATAAACCATGTTCTGTTCACTGCTAACACAACACCATTTTTAAATATTTCTGCCTTGATTATTTGCCTCTTGGCTACAGCTGCTTAAATTAAAAGGAACCTTACATTTTATCTTCCATATCGTTCAGCCACTCCTCACAAGTAAGAAATGGTAAGCAATGAAATTTTGCTGCCTGAACCAAACACTTATACTTTTCTTTTCAGTATGACTGAAAAAGTTAAACTGAAATGTCGAAAAAATTTATTCTTTGAGTTTAAAGTTCAAAAACAATGCCCCAAGCGATTCAACAAAAGAAAAGATAGAAAAAATTGTTAAAAAATAACAGATACCAAAATCATTCTGGAGACAAATTACTCTAGCTTGTAGAAGAGATTGTTAAAACAGGGTCCCCACTCCTCCTCATAACTCCTCAAATCTTCTCAAATTCAAAAGGTCTCCTCAATTCTCCTCAAATGTCCTCAATTTTTTTGAAGTTTAGGTTTTCTTCTCAAATCTCCTTAAAAATTTTTGGACATTTGGTTATTTTTTTATATGCTAGTGTTTATATTATTTATTTTGAATTACCACAACTTGTGGTTGCTGTGGCCTGCAAACATTACTTTTTTTTGTTATGTTTGTATTTGAAGCAAATTTCCTTAGTTATCTTTTGTAAGAAAATATTGAGATGCCAGTCTGTGTATTCCTTCATTTTTACAAGTGCAAGTCTCCTCAAATTTTGTTTTGTAAAAAGAGTGGGAACCCTGTAATAATTGGCCTCACGCAAAGCTGTGGTTATTGCTACTGTTGCTATAATTAGGAGTAGTATTATTGTTTGAAAAAAAATCTAGAAGAATTTAGAAGTCATTACGTTCTGCACAATCTTTATGCCATTATTTGTAAAAAAAAGAATTTTTTTGGATAAATTTTTGCGCAAATTAAAATTTTGATTTTTCATCACACACTTTTTATTTTATGTGCTATTCATTTTTTGCGATGCGTTGTGTAAAGTGAGAACGCTATAAATATGTTGCTATAAATGTGTGAAAGCATAAATCACTGACAAAAGTAGTGAGTTTACCGACGTGTTTTGTTAAGTTCAAAAACTATGCCGACAAAGTGTTCTAGTAAGTGCAGAGATTACGATAGCAATTACTTGCGGTCACTCACTGACACCTGCTGACTTCAAGAGCTGTACTTGTTGTCTAATAAAAGTAAAAAAAAAGAGAGGGGCCAAAAAAAATCATCCAAATATCGTTTTCATTTATAGATTAAAAGAAAATTTTTATGTTGATTTTTAATAGTTTTTTAAATGAATGTGTTTATTTTCTCAAAACTTTGTGTTCATGTGAACTTACCAAAACTTGTTATGTTTAGTGGAAGCATATAGTTACGTACAGTTGCTGTTCACTCGTATTGACGTTTTTGTGGATGGAAGCGCTTATTATTTGTGGACCAGTGAGGTATGTTTTTATTGTTTATTGCTGTCTTACCTTTAAAATATTCATCAAAGCAGGTAGTAGTCTTAATGTATCGATACTAATGTCTTGCTGTAGCTGGTCGATGAATGTTTTATGTGTTTGGCCTTTTGATCACTGACTATGAGATGAGTTCCAAATTAGAATGAGTTAAGTGTTAAATGTCTCTGTTGGATTGATGAATTAAGCTTGGGTAGATGTAATGTGGAGTGTTTAATTAACACACACACATCTTCTATCCTGTCAATTTCCACAATATTCTTGACTAGACAATGCACACCTAAACAAAGGGGGCGAGCACATTCAATCGCACGCCTCTCAAAAAATTGTCTGCCATTGCAACACTTCGGCATATTTTTCAAAAAAAAATTCCAGAAAATTAAAGCTAAATAAAATTTGGGAAAAATATCAAAATATCAAGGTCTAACTATAAGCCCATAAAATGTTAATGAAAAAGTTGAATAGAGGGGCAAGAATAGGGATGGATAGGGAATACAAAACAAACACAAAGAATGTAACCACAGTAGCAAGTCAAGCTTGTTTTTTTTAGGACTTTGTTGTTATGGCAACATAGTGATACTGCTATTATTGCTATGATGAATCTGTTCTTTAATACAGAAGGAAATACTTTACCGACAGCTGTAAGTAGTAAAGTTGATCTTTTTCTCTATATGTTTACCATTTAATCCTGTAATTAATAGGAACTATTTCATAACTTCTTTGTTAATTTGTGTCAGAATAATTAGCAGACGATTTATATTTTTATTTAGTCTAGAGGAGGTTTTTTCTATGCATTTGGTTTGTTTTCATTATTTTTCTTTGATCGTGATCATCATGGTGACCATGCACATCGTAAGTATTTATTAGTTTGTCTGATTACTTATCATATCGAGTGGTATGGCACTTGGTATGTATAACACAAGTAAAAGTCAAAGGTTAAAGTTGCTGTATTGATTGAACTATTTGAATTTTACTAAGCTTTGTATTAATGTCACCATCTTTTATTTATTTATTTATTTATTTTTGTTCATTTTAGATGAACTCTCTGCCATTCCTACCCATGTTTACCATCATTTTATTGATGTTTTTAATTGGTTAGGATTGCCAGATCATAAGGTAAATACTTTTTTTTAATTTTTTTTTTAAGTGACTGTTACAAAAATAACCTATTGTAATTTGCTTTGAATTACCAAATATTTGGTATTTGTTTGAATCTGATATTTTCAGGAAAATTAACATTCATAGCTTGGCATGCTTAAGGCAACTACTAATGGATTTTTACACATGCTTTTTATAGCTGAGAGACGTAAATTATTTTGCCTGTTTGTGGGTATATGTAAGTGCTATCACATGCCTCTTGCCAAATTAGCTAAAAATTGAATTATATCATTGCAAAAATATTTTGTGTAGATTTAGAAAAAAATATTTCTCTAAACATAATCAAAACAATATCTGTATTTGATAATTCTTTCGTTGAAGTGATAATCATAACGTATATACGCATAATATCAATGCCAACCCAAAAATATGGCACCGAATTTGTATTTGCCATAACTGTGTGTTGACTTGTGATTTGTATTCTAGGGTGGTATTTTGCTTTTACTATGCCTTTCCATTGCAAAAGTATTTTTTAATACTTATGGAAATAAGATTTCATTGGATATTGGTGGTAAGTATACAAAACACTGGAAAAAAGTTTTAATTTCTGAAGGTTTAACAGTTACTGGAGTGGTTTAATTTTTAATTTTTTTGATTCTTTTGCTTGTGACTAATTCTATCAACATTTTATAATGAAAAAGAAACCGCTACAGTACTAGATTTATTATGTCCTTTCATAATTTAGACTATACACATTTTCTCATTTAGGTCCTAAGAGGCTGAAATCTTTGTCAGTTTTCATGGAATCTCTTTTTCTCATTCCAATTTGGTTATTCTCATTTATTCAAATGGTAAGTCTTTGTTGCCATGGTATTTCATGTTTTTTATGAATGCATTTAATCGACAATTGTCAGTTTAACAGTTTGTTAACCATGCACAGTCTTTTTTATATTAAATTTGTTGTGGCGTAAATGTAAAATTTGGTTAGGGTGAGCTTTAAAACTTAATGGGTGGATACCTTAACTGTGGGGGATTAATAGGAGGTGAGCTTTAAAACTTAATAGGCAGATATCTTAACTGTGGGGGATTAATAGGAGGTGAGCTTTAAAACTTAATGGGCGGATACCTTAACTGTGGGGGATTAATAGGAGGTGAGCTTTAAAACTTAATGAGCGGATACCTTAACTGTGGGGGATTAATAGGAGGTGAGCTTTAAAACTTAATTAGCGGATACCTTAACTGTGGGGGATTAATAGGAGGTGAGCTTTAAAACTTAATGGGTGGATACCTTAACTGTGGGGGATTAATAGGAGGTGAGCTTTAAAACTTAATGGGCGGATACCTTAACTGTGGGGGATTAATAGGAGGTGAGCTTTAAAACTTAATGAGTGGATACCTTAACTGTGGGGGATTAATAGGAGGTGAGCTTTAAAACTTAATGGGCGGATACCTTAACTGTGGGGGATTAATAGGAGGTGAGCTTTAAAACTTAATGAGCGGATACCTTAACTGTGGGGGATTAATAGGAGGTGAGCTTTAAAACTTAATGGGCGGATACCTTAACTGTGGGGGATTAATAGGAGGTGAGCTTTAAAACTTAATGGGCGGATACCTTAACTGTGGGGGATTAATAGGAGGTGAGCTTTAAAACTTAATGGGCGGATACCTTAACTGTGGGGGATTAATAGGAGGTGAGCTTTGAAACTTAATGGGCAGATACCTTAACTGTGGGGGATTAATAGGAGGTGAGCTTTAAAACTTAATGAGCGGATACCTCAACTGTGGGGGATTAATAGGAGGATAGAAGTCACATTGTTATCTTTTGTTTACCTTTTAGGACTCTGCCACTCAATCGGTGTTCTCATTTATACCAGAAATCTTATTTGTTTTATTTATAATTTTTATTGGAGATTTCTATGTTGAATCTATCTCCATAACACACTTGCATAAATATCTATCGTATCGTCTTGGAACAATAGTGTCGTTTTCCTCAGCAGTTGTTATTGGCATAATTTGGGAGTATTGGAAAGATATGACTGTAAAACATAAAATATCAACGGGGGTACCTTTTACAGCAATATTTTTTATAGCAGGTAAGAAAATGTGGTTAAATCTGTATTATTTATACTTGTTGACTCTGTTTACTCTGTCAGGAATGTTGAAAATTTTTAAATTATTTTTTAAAATGTCAGGAATATCAGCAATTTCTTTGACATGTCAGAAAAATGTCAGGAATTTTAGGTTTAAATGATCAATCATAACTATGCCAAAGAGTGAATGTTGGACCTGTTGTTAAAGAATAAGCATGAAGATTTTTTGTAGTATGTTTATTAATATGCAGAGTCGATGGAAGAATTAGTTGAAAAGTTTGAGAAGTGGAAGAAAGGACTAGAAGAGAAAGGGCTAAGGGTGAACACAGCAAAGTCTAAAGTCATGATTAGTAGCATTGCAGCCAAGTGTGACCTTGTAGTTGGAAAGTGGCCTTGTGGAGTTTGCAGGAAAGGGGTTGGTAGTAACTCAATTTTTTGTCAGACTTGCAAGCATTGGGTACATAAGTGCAGTAGTATTGGTGGAAGGTTAAGAGCTGACATTCAGTTAGTATGCAAGCGTTGCAAAGGTGAGATTATAGAGAATGAAGTATTTCCAGCTTTAATGATGTACAACAGTGGCTCGTTAGAGATAGTTGAGAACTTCTGTTACTTAGGTGATATGTTGGGCAGTGAAGGGGGTGTTGGAAGAAGTGTTACTTGCAGGATAGGTTCTGCTTGGAAAAAGTTCAGAGAGTTACTTCCTTTGTTGACTAGCAGAGTCTTGTCAATTGAGGTAAAAGGTAGGTTGTATGAGGCCTGTGTAAGAAGTGTTATGTTGTACGGTAGTGAGACATGGGCAGTGAAGCAGGAAGATCTTGACCGTTTAGAATATGAGAATGGTTAGGTGGATGTGTAACGCCAGTCTGAGAGACAGAAAGAGTTCAGATGAGCTAAGAAGCAGGCTAAGTATCCGTAGAATTAAAGATGTTATCCAGATAAGAAGATTGAATTGGCTGGGGCACTTGGAAAGAATGGAGGAGAATAATTGGGTAAGAAAGTGTAGAGACTTGATAGTTCCTGGGCAAAGCCCAGAGGCAGACCGAGAAAGACTTGGCAGGAGGTTATAAGGACAGACTTGATACAGAGGAAGTTGAGTTTCGATCTAACACAGTCTAGATCAGATTGGAAGAGGGTCATTAATATACCCCGTCCAACCCATGCTACAGTACTGGAAAAAGGTTGTTTAACATCGCGCTTCGCGTATCGCGACGGTATTCTCGATCCGCGATAGACGTTTTTTTTACTTTCAAATTGTATCGAGAGGGCTTCGCGATGCATCCGTCTCGATATCATTCTCGAAGCTATCGAGGCCATTAACACTTTTTCATAATAGAACTATTTTAAAAATAAGAGTGTATTCAACAATGATCGCGGATGTTTAAATATAATTATACTTCCTTTGTGTTATATTTTTTTAACTTATGCATAACAATCTAGGGTATACAGCTAGCGTTAATCTTTCTTTTTTAGATCACATTTTAAAAATTTAAGAACTAAGAACGGCGATAGAAAAGCTTCGTTAGATCGCATTTTAAAAATTTAAGAACGAAGAACGGCGATAGAAAAATTTTTTTAGATCGCATTTTAAAAGCTTAAGAACGAAATGCGGCGATAGAAATGTTTTTTTAGATCGAATTTTAAAAGTTTTTATAAACGAGAAGCGACGATAGAAATGTTTTTTTAGATCGAATTTTAAAAGTTTAAGAACGAAATGCGGCGATAGAAATGCTTTTTTAGATCGAAGTTAAAAAGTTTATAAACGAAATGCGGCGATAGAAATGTTTTTTTAGATCGCATTTTAAAAGTTTAAAAACGAAAAGCGGCGATAGAAATGTTTTTAAGATCGCATTTTAAAAGTTTATAAACGAAAAGCGGCGATAGAAATGTTTTTTAAGATCGCATTTTAAAAGTTTATAAACGAAAAGCGGCGATAGAAATGTTTTTTAAGATCGCATTTTAAAAGTTTATAAACGAAAAGCGGCGATAGAAATGTTTTTTAAGGTCGCATTTTAAAAGTTTATAAGCGAAAAGCGGCGATAGAAATGTTTTTTAAGATCGCATTTTAAAAGTTTAAAAACGAAAAGCGGCGATAGAAATGTTTTTAAGGTCGCATTTTAAAAGTTTATAAACGAAAAGCGGCGATAGAAATGTTTTTTTAGATCGCATTTTAAAAGTTTATAAACGAAAAGCGGCGATAGAAATGTTTTTTAAGATCGCATTTTAAAAGTTTGTAAACGAAAAGCGGCAATAGAAATGTTTTTTTAGATCGAATTTTAAAAGTTTAAAAACGAAAAGCGGCGATAGAAATGTTTTTTAGGATCGAATTTTAAAAGTTTATAAACGAAAAGCGGCGATAGAAATGTTTTTTTAGATCGAATTTTAAAAGTTTAAGAACGAAATGCGGCGATAGAAAAGTTTTTTTAGATCGCATTTTAAAAGTTTAAAAACGAAAAGCGGCGATAGAAATGTTTTTTAGGATCGCATTTTAAAAGTTTGTAAACGAAAAGCGGCAATAGAAATGTTTTTTTAGATCGAATTTTAAAAGTTTAAAAACGAAAAGCGGCGATAGAAATGTTTTTTAAGATCGCATTTTAAAAGTTTGTAAACGAAAAGCGGCGATAGAAATGTTTTTTTAGATCGAATTTTAAAAGTTTAAGAACGAAATGCGGCGATAGAAATGTTTTTTAAGATCGCATTTTAAAAGTTTATAAACGAAAAGCGGCGATAGAAATGTTTTTTTAGATCGCATTTTAAAAGTTTAAGAACGAAAAGCGGCGATAGAAATGTTTTTTAAGGTCGCATTTTAAAAGTTTATAAACGAAGAACGGCGATAGAAAAGCTTCGTTAGATCGCATTTTAAAAATTTAAGAAGGAAGAACGGCAATAGAAAAAGTAATGCGCTAGAATTACTTTAATAAATACGAAAGTTAAAAATTTTCTTATAATATAAACCTATTTAAAATAAAAAAAAAGATAAAGCAGAGATGTTTGAAATAAAAAAAACTTTCTCTCTATTCTCATTAAAAAAGACTTTCTCTTTATTCTCATTATCACCTACCATCGCGACACATCGAGACGGATTTTGTCACGATACTAGATTCTCGATAGATCGCGACAATTTATTTTAATTGTTTCTTATTATTATAAACGCGGTACATCGCGTATCGAGGGAGTCCGCGCACGTTGCGCGCTCCATATGTTAAACAACCTTTTTCCAGTACTGTAGCATGGAAAACGGACGTTAAGCCGAGAATGATGATGTAATTAAATTTAGATTTTTAGGGTAATCCAAGATTCCATGTAAAATTTCGACTAAAATAGCTGTGAAAGTAAAGGGAAATGTCAATGAATTTTAGTTAAAATATGTTCAAAATAGTAGGAAAATGATATTGAGCGAACACACAGGTGAAATTTTCCACTTTTGGAGAAGGCAGTAATTTTTAAAAATTGCACAGAAGTAAAAAAAAAACACTGTAGATTGTATCTAGATAATTTTGATAATTCTTTTGAATTGGCGTGAGGAATACTTACATAATAAGCTTTAATAAGTCAGTTATCAGTATATACGTTTCATATAGCTACTCGGTTACTTGTACAACCACCACCTATACGGCCTAGAGGCAATCTTATTGGCTATTCAACAAGTGGGGAGCCTTTGTACAGTTATGCTACATCTGATGGTTACGTACCAAAGTCAGTCTTCGTCAAGCTCCGTCAATACCTTAGAATAATTATTGAATCTCCCGATTCAAGAAATATTTTTATGTACCTTTGTTTGAATTTGGTAGGTTTTTTATTGGTGCTTCGTAGCATTTTTTGTGTAATTCTATTATTCTTCTTTCCTCTTTTCTTTTTCTTTCAATTGAGTAATAAGCGAAATTTTATAAGATTGTACAGATGTAGAATAACAGAAAATATTTCTAAAGCTGTTATGCTGTAAAATGTTGTTCCTATAAAATGTTCTTCCTAATACAAAGCAACACACAGACAACAATGAGGCCCATAGTTATAAAGTGGCTGAAATTCAATAAGTTTGGTAAAATTACTACCTGCAAATAATTTTGAATCTAATAACCATGAAAACTCCTCAGTGAATGCATAAAAATTGTTGACGATGATCGTATTACAAGGCATTTTATTCAGTTAATTCTTTTCTGACTAGTTATTACAGGCCTTGTTGTTATATAGATGTTTACTGGTGTTGAACTTTTGTATGGTATGTGGACCAATAGTCTTGGCTTGATATCAGATGGTTTTCACATGCTGTTTGATTGTTCAGCTCTCGTGCTGGGTTTGTGGGCTTCCATTGCGTCAAAATGGAGTGCTACTAAAACTTTTTCATTTGGGTAAGAAATGTAATTTATTATGGGTAAAAACTGATCTGACTACTTTGAAACATGGATAAAATTCACATAATAAATTTTAGTGAAATTACAAAGGTGAACAGTCACAAATCTTCTTATTTAGAGTGTTTTAAAACTGAATCTGTTACGAATAAACAAATTTTAACAAAAAGACTAAAAACTAGGTGAAGTTTCTCCAAAGAAGAATTAAGAAGTCATTTTTAAAAGCAAGTATGCAGTAAGTCAAATATAAAAATAAAAAAACACGTAGTAGAAATTTAAGGGGAATAGAATATATTGTTTTAAAGATATTTAGACTCCTATATTTCAAGAATATTCATCATGGTCAATTAAAATTTGAAAATTAGAGTGAAAAAATAAGAATGCAAAAATTTAAAGTTGTTTAAAAATTGACATTCGTTTTCCTGACTTGACATGAAGCACATTGGCAGAGGCACTTGCATATACTATTTGTCTGTATCAGAATTACTTTTTGATCGGTTAAAATGTATGAAAAGTACAAAACAGTTTGTTTCGCCACATTTTTTATGTCACAAATTTGCTTATTGTTTTAAATTTTCTAGATATGCACGACTTGAAGTATTGTCTGGGTTTGTAAATGGATTGTTTTTAGTTGTGATTGCATTTGCAGTTTTTATGACTGCCATGCAACGAATTTATGATCCTCCGACAGTTAGTACAGAAAAACTTCTAGTAAGTATGGAGTTGATTTCACACTGAAGACCATTTTTCAAAATATTTTACAATGTATTTAGATAGAAACTTGTACATTTTCTATCAAATTAGTAAATTTGTTTCTGCAAATATTTATAGATATTTGTAGATTTAGTTGTTAACTCCTTGTCCTGCAAAGACTTAAAGTGAAGAACACATTTCACACAACTAAAAAAAATAAATTCATGCTAATCATTTTTAATTAAATAAACTACCAGTCTTCAGGTGACTCCTCGATAAGTCCATTGATTATGAAAAATACGCAGATGAAAAACACCCAACTGGTTACAGAAGTAAAAGTAGAGGACATAACATTGACTGCTTGAACACGAAAAATCCAAATTTGACAGATTTGTTAGCACCTGTGCTTTACACAGACATTCTGTGTCATCATGTGACATTGGTGAAACTGACATGGCCATGATACACTGCAAGTTTCTTTTGATGCATTAACAAATGCGTTAACAGCGTTGTAACATGCAAAGCAGAGACTAGCCTTGAGCTTGTGTATATTTATGTCCAAGTATAAAACATTAACGTTATGTGAAGTGCCTTTCTTATTGGGAAAGTGTTTCTCGAATTGCTGAAGTACTTTGCACTTTGTAAAGAACTTGTGTAGATACCATAGTAAACTTATTGATCTTTAAGCCATAGTATGTTAAGATGTTTTTTGAGACATAATTTGGTTATTTTTAAAGTTTGTTTCGGTGGCTGGTTTGCTTGTGAACTTGGTTGGTATTACTGCATTTAGTCATGCTCATTCACATGGAGGTAAAGCATGTGACCATGGTCACTCCCATGAGAAACACTCACATAGCCAATCAGATCACAGCCATAGTCACAACAACCAAAGTCATGGTCACACACACAGCCATGGACATGGCGATAGTAAACACAAGAAAGAGAAAAACAGTGCAAACATGCAAGGTATTCAGTTCACAATAGTTGCTAATTTCCTTCGTTTTCTGAACAAGTGACATGATGTAATTATCGCTGTCTGTCTATTGTGTCTGTCCACGTGTTGTTGTTTATTTTGCAGATTTTTTTGATTTTTTAAACTAATGTATATCTTTGCAAAAATAAAGAAATTTTAGCCACATTTTTAGAACTTAAAATTATTTCCAATAATTATTGTGCAGGTTGGAAAAAGGTGTTTACAGGGACTTTCTAAAACAATCTTAAAATTATTTTAAGAAGTACGACATTTTAAGTTAAAGAAATTACTTTGATTATATTAGTTAAAAAAAAACTGGTCCAAATCCTTCCCTGGTAGGCATTGAAAGATATTTTCTTTTTCATTTCAGGCGTATTTCTCCACGTATTGGCAGATACTATGGGTAGTGTTGGCGTGATTGTATCAACATTGTTAATACAATATTATGATTTGTATATTGCTGATCCTATTTGCTCATTGTTCATATCAGCTCTGATATTTTTAAGTGTAATCCCGTTATTAAAAGATAGTTCATTGTATTGTTGCAACGAACATCCAAAGAATTGGAAGAGCCCATCAGTGAAGCATTATTAGAAGTAAGTTTTCTGTACGCACCAAAACTCGCTTCTTTTGTTTTTAAAGACAAACATTTTTATTCCCCTAATCTGACTTTTATGATGAACATTCAATTTTATTTTTATAAGGCAATAGAATAAGGCGCATCTTTTTCATTAACTTTTTTTTGCACGCTTTCAAAGTATTGAATTTAATTTTCTTATTCAGATTCGTCACTTAGATGGAGTTTTATCGTACCGAGATGTTCATTTTTGGCAACACACTTCAGAAACAAACGCAGGTTCTATAATAGTCCAGGTTTCTCCTACAGTGAGTGAACACAAAATTCGCCAACAGGTAAGTCATATTTTAAAACTTTTCTTCTTCGTACTGTAGTTTGTGGAAGTTTGTGCTGGTTTATTCCAGTTTGCACTGCTTTGTATGTTACAAATTACTTAGCACTATTTAAACTAGTTTTTACTACTTTGTACCAGTTTGTGCAAGTAATTACGGGACGATAGCTACATGTTTATGAGTAATATCGCAATATATGTAGTCTGAAGTACACACCGAGTTTGCATGAAGGCTTTGTTTTTTGATGCACAAACAGTTAGGTTTATTATTTTAGTTATAAAGTAATATTTCTGTTTGCTTTTAACACAATTTTTCACAAATTTGCTGAAGTGTTTACAAATTTTTACTTGAATTGATACCAGTTCTAACTACTACATATACATACTAGTTTGTTCTAGTTTGTACTAATTTGTATTTGAATTGATACTAGTTCTAACTACTATGTACTAGTTTGTACTAGTGTAAAGTCGATTTCTACATAGAAAGTTTCAGATAAGATTGTAGAAGTTACAAATACTTGAAATTAAAGTAACAGCAGAATTTGAAATAAAATAAATAAAAACATTAAAAATACGATGTTTTTTATTAAAGCAGGAAATAATTAGGGTGGTTCTTTAAAGAATAATTCAGTTGATATTTACTCGTTCCTATTAAAATTCTTGACAGCCAAAAATGAAATTGCCATACGAGAAATAAAATTAGTGATGTATTTGTTATTTTTAGGTTATGTCTATCCTAAAAGAATGTGATATCAATTTATTAACTGTTCAAGTTGAGAAAGAAGCATTCCACGAACACATGTCAAAGTTAACCACGGGTTATTATTCGTTAGTTTCCTTTCCAGAGACTTCGTCTTTGTACTTAAGAACTACGAGTGATGTGTCTGTCCGAGTAAAAGATATTTAGGTTTTTATAATTTTATATTTTTTTCAAATACGTATATCAATTTTTTTAAATAAACCCTTCTTTTAGTTTCTCTCATTTTAAATTAGATATGGTCATACAAAGTGGACTATCTCTTCAGTTACAAAGTAGATATTCTTTTTATTTACAAAGTGCAATATTCCCTTACATACTCTTGTTTTTACTATGTTTGAAAAAGTTTATTTTCAAAAATATTTTATAGAGGTTTGTTTGACCCTAGTGATGTGCAGTTAATGCTGTCAAAAGTAATTTGTGAGTAAGTGTGACCTTGCATAAGTTTGTTAATCATAACAATCTATTTATATAGCAACCATTAAAACAAAGGCTGGGCAGCTTTTTTATAACTTTGTGAAAAATGCTTTAAATTTCCCTGTTTTTATTTAAAATTGCTTCTCCCCTTTGACCGTTTTCATATATTTGAAAAAGAAATATATTTTATATGAAAGATTTAAATAAATACTAGTTTTTAAATATTTAAAGAATTATTTATATTCATTATGTAATTATTATTTGGGAGTTTCAATTTGATTTAGCTAATGTAGTTTAGGTTTTTTAGTTGCAAAATATAAAAGTTTCAACAAGTCCATTTTATGACTTCAATTTCGTATTGTGCTTCTCTACAAATTACAAGTTTTGATAACAAACGTAACACACGTAAAAGTACCCATTTTAAACCCTTAAATCAATTTTTTCCGAAAGTAATTTTTTAATGTATAGCCCTTCTCTTACGTTTATGTCTTCTATTATCTTTTCATCTTAAAAATAGTCAAGAATGAAGATGTTATGACATTTCATGAAAGAGAAAGTTTGTTGGAGTGGGCAAGTTACCTGTACAACGAAGACTTGATCCAGACCAGTGGACCTATGCTTGATACAAGTACGGATGTTTGTTTTCTCCTTGTTATTGTTATTGTTATTGTCGTTGTTATTGTTGTTTTTGTTGTTGTTATTGTTTTTGTTGGCGTTTTTGTTTTTGTTGTTGTTGTTGTTGTTGTTGTTGTTGTTGTTGTTGTTAAATTGATGTTGTTAAGAGTCATCGTCATATTACTATCATATTATTCTGAAGCACATAGCTTAAGTTGACACAAATGTAGTAAATAAGTTTGCCAAACTACTTATTTTTTTTGTCGAAGTGTACTGTAGTGACCTAATGCACAAGTGACGTTAATGTACTTACATCATTTTTTTTAGGTATGGATGGTCTCAATGTATCAAGGTATGCTTGTGTTTGTTTTGTTGTTGTATACTACTAAACTCTTAATGTTATCCTTGTATGTACTGACCACAAAGAAGAGTTTGGCTAAATGTTAAATCTGTTCTTTTATTGGTTAAGTTGCATGAAAGTGTTTAGAGTATCCACTTTTCTCTTACCTTGCCGCATGACATTTGCGTTTTTTGTTCACATTAGATTTTAAAATATATACTTTGATTTATTTTGTATATAATAGAAAAACCCATGTGATTCCAGGGTAATTGAAACATGCGTATATTATATTATATTGATTCAATCCAAACTTGCGTCAGCATCATGCGACAAACTAAAAGTTAGGATAGGTCATTTTGCAGCTACCATGTATAGTAAAATACGCAGAACATTTTTTTAGTGTGAATTTAGCATTACGTATTTACTTTTTTTGGAGCCCTTCTTTTGATGCCCTGTCTAAGCAGCACCCATCTTTCTGCAAAAGTTTTGAAATAAGGGCTCACAACATTATTTAGGTTTTATTTGACAATCACCTTTATGTATATTATGTTGCTTTATCGCATTTTCTTATGCTGCAGAACCTAACACGCAATAATTAATACAAAATGTTTTTTTAGATCTTCCAGTGTGACGGCCTTACTTAAAAGTAAGCATGGATTATCGAAAAGTTTTGAGAAAAGCCGAGCTTATGTTACACCACAGTTGTTTGGTACATCGAGTTTTTCTGGAAAGAATACCAATGTACTTGACCAACGACCATATGGAAGTTATCGAGGTAATAGCTCACGTATCTCTACCCATTCTGGAGACGAGTCATCAAGTGTTGTGACAGAAGATCTCCTTGATAGATCTATTTATGAAGATGTCAACATGGCAGGCGAATTAAACAGAACTTTGAATTCTCACGACGAAACAGCATTGGAAATTATAAGCAGAACTCTTCATCTCGATGAGTTGGATGACGCCAAGACATTTTCAAAGAACACGAGTCATCCGTTACCACATTTAAATAAAAATGAAAGCCAGACACGAAATAATACTGTACGATTTATGGACATCAGCATTGCATCAAATAGCAACTCCTGTAGTTCGTCTGTCAGCATGGACTCTGTATCACAGCTACTCAGGTCTACGCCCATGCAAAGTTCAAACTCATTTGTTAGAAGCTCTTCTCTAAATGATAAAACTGTCAGGAGGAGAGCGGCTGCCAATAATATCACTGTCAATAATAATACTAACAGCGTCAAAAAGATAGGAAGCGAAGTGATTTTTCAGGTAGGAGTTTGTATCGCTCCCATCCACAAGAGGTATCAAATAGACGAAATCTTATTTCCTTGAAACATAATGTTTATAGTGAATCTGAGAAACGACTTACTTCATCAACAAATTCTCGTCACAAAAAACAGCGAAAACCAAAATCAACTCTGCTTAGTCCAGAATTTCATAAACTAAAGAATTTCTTCACCTTGGAAGAAAGCGGTGGTTATGATGACGTATCAAGCAATCAGAATCATGTGCAAGTCATTTCAGGACCAACCATTTCCAGGCATTCTTCAATGCAAAAAGTAAAATAGCTCCATCTGCTTCGCTTAATTTTGAGGACAGATTTTATTCCCCAAGACAAAAACACAAAACCTTTCATAACAAAAGTACTCAAGTTTACGATAAGCACGATAAAAACGATCTTGTAAGTAATGGCGAGTCGATTCAGTCTGACAGGGAAATATTATCTTTTAAAAACACAAGGGCGGAGGACCTCCCTAATCGGGCAGACTATGAAGAGATCGATGAAATATTAAAAAGGTTACAGTTGGGACGTCTTGAAGTGGACAGACTAAAATCTATAAATTGTTCAACAAGGAGAAGTTTATTCAATACAGATTCTATGTTTAGCCAGCACTCCAATAGAAACACACAGGAGGAGAGTAAAGAAAAACAATCCGAGGAAGAGAGCAACCACAGTAGGAAAAACAGTTTAGAAAACGATATATCCCGTAAAAGTAACGTTGGGAAAATTGATAAGAAATTTCATCCGATCATAGAAAATGGGAACACCCAGCCACTGTTGAGCAGTTTAAATAAAATATCTTGTTTGCAGTCGACTAACATCGAAAATGATAATATATCGAGTAGTGATGACGAAAACTGTGATAGACGGAGTATAACGACACAACATACCGATACGTCGGATATTGAATCTGTTAAAATTTTATTCCAATTTTTACTTGAGAACGAGGCTGCGAAGAATCGTGGCCATACTACAAGGCATCTTGAAAACGATTTAGATTCTGAAAACTCATTCGCAACCTCCCAAGTTACTGATCAAACTTTACAGAATGTCAAAAGGTTGTTATTTAACGAAATACCACTAAATGGAAAAACGAAATTAGAGAGTTTACTTCATGATCCATCCCATCTATCCGTATATACTGACCATCTCGAATCGCTACCTCAAACTTCTACAAAACAATTTTCTGAAGATCCGCACCAACATTACGATGAGTTACAATATTTAAATACGCAGCACCAACCTAGTACCCAGGTACAACAGGTTTGTAAATGAAATTTTTACCAGTCTGAGAAGCAATTATTTATAAGAGTTAATAGCACTACAAGTTTGTTTATTAGCAACGTTTTGGAAGGTTTTATTTATTTGATAAGATTGTTTGATATGAAGTGTCGTTGTCATGGAAATGACCCAAATTAAACATTGTTCTGATATGGACAGAGTGTTTCTGTCGCCAAAAAAAACCCATAAAAATTAATCTGATCAGGATTTTTCAAGAATTTTAAGTAAATTCTGAAAATTGATTATGGCCATTTATTGTGTGAAATATATTCTAATATTTCTTAAAATCATCTCAGATATGTGATTTACTGAATAAGAAACTTGGTCACAGGAAATAATAATTGCCTGAAAAAAGTCTGAAATTTCAGCATCCTGTGTGTGGAGGAGTGTGCATCCTAGTGATATTCTCACCCGTCTGTTTGAAAATTAAAGAAAGATTGCCACTACATCAGGGAATTAGGTAGTTTTGAATTCGATCAAAGAAAATCAGGAAAAATGATTTAATGGTAAATCAAGGAATAATTTGTCATGTTATTTATAGGGAATTTTCACTCTATACTTGTGAGTTTTAATCATGGAAAAGATTAGGGGAAAAACCAAGACAAAATCAGGAAATTTTACCCTAAAAAACGATGTCAACCATGTACAGTGCATAGCGGAACAGTAAACGTTTATAAGCTGGGGATTTATTGACATCTATCTGTAATTTTGTTGCCGATTTTACCTGGGCGTTTTTTTTAAGAATAGTATTCTTCTTCTTAGGATGAATTCACTGACGCAGTTGGTTTACCATCAGGTAGTGAAGAACGACAAATGGAAAGATTAAAACAGATGTTGTTCAGTTTGCAAAGCATTGATAACACGTCACGGTCACGTGACTTAGACCATGTTGATCATGTAAGTCTGATGATAGTTTCTTATTATTTAGTGAAATCGATTTCTTGGGGAAAAATCCTTTTTTTTAATTTTAATTACCCTTGCTTTGGATATTTTCCACATTCGGCTATAAAGACTATAGTCTGACGAAGTGCTTTTTTGAAAAATTCAGTCTGAAAATTTTTTTTACTGGCTAAAACGTTTGCTAACTGTAGGAAAGTTTTTCCCTGTATCCTGCGACTTCGGCAATGATTTGCATTATTACTAGGCAATCAGTACTCTGTAAGACTTTGTAGGATGTGCGATGGTCTGGTTTCTGGACTGTTTTAGTCCAAACGGTAGTGCAGTCTTAATTTTTTCATTTGACTCCCTATCCTAATCAGAGGGTTGCTCATTTTAAAAGGCTGTTTAATCGAGGTTTTACAGTGTTGTTGTTGTTGTTGTTGTTGTTGTTTGTTGTTGTTGTTGTTGTTGTTGTTGTTGTTGTTGTTGTTGTTGTTTGTTGTTGTTGTTGTTGTTGTTGTTGTTGTTGTTGTTGTTGTTGTTGTTGTTGTTGTTGTTGTTGTTGTTGTTGTTGTTGTTGTTGTTGTTGTTGTTGTTGTTGTTGTTGTTGTTGTTGTTGTTGTTGTTGTTGTTGTTGTTGTTGTTGTTGTTGTTGTTGTTGTTGTTGTTGTTGTTGTTGTTGTTGTTGTTGTTGTTGTTGTTGTTGTTGTTGTTGTTGTTGTTGTTGTTGTGTTGTTGTTGTTGTTGTTGTTGTGTTGTTGTTGTTGTTGTTGTTGTTGTTGTTGTTGTTGTTGTTGTTGTGTTGTTGTTGTTGTTGTTGTTGTTGTTGTTGTTGTTGTTGTTGTTGTTGTTGTTGTTGTTGTTGTTGTTGTTGTTGTTGTTGTTGTTGTTGTTGTTGTTGTTGTTGTTGTTGTTGTTGTTGTTGTTGTTGTTGTTGTTGTTGTTGTTGTTGTTGTTGTTGTTGTTGTTAAGAGTCATCGTCATATTACTATCATATTATTCTGAAGCACATAGCTTAAGTTGACACAAATGTAGTAAATAAGTTTGCCAAACTACTTATTTTTTTTGTCGAAGTGTACTGTAGTGACCTAATGCACAAGTGACGTTAATGTACTTACATCATTTTTTTTAGGTACGGATGGTCTCAATGTATCAAGGTATGCTTGTGTTTGTTTTGTTGTTGTATACTACTAAACTCTTAATGTTATCCTTGTATGTACTGACCACAAAGAAGAGTTTGGCTAAATGTTAAATCTGTTCTTTTATTGGTTAAGTTGCATGAAAGTGTTTAGAGTGTCCACTTTTCTCGTACCTTGCCGCATGACATTTGCGGTTTTTGTTCACATTAGATTTTAAAATATATACTTTGATTTATTTTGTATATAATAGAAAAACCCATGTGATTCCAGGGTAATTGAAACATGCTTATATTATATTATATTGATTCAATCCAAACTTGCGTCAGCATCATGCGACAAACTAAAAGTTAGGATAGGTCATTTTGCAGCTACCATGTATAGTAAAATACGCAGAACATTTTTTTAGTGTGAATTTAGCATTACGTATTTACTTTTTTTGGAGCCCTTCTTTTGATGCCCTGTCTAAGCAGCACCCATCTTTCTGCAAAAGTTTTGAAATAAGGGCTCACAACATTATTTAGGTTTTATTTGACAATCACCTTTATGTATATTATGTTGCTTTATCGCATTTTCTTATGCTGCAGAACCTAACACGCAATAATTAATACAAAATGTTTTTTTAGATCTTCCAGTGTGACGGCCTTACTTAAAAGTAAGCATGGATTATCGAAAAGTTTTGAGAAAAGCCGAGCTTATGTTACACCACAGTTGTTTGGTACATCGAGTTTTTCTGGAAAGAATACCAATGTACTTGACCAACGACCATATGGAGGTTATCGAGGTAATAGCTCACGTATCTCTACCCATTCTGGAGACGAGTCATCAAGTGTTGTGACAGAAGATCTCCTTGATAGATCTATTTATGAAGATGTCAACATGGCAGGCGAATTAAACAGAACTTTGAATTCTCACGACGAAACAGCATTGGAAATTATAAGCAGAACTCTTCATCTCGATGAGTTGGATGACGCCAAGACATTTTCAAAGGACACGAGTCATCCGTTACCACATTTAAATAAAAATGAAAGCCAGACACGAAATAATACTGTACGATTTATGGACATCAGCATTGCATCAAATAGCAACTCCTGTAGTTCGTCTGTCAGCATGGACTCTGTATCACAGCTACTCAGGTCTACGCCCATGCAAAGTTCAAACTCATTTGTTAGAAGCTCTTCTCTAAATGATAAAACTGTCAGGAGGAGAGCGGCTGCCAATAATATCACTGTCAATAATAATACTAACAGCGTCAAAAAAGATAGGAAGCGAAGTGATTTTTTCAGGTAGGAGTTTGTATCGCTCCCATCCACAAGAGGTATCAAATAGACGAAATCTTATTTCCTTGAAACATAATGTTTATAGTGAATCTGAGAAACGACTTACTTCATCAACAAATTCTCGTCACAAAAAACAGCGAAAACCAAAATCAACTCTGCTTAGTCCAGAATTTCATAAACTAAAGAATTTCTTCACCTTGGAAGAAAGCGGTGGTTATGATGACGTATCAAGCAATCAGAATCATGTGCAAGTCATTTCAGGACCAACCATTTCCAGGCATTCTTCAATGCAAAAAGGTAAAATAGCTCCATCTGCTTCGCTTAATTTTGAGGACAGATTTTATTCCCCAAGACAAAAACACAAAACCTTTCATAACAAAAGTACTCAAGTTTACGATAAGCACGATAAAAACGATCTTGTAAGTAATGGCGAGTCGATTCAGTCTGACAGGGAAATATTATCTTTTAAAAACACAAGGGCGGAGGACCTCCCTAATCGGGCAGACTATGAAGAGATCGATGAAATATTAAAAAGGTTACAGTTGGGACGTCTTGAAGTGGACAGACTAAAATCTATAAATTGTTCAACAAGGAGAAGTTTATTCAATACAGATTCTATGTTTTAGCCAGCACTCCAATAGAAACACACAGGAGGAGAGTAAAGAAAAACAATCCGAGGAAGAGAGCAACCACAGTAGGAAAACAGTTTAGAAAACGATATATCCCGTAAAAGTAACGTTGGGAAAATTGATAAGAAATTTCATCCGATCATAGAAAATGGGAACACCCAGCCACTGTTGAGCAGTTTAAATAAAATATCTTGTTTGCAGTCGACTAACATCGAAAATGATAATATATCGAGTAGTGATGACGAAAACTGTGATAGACGGAGTATAACGACACAACATACCGATACGTCGGATATTGAATCTGTTAAAATTTTATTCCAATTTTTACTTGAGAACGAGGCTGCGAAGAATCGTGGCCATACTACAAGGCATCTTGAAAACGATTTAGATTCTGAAAACTCATTCGCAACCTCCCAAGTTACTGATCAAACTTTACAGAATGTCAAAAGGTTGTTATTTAACGAAATACCACTAAATGGAAAAACGAAATTAGAGAGTTTACTTCATGATCCATCCCATCTATCCGTATATACTGACCATCTCGAATCGCTACCTCAAACTTCTACAAAACAATTTTCTGAAGATCCGCACCAACATTACGATGAGTTACAATATTTAAATACGCAGCACCAACCTAGTACCCAGGTACAACAGGTTTGTAAATGAAATTTTTACCAGTCTGAGAAGCAATTATTTATAAGAGTTAATAGCACTACAAGTTTGTTTATTAGCAACGTTTTGGAAGGTTTTATTTATTTGATAAGATTGTTTGATATGAAGTGTCGTTGTCATGGAAATGACCCAAATTAAACATTGTTCTGATATGGACAGAGTGTTTCTGTCGCCAAAAAAACCCATAAAAATTAATCTGATCAGGATTTTTCAAGAATTTTAAGTAAATTCTGAAAATTGATTATGGCCATTTATTGTGTGAAATATATTCTAATATTTCTTAAAATCATCTCAGATATGTGATTTACTGAATAAGAAACTTGGTCACAGGAAATAATAATTGCCTGAAAAAAGTCTGAAATTTCAGCATCCTGTGTGTGGAGGAGTGTGCATCCTAGTGATATTCTCACCCGTCTGTTTGAAAATTAAAGAAAGATTGCCACTACATCAGGGAATTAGGTAGTTTTGAATTCGATCAAAGAAAATCAGGAAAAATGATTTAATGGTAAATCAAGGAATAATTTGTCATGTTATTTATAGGGAATTTTCACTCTATACTTGTGAGTTTTAATCATGGAAAAGATTAGGGGAAAAAACCAAGACAAAATCAGGAAATTTTACCTAAAAAACGATGTCAACCATGTACAGTGCATAGCGGAACAGTAAACGTTTATAAGCTGGGGATTTATTGACATCTATCTGTAATTTTGTTGCCGAATTTTACCTGGGCGTTTTTTTTAAGAATAGTATTCTTCTTCTTAGGATGAATTCACTGACGCAGTTGGTTTACCATCAGGTAGTGAAGAACGACAAATGGAAAGATTAAAACAGATGTTGTTCAGTTTGCAAAGCATTGATAACACGTCACGGTCACGTGACTTAGACCATGTTGATCATGTAAGTCTGATGATAGTTTCTTATTATTTAGTGAAATCGATTTCTTGGGGAAAAATCCTTTTTTTAATTTTAATTACCCTTGCTTGGATATTTTCCACATTCGGCTATAAGACTATAGTCTGACGAAGTGCTTTTTGAAAAATTCAGTCTGAAAATTTTTTTTACTGGCTAAAACGTTTGCTAACTGTAGGAAAGTTTTTCCCTGTATCCTGCGACTTCGGCAATGATTTGCATTATTACTAGGCAATCAGTACTCTGTAAGACTTTGTAGGATGTGCGATGGTCTGGTTTCTGGACTGTTTTAGTCCAAACGGTAGTGCAGTCTTAATTTTTTCATTTGACTCCCTATCCTAATCAGAGGGTTGCTCATTTTAAAAGGCTGTTTAATCGAGGTTTTACAGTGGTATCAATAATAATTCAGGTGATGTGACCTGACAGCCGCGGGTGTTTCAGAAGATGACACATGTTGCTATTCTTATTGATTTATTGTTTTGCTGATTCTTATGTGATTAGTCCATTTTTTATTTGTAGGTTGTAGAAACAAGACACGAAAATTTGCAAGCAGGTGAGTTAATATGTAGTTGTAGACGAAGTAGTTTCCAGGGTCTCTTCCCTTAGAACTCTTATGCTCACATAGGTAGAATCCCTTAAAATATTGTGTGTGCAGTTGCGCCATCGTTATAGTTTTTCTTTGAATATTCTAAATTTTAGAGAAGCATGGAATGTTGCTTATTTTTCCTACATATCAATAATCAATATTCTTAGACACAAAGTCATGAAAATAGAATTCGGTTTTATTTGGTTTGATCTTCCGAAATAGATATTCAATTTAGCGTTATATTTTTGTCACCTTCTTTCCAGACCCACCTACCGTTGCAGATTCAACTTTGTTACGGTAAGTGTTTTTTTAAATAATCGTGATGATATACAGAATCAATTTCTTTGAGATATTTTGGTTTGACAGAGAAAACCGAAAGCAATCTTTCTTTTCACCAAAAACATTCTTTTTAGGGCTTTTTCACATCTGGATAATTTGAAAGAATTGTTAAAAGAAAGAAAAGAGATGACGAGTCTAAATCAACTTTCCGGTTCGGATGTACTCTTCAGGTCAGATAAACTCTCTGGGTCAGATGAGATTTAAGATATTCTTTATGACATAATGGTAACTTCTAATAACTTAGTTAGAATTTTATATCTAAAAATAGAACCTTACTAATCTTGGAAGTGCTAGTTTATCAGGAATGGTGATCAGACCTGGCAAATTCAATACGTTCCATATATAGAAATGATTCTAAACCGTATAAATAAAATTAAAACCAACGTTGTATTACTAAATTCTCTCACTTCATTTATATGTACTTATATAGAACAAAAAGAAGATAAACAGTATTGGATATTTTTACTCATTTAATTAATAATTTAACTGGAATCGTAATCCTTTTTGCTCTAGCACAATCCTCGATCCCATTTCCTAAATCAGTCCTAAATCTCACCCATGACGCTATAAGCTAGAGTTCATAATTTAAAAGCTCAGGTTAAAATTTCTGCAATTACGTATTCTAGGGAGACCGTTCCTTTCAATTTTTTTAAATTTATGTTAATTAAAAGCTTGAGGTTTTAACAATGTTATGAATGTCTAAATAGCAAGTTGCTCTGCATCTACTTGCAGGGGTAGAAAAAATATGGGTTATCAGGAAGACAACTGTCTTGTGGTGAACTGAAATAACAAGCTTGATTGATAAATGGCTAACCTCTTATATATACAATAAAACAACAAAGTTTACAATGTATTCACAGGCTGAATTGTTGTTTCACCAACAAATTCATTACCCCTAGACTTTGAGAATTTGTCATTATTATTATTAAATAGTATTTTACAGGTACATTGCATCAGTAAATAAAATACTGTTTTTTCATACAAGATCTGTGGGACCGATGAGAAAAAAAAAATGCGCATAAAACAAGAGTATATAGCATGGGATGGCTTAGAAGGCTTAAAATGTGAATAAAAAATAATATATGATTATGATTATGATTCATTATGTATATGTTAAAATATAAATTATTATAATTAAAATATTACCTTTAACTCTCCTGTGCTTAATGAGTTCTTCACTTTCCGTATTTCCTCCTAAATGTGTAATTGGGTAGTTTAAGGTACTGCCGGTTCATCCCCAAAAAATGTCTCTTCATTTCTATCTGCACATTATTATGGTTTTTCACACATTTTTGCAACTTGGGTCTTGTCTGGCTTATCTGACAGCTTTTTGCAAAATTATCACCGAATATACAGACCCGATGTCCTTGTGTAAGGTAGCTCGGAAGGTACCTTGGATCTTTTCTTAGCCGATTGATAGTTTTTCAGGGATGTGACCCAATAACATAACACCTTCAAGGGCGGGCGAAATAATTTTTGCCGACTCTATGACCTTGCTGTCCTTATCAGATTGCAGTACTGCATCAGTCAATTTTGCCAAAATGGTGGTTGCTTTTTTAAGTGTTGTCTGATTCTCTGTCAGCTCTGAATCTACCCTTCTGTGAAAGGGCGTAAAAACTGTTCATTTCGTAGAACTCTTTATTTAGCGAGCGCGTAACAAAGGTAGTACAGTTCTTTGGCTGGCAGTACTTTCCGAAAAAACCTTTGAGACTTACTTTCGAAACTTTGTTACCTGGCATGGCTTTCGTCTTAGCAGATGGTTGGTCAAATTTCTGAAAGAGATCTTTTTCTATATCATTGGTTTACTGTAATTTTCGCTTTTTGTTAGATCTTGGAGGTCTTGAACATCTCATCCCAAGTTTTGTTCTATTTCTTCAGATATAATATTAGTCCTTTCTGAGCCCCTATAAGAGGTTGGGGCATAGTGACGCAGATGGCATCCTCAGGCGGTTCCGCCGAGGTTTTCTACGAGGATGATGTTCCTTGTGATCCCAAAAGTGTCTCGATCATCCCTTTTATCTCTCCCAACAACTCTGTTTTAAGGGAGGTTATATCCTGTTTTATGGATGGGATTAGATCCATCTGTTGTCGATGTTATGTGGTAGCTTTCCACATTCGGGGTTCTGAAAATTGCTATTTTACTGAAAATAAAAATACCTAATATAATGTTTGCTTCGAGGAATGAACTTTTAATAACTTGTCTTAGATAATCCTAAGATACACCACGATAATATTTTAATGTCCAACGTACTTACCTCACTGCCGCAATAGATCTGAAATAAACAAAGCAGAGGTCTGGAATCGAGCGCAGCGCTCTCATATTAACTGTATCGAGAAAGCCGGAAGCCGGGATGAAAAATAACTAGATCTTTCTTGGTTTGAGTTCAACGTTAACAGAAAATTTGCTAGCATAATAAGTGACTTTCCTCAGTAATTATTTCTTTTTTTCGTCAGTGATTTTTTGGTCAGTGCAAATACTTTTCCTTAATCTACCCTGAAATATCACGAATGCGTTGTTGATCCTCTCTTTGAACATAAGACAGGAGTGAATGATCGGATACAAATCTTTTTATTAGCTCTCAGAAACAACCATCTTCTATAGCAGATTTTAACTGCTGAGTGCTTTTTTCCACATAACACGCATTCCGTAAAGTATTGTGAAAGCTCTTATTTACATTTTGCGATAACTTACGTGTATCTTTGGAGCGATGATGACAATCTTGTAAATGCAGCTTTTAACTGTACGCAGAATATAACGGGTAAACATTTTTTGCGACTGTACTCTGGCTTTGTTACTTCTAGGAACTGAATTGTTTTGGTTGCTCTCCCCTTTTTAAGCAATTCATCCAACTGCTTTAACGCCATGTAAAGACCAAACCAAACTAAAAGTTTCTTCACATCCTTTTTCACTGAATATGAAAAAGGTTTAATTTAAAGGAAAAAAACCTTCGCGAAAGACGATTTTTTGCCAAAATCGCGAAAGTTGGACGCCGTGAAAATTTTTGCGAAAGTTTACTCTTTTCTCTAATTCTCGCTAATTTTTATTTTTATCCTTATTGTTTAAGTTTTGGGATAATCGTGTGTGTTTTTATCGTTAATGGCATTTTATTAACGAATATTAATTTTTGCTTTGCTAAGTTATTTTTCGCGAAAACATTTAAAAGGGGCTAATCGCTAAAGTTATTTTCCTTGATTTTGTGATTTTTTGACTCGCGAAAGTCTCCTCCTTTTTAAAGTATAAAATGCAAAATTTCCATGTATGAAATATTGGAAAGAAACACGCGCAGTCACACAAATTTAAACGCAACTCGTGCAAAATAAAACAAAATGTACGCGCATACGCAAAATACAGCAGTGGTAGTTGGCGTTTACAGAAGACTGGTGATCAACTTCCACACTCTCAATCGAAGCAACCCCACCCACGAAGTCTCGTCTACCAGTCACCTGTTTGCTGAGTCAGCTCTCATTTTCTTGGTACAATCCGGAACGTCTTTCTTCGTTGGCTCTGGTGCAACCTCTGTTCGTTTCCAACCACAAATTTAAATTGTTTCGTTAATTATTTCACTTATGTTGGTTTGATGTGACCATGTGTCTTATCATCATCATATTTATTTCCGGCTTAACGTCCGGTTCCCATGCTAGCATTGTTTGCACAGGGTATATTAATAACCCTCTTTCAATCTGATCTAGACTGTGTCAGACCTAAACTCAAATTATCAACATTGGTTGAAGTTGTCATAACATGGAATGGTAAATTTAAATTAACAATGCTACTTTCCTTACGAAGAGTTACTGGTCCATTCAGTAACCATCCAAGCTTCTATTTATTTCTCTGCCAACTATTTGCCAGTGAGCATCAGCGACAATTAGAATATCAAAAGGATCATTCAGGCGACTACCATAGCTAAGATTGCATTGGATAGGAATGGATGCTGATCAACGACAGTTCTTATAACATATAGTAGGAATGTGACAGGTTTAACGTCATCAAAAAACATTTAAAACCCCATATCCCTTCAACCGTTAGTCAAAAGCACATCATCCTATACATTTTCTTGATCAGCATTTCAAGCTCTACACAATGGAGGCAACAGGTAAACAAATTTCTAAAAAAAAATTTGTGCACATTGGTGGGACATTGCTGACATCAGCAAACCGCTGACAAAAACTCTGAGGAAGATGATTCTGTAACATTTTTGGACATGACTGACGCATTTAAATTTTTTAATTTCTTCACCGTCATATGAGGCTTAGTAGTTAACAGCTAAAGTACTACAACAATTGTTGTATCGTAGTTTTCAGTATACCTAGTATAACGAACCATATTCTCTGTTATTAACTGGTGATATTCCTAACTAAACTCTCACACTTTTGATTGAACTACTAACGTGGTAAATTTGAAAATCATGACTTCGGTAATTTGCTTCTTTTTTTTTTTTTTTCATTTTTTGTCCAAACTGAAAATAGCTGTTACGACACTATTTTATTAGGTCAAGATCCATCTCACTTTTTACTGAAACTGGCACAACCCCTTTGACTGCAAACAAATTTGTAGTTTGTTTTGTATACCTTAAATTTGTAGCAACGTGCTGTTCCTCCAGAAGTTGGTCATCTCTAGAAAATATTTTCAACAGCGTGGTCTTTGTTGCGACAACTGCATTACAATTCTTTTTTTAATAAATTCATGTGCATCTTCTAACAATTTTAACCCACCGTATAAATTTATAGATATTGATGGCAAATACTCCGACAACAAGGCTTCAAATAATACTCAACCCATTGTTTGAGCTTTTCGTTCCAAAAAAGAAATGTAGTGTAGGGTTACATATATAGCTTGGTGTACCGATTTGAAAGTCTCGCTTTCACAAAATTTCATAAACTGTTTTCAGTGGATCATCTCTTAGTCACTTCCTTAAATGTTCGTTGTTTATTTTTTTTTATACTTTTAATTTCTACGTAAAGTGCAGGTGTTTTCAATGTCTTCTTCTTTCATACTGTTTTCTTTCTTACAAAGAATGGTGTAGCGTACCCAGTCATTGTTGATTCCAATGTTCATCATTCTCGAGATTTTGCATCCAAATGGAAAAAGTGTTCTTTGTTGCAGATTCTTTACTATTTTTTTTTAATCTTAGCCTTCTCTTTGTGCTTTCCGACTGTTTCGTTTGCGTTTTTAGCTTGAGATTGACTTACATGGGAGATGTGTTTGAAACACATTTTTAAATACGTATATTATTAACGTAACAGCAATTATTAGTAAATGGTATAACGTAAGCACAAAATTGATCTCATGTAGCGATCACGAATGATGATTAGATTTTAAACCACCTTGTTAAAAAAAGGCGTAACTTTTTCAGTGAAAAGAAAACACAGGGAGGCTGAGTTGTGACGTCTAAGTTATAGCGACAAAAGGTGAGATCCAGTAACAAATTGGCCAGAAATTTTACAAAATAAAATGCCCTCTGCTGAAAACCTAAAAGTTTCCGGATCCATGTGTCGTAACATGAAACAAGCTATCTAAAAATAAATTTACGGCTTGAGTTGATGAATTGCGTGTCTTCAGCAACATTGTCCCCAAGACTTGTTAGGCTTAAGTCCTGGGGACGAGGTTGTGTATTCAGAAACTATACTCGTTGGCAAGTTTTAATCTCTGTATTTAATTTTGGTTTATTAATTTACTATGAAATATTTTTACAAGAGTATTATATTAATTTTTTTTTAAATATATACTTAAAGTTTAACCTCGTTTTCATGGCTTAAATGTTATAGCGGCGCAGAGGCAAAGAGACCTGGGAACGAGAATGTTCAGCATATGTGTAACCTTTTTGGAGACCTTGAAAGGTGTTCCCGCCTTTGTAACTTTTGATAGGGAATGCCGATGTGATGAAAATTGACACGATTATAAAAACAAAATTTAGCAACATTGTATTTTGATGACGTCAGCTGTTTCGAGTGTAGTGACATGAAAATAGAGTTGATGAAAATAGTATTTCTATCATATCGTGTTTAAGAACGAGCTGTTTCATCATTTTTTGTTAGTTTTATAAATGATTTGTAACATGTTTGAGTTTTAGAGTAGAAGAATAAAGAATAGTAAAATAAAATTAGTAAGTAAAATAAATAAAATAAAATTCTCCAATAATTTTAGATACGATCAAAAAATCGAAGAAAACGGTTTACCCACAATCTCGGACAAAAATAAGTAGATAACTTTTTTTGCAAATAATTTTTTCAATGATCTTGCATTTCTCTGCATATTTTTTTTTTTTTTGCACATGATGTACCCTCCACCTCCCCTCCCAAGCAAAGTTGTTCTTCAACCCCATACGTGGGCATTTCCCCACCCATCGACGTTGCTAGCCATTTTTCTTGCAAAAAAAAGGGGTGGTAGATGACCGTATAAAGCAGATATGCCATTTTCAGGCGACAATTATTTTTGTCAACTTTACTTTATTCCGAGATTGCAGGTGCTTTGTCAAAATGTTTTACTCCATCAACATCAACAACGTCGCTTATGTTGTTGGATGTTGATTGAGTAAAACATCATTTTTCTATCAGAAGTTACTGTATTCTCCATTTTATATGAATTACTAAGTAGTTTTGAGCAATGTCCAATAACTTTGTACTCGCGTTAACTGAACTTTTTAAGAAAAATTGGTTCCACTTAGCGAATGCTATTATCCGAATCTCCTTATAAATGGGACTCTGACAAAGGATTTGAAAATTTTCCATCTTAACTAGAATTATCAGGCAAAGTACAATAACGCACATTTATAGAATAAATTTTTGCGAGAATTAATTTTCGCGATTTAGTGAAAGATAATCATTTTTTATATTTCTAGATAATTCAGTAAAATTATCAAGTCATTGCTTTGAAGTCCAACTTAAACGAAGTTTCTAGGTTGAAAGTCCCGCTTAAGCGAACTTCCAGCTATAAGCGCGTTTTATTGGTTGAAAGTCCCGCATAGGCGAAGTTTATTGGTTAAAAGTTCCACTTATACGGGGTCCTAAATTAAGTGATTTTTTTCTGGTTTAATATAATAAGAAAAGTTCAAGGGATGAAGCGGTGTCTTGCATAACGCGAGTATATATTCTAAGTATTATAGTTAACTTGGTGCATGAGGTTATATTAACTTAATTTTGTTGTTTACAAATAAAACTGGAATCGTTTAAAATAATTACGGAAAAATATTTTTTTAAACCATTTAAAAATAACAAATGTTGTTTTGGCAGGAACTGCTACCATCTTGTATAACCGGTTTATAAAAATTAAAAAACACGACTCGAAATAATCCAAATCATGTGATCAACCTCGTTCCCAGAGCTCTTGTACCGATTTTTAAGGAGTGTTTACTTCATATAGTTTATAAAAAATGACGATAAATTTTTAAAATTGAAATGTATTTTTATTATTATTAGCTAGAATACCCAACTTATATATATACTTACCTTTTTTATGTTTTAACCGTTGTTTGAGTAAAAAATGCTGAATAAGCATATAAAGATATAACATCCACATGATCCCTTCAGGAGAGGATTGCGTAATATGATCAGTTTTTTACTTTTACCGGGAATAATAATTAGGAAGAAAAACTCACAGGGAATTTTAAGGGTGAGGAAATCGGACCATATTTTTTATTTACCATGAATTATAAACTGTTTTTATAAGCCACCAGTTTACTGCACTAAAATCTTCAAAATTTATTACCAACTTTGATATCAATAATTGAAGCAGCAAATTAAGTTTTAAATTTAAATTTTAAAAAATACATTCCCGGACTTATATTGTTTTTGCATTCTGTAACGTACTTTCGCGGGCAGAAACTTTCACGTATCAAGAAAAACGCGAAATTTTTAGAATAAACTTTCGCGTTTGGCGGTTTTTGGAACAAATTTCGCGGAAAAAACTTTCGCGAATCGAAGAAAAAGATTTTTTTCGCGTGAAAAAACTTTCGCGAATAAGCAAAAAATAAATATGATAACAACGAATTTCAGGAAGGGGCCTTAAATTTGATTGGAAAAAAAAAGATTTTTTCGCGTGAAAAAACTTTCGCGTTTTTTAAATTGGCTATGAATTCGCGTGAAAAAACTTTTGCGTTTTGCTTTTCCTAAAAAAATGGTTAGTTGTAAGCCCGCCAGTCATTACCGGTCGAAAAAATTTCGGGAATTTGCGCATCGCTACTCGCAGACAGTCAAGGGGCGTGATGTGATAGATCATTATGAAACAACTTTTTTCCGGATTTCGAGAAATTTGACATCAAACAATTATGATGAGTGAACACCAGGATGTTAAATAATCTTTCAAATTGTCGACTTTCTGCAAAACAACCTTAAGTCACTTTTTTATCGATTTAATGGTGTTGTTTTTTTATCAACTCGATTACTAAGCTGTACGTTCAACCTCGACGCAGAAGCACATGAGTGGGCAAGCATATCTAATTCTCAAATTCAAATTTTAATTAAGCATATTGAAGAGTTAAAAAAAATAAGCTTAAGAAGTGCGTATGTCTGACTTTGTTGATACCATATCCGATTAATTCCATTTTTATAATTCTCTATGCTGATGTACAAAGGGGATATTACGCAGAAAATGTAGTCCGCTCTGCCCCAACATTTATCCGTTTCCCCTCCATATGTCGCCAGTCTGCGTGAGTGGTAATTAAGAACGACATCCTTGAATTTTTCTAAGTTGACGTTTGTTGTATCTGTTGGCATTGACTAACTTATTTGCTTTTACACTACGTGAATATGCCAGTATAATCGCCAACTTGAAATCTCAACTTTTTGTTGAGAAATATCCATGAAATTTGATTAAATATTTTTAGTTACCAGTCTTCAACCTGCATATTATATATAATAAGCTTAGAGGGTACTGGGAACTATTTTGATGGCGACATTGGCAATATAAACAGCTTGTTAAAATACATTTCCATAGCCAATACAAATATCAACAACAAAATATTTTTCATGTTATTAAAACTCTCGTCACTTTCTTATCGTCATTAAACCGCTGAGTACATACCGGTTCGAGCATGTCTATTTTAAAACCAAACTCGTGCTCAGGCTTTTTTAAATGCTCTTTTCGGTACTTGATAAAACATATCCTCGATCCGTTATTAGATTTGTTTAAGATTTCAAACGTTGTTCAAATAAGCGTGGTGTGGTTTTAACTGGATGAGCTATACTGATCAAGTTCTCGACTCTTTCTTGTCTCAGAAATTAGAAAATAAATCAGGTTGTTTTCAGTTGATCGTAGCGATTAGGAAATAACTCAAGATTATGTCCGAGGCATCCATTTGATTTCTCTGGAGTTTTCTAATGTTTATATTCCAACCTCGTTCTCAGGGCGCAAACTAGTTGAGTCTTTCTTGAAAATCGATACAACTTTTGGGACTATTTGAGGTCAACATATACACTGTGCATTATTGGTATCTAACTATATTCTCTCTTTTTTTCTCCTCTTTTTTGTATTTTAAAAAACAGGTTTACTTATTTATGGCATTCAAAGAAAGAATTACTATAACAACCCATTCTTTCTCAATGCCATATCTTATTGGCGCTATTTTTATCAAATTTACAGTCGCAAAAAATAAATAAAAAAATATCGAAGTTTGTGAAAACAACAAGCTTTAGTGCCTGTAGCAAACAATCTGGTTCCCAGGGCTTTTCTCAGTTGTCTAATATTTGCGATTAGAAAGCTGAAAATGTGTCCTGGGAACGAGATTGTGTGGGGAAAAACAAATCAACTAAAATGGTTTTGTGGTAATCGCTTGCGGGAATGAAGAATGAGGAACATATGATGCAAATTGGTTAATTTTGGTTTGAGAGTACGCAAACACGTTTTAAATTAATAATTTCGGGACAACAATAGAACAGATTTTTTTGACGCGACTGTCTCGTCATCCTCGTTTCCAAATTTTTTTATGCAAATCAAAATGTCATCATCTTTCAACATCTCTTTTTTGCAAACTTCAGCGTTTTTTGTTTCGTTTTTGTTGGACCCATTTGTCAGATAGCGAGGACAATAATGTATTGTTTCTATTATCGAGTAGTGATCACGGTTATCAAAGTAACGTCAAACACCTCTTTTATAAATCTTATGTTTTAGTACTGTCACTGTTAAAAAGAAAGTTTTCTATAACTTTCAGAACTTTCTTTACAAGTCTACGAATACGACAGAAAATAACTACGGTCAAACCTCCATAACGTGGACATCTTTATAAGGCCGACACAAGGGAACGTTATAAATCGGGCGTTTTATTTAGACTCTTATAAGGCATTGTAGTTTCTATAAAGCAAACGGTCCTTAGAACGGACAATTTAAATTGCGCCATTAAATTAGATCTAAAAACAGGGGTGGAGAATCCAAAGTACTAATTCTTATAAATAAAAGTACATGAAATATGAGACGAATAAATTCGGCGTGAAATAAATTTAAATATAGTAGAAACTGTGCGTACGTTAGACATCATTAAATATAATAATAATTGCATGACTGGGCGTAGTCACACGGAACTTGAAAGTCACTAGGAAGACCATTTCTTTAAACAATAATGCGTATGTGAAATCAAACTCACTGTTTTCATGCTTAGTAAGCTGCCATATTTAAAATTGTCACGCTTCACAAATTTAAGGAACGTCATTTTGACTAAACTTTTTATGTACCCAAACAAAAACGCTTTCAAAGTTGCAATTCCAGACGAATTACCTAGATATATTTTTGCGATTGATGGAAAAAATATTGATGTTTTGTTTGCTCCCCGAAAATTCAATTTGCGGTACTAATTTTTTGCAATTCCGATATCAAGCAAACATCGGGGGCATTCAGAAAGTACATTCGCCCAATATTCGTCATTTTTTACCCCGTCCAGGGATCTCTTCGCCGATGAGTAGTTCATGACATGACTTACGGGAATTGAAAAAATGTTTTTCATTTTTATGTTTATATATTTATAATCTATTTTTAAACACAATTATAGGAGAAAAAATATACTAACAAAAGATTTTTAAAGCAAACAAAAAAATAAATGCGAAAAGTATTTAGAAATCGTCAGACCTTAGTTTGTGACCTGATCGAAGTTTATTCCGTCAAACGATGTATCGTCATTGTCGCCTGGTGTAAAAGTTTAAGAAAAAAAATTTAAAAAATGCAACTGACCGAACAAACAAAAAAAAGACGAACAAAATTGTGCCATAAGTTACGAGGGCCTTTTCTATTTAATGAAAAAAATAATACGAACAGTTACATGGTTATAAATATACAACAATTTTGGTTGTTTTTTACTTGATCAAAAATGACAGATATGTTACAGCATACAATCACATACAAAATAGCATACAAAACATGTGACTTTTTACATCAAAACATTAAGATAGACAAAACATGTAAACGATTTGTAATTAAAAAAGAATTTGTGATCTTTAGTGTCATTAAATCATCCTCTGGGTAACACTTAATCAAAAAACAATACTCTAATTACGTTTCATGACGTCAAAACTAAACTCAATTGAAAAACAAGCTGGTGATTCCTGTTATAACATCAATAAACTCGTAAAACCTGTTTTAACACAAGATTTGTTAAAAAATTTCAAGAGATTTTTGATATCATAAAATAAACATCTTGCGATTAAAAATCTACTAAAGAGTGCAACAGGGTTTTTAAGCCAAATGATAGTCTGTTCTTACCATTGGCTGTGGTAACATAACTGAACACCTCCTTTTCTTTCTGAGGGGCCTTCAACATTGCAATTACACTCCCCCCCCTTGATAAATTTTAGCACATGGTGCTTACAAAAACAAAAGATATGTTGCAAACAAACCGTTTCTACTTTTACAAACAACACAAAATTGTAAAAATCAACAAAATGATAAAATATACTCCCCAGAATAACATAAAAAAGAAAATTTTCGGATAATCTTTTTGGAAGAAATCGCAGTACAATAACTTCATAACAAAAGCAGACTGAGGAGCCAGCTCCTACGTGAATAAAAACATAAAAAAAAATCAGCGCAGTGCTTGTGATGTTGTTTCTATCTTGAACAGAAGGTAAATATTTTGTTTATGATTGAATACTTTCAGCTCTTGTTAGTTATTGTTAAAAGAAAAAATCTCAGCAAATCAAAACGAAGAAAATAAAATAAGACATCTTGATCAGCTTCCAGCACTGGCCATCGTCAATAAATGTGTTACTCTTTGTTAATTTTAAGATATCGTTTCATTTTTTTAAAATATATAAGTACAAAATATATACATATATATTTTTACTAATGGGAATAACAAGGGTTTGTCAGTTTTATAAGAATGTGGACATGTGGACAAAGTAAAAAAATGCTTTGTTTTATCACGTCAAATCAGCATATAACAAGCAGGAAAAAAATGTTGACATAATTTTTCGTTGACATTGATGACGTATAATAACATGGCATTGTATTACTATATCAAAACAAAAACATGATAAAACATAACATTTTTTTTCTTTGAGAGGTCCACACCCACAACCTTATGGAAAGTTGGACTTTTGAAATCTTGAATCCCGATATCAAACTCGATGCGAAGACATGCGTAACCAGGGCATGCAAGACATGCATAACAGGATTTTTGAAAAATCAATAATGTCCAGCATTTATCAAGAGTTGACATAGAATATTCCAGCTACTGCACCTAGTCCTACAGTAGTTATAGCTAGTCCCTTCCATAATTTATCTTTCGGACTTGTAAAAAATGCTAAAAATCCATCCTAAAAATAAAATTAATAATTGTTATTGTCAGCTAAATTAAATTAATAGGCAGATGTATAATGGTTATAATGCATATAAATCAAAGGATGGATATGAAAAGTTCTTTACATATTTTCACATCAAAAGTACAATAGGTTAATTTAGACTTTTACAAAACCAACTGAAAGTATTAGCAATCTTATAAAAAAAAGCAGGATGGAGCAAGGCCATAGCTGCCCAAAGAAGGGGGGGGGACAGGGTCATTGTCAATATGGAGAGACAGTGCAGAGGATGTGTTTCTACTAAATCTAGGAGGGTAATATTCCAAAATCCCTCCTTCCCCATTAGCTTCACAAAATTACTGACCCGTTAGTTCAGGATAATGTACAGATATGGAAATTTTTCCCTGTTGCGAAACAGTTTCCATATTCAGAAACTTTTGTGTGTAAAAATATGAAATAGTTTCAGAATACGAAAACCACCAATAAAAAGCCCTAACAATTAACTTAAAAATATTATGTGAAACAGGGGTGTAGGGGTTCTCTTAGGCGGACGTCACAAATATTTGGTGTTAGAGTCACCCGACCGACCCTATTTTTTGATCGAAATTTTGATATAATATACTGAGTCGGAAAAGCTAGAATGACAAAAAAATATTATACGCTTGTTGTCTCCCCACAGCCAAGACCCACATTATTATTGTGCTTCGCTTTAAAATGCAAAAAGGGTCCTGAGAAATAGTTAAAAACGGTACGCGGAAACTCCAGTTAAACGAGGTGCCCAAGTTATCATTAAATATTGGCGGTTTCATATGGCGCGCGGTGATGGCTGGATACAATTTTTCGAATTTTTGAGTTATCATTCGCCAACCGACCGACTCTATTTTTGGTGCTCAAATGACTCTAACACCAGTTATTTGTGACGTCTGCCTTACTACTGGAGTTTTAATTAAATTTACCCTGTATTAAAGAAATTTTACCCCCATCCCCCAGCCAAATAGAAAAACAGTTTCCTAAGTCGGAAACAATTTCTATTTTCCCAAAAAAAAGTGTTTCTCTTCTTTCGGAGTTTATTTTATTTTAGCTATAGGGAAACTGTTTCCATATCTGTACCTTATCCCAGACTGCCCATTGGTCAGTCAGGGAAATCCTCTTAATTAAGCTGTACAGCTTAATTTAGATGTCAGCTTAATTAGGATGTATGATACAGTCTAATTAGGCGTTTTACAGCTTAGTTAAGATGTACAAAACTTTGATCGTCTAAAACACACATTTAACTGAATTTTAGCATCTATCTAACTGAATAAATCCAATATTTACGTGCATATAAACATCTCCAATACATTAGTTTTTTCGTAGCACCCCGGAGATCCGCTAAATTTGAAGTTTTAAAAATATCCGCTTAAATAGGATGTATCACGTGACGTGACATCCTAACTAGGATGCAGTACAGCTTAAATAGACTATCGCTAACAATGAACCATTGTTTATAGTTGTTTATAGTCCATATCTTTTGAACCCGGGGTGCTGGAAATACCGTTCTTCTTTTATAATATAGTGGTCAAACTGACGATGAAAGAGCTGCAGCGGTGATTCTGCTAAAATTTACTTTTTTCGAGAAATCGGGGAAAAACTTTTTCTACCTCCTAATTTAGATGTATGTCACCTAATTAAGCTGTATGATACAGCTTATTTAGGAGATCTCCAAATTAAGCTATACAGCTTAATTAAGAGGATTTCCCTGACTGTTGGTGACATTGGAGTGAAACACCACAAATGCAGTTAATAAGGCCGCCATCAAAAATATGTTATGTTCGCGTCCTCCGACCGACTCACTTTTGGCAATAAAAACCCGAGTCGGTAAGTCGGAAAAAACCCGGAAAAAACTTTTTGATCCAAACGATATATATTTGAAAAAAAAAATTCGTGAGAACTAATTTTCCCAAAATTGACTAAAACTCGCGAAAATTAATTCCCGTAAAAATTAATATCTTTAGGGTACTCATGGCAAGTTTACAGACAGGGCGGCGAAAAAAGGGTCTGTCGAGTGGCGCTATACTGTTTTTTGGCCCTGGGAACGAATTTTGCCCCCATCTGAAAATCCCGGGAAAAAATACGCCCGACCGACCGACCGACTCATTTTTGCGGGGTCTTCAGGACGCGAACATAACATATTTTTGATGGTGGCCTAAGCTTACCCAATTCCCATTCTTTTGAAACCAGGGTTGATGCTCTAGTAAAACTTCTACAGTAATATTAATAACCTCGTCAATTCTATCACTTAAATATTCATTTTCATTACAGTGTTCACATAAAACCATACAAAATGTATACAATGACACTATTCTTCCAAAACTACATCCTTCGTTTAGTATTTCAGTTTGAACCGATTTACACGTTTCTAAAATTGTATTTCTCGTAATGCCAAGTCGAGTACTAACACCATTGAAAAATGGTTCGTGTTTTAATCGCATCTTCGTACATAGTTCATACATTTTCTCCCCTATGTTATTCCATTTTTGTTTTTGTCCTAGTTGCTTCTTCACTACGTAACTGGCAATTTCTTTAGAACGTTTGTAAGTATTGGTTGAGTCTTTCATGTTGTAATTCTGTAATAGTGGATGCATCGCACCAATTCCTCCCGAGACAACTGTCAGTCTTTCTGCAACCCTCTATAAACGACGAAACCTTTTCAAAGACGTCAACATTAAATTCATGCTGCGTTCTTGTGGCGACGAGAAAGAACCGATACCTGATTTTAATTGGTTTGTAAAAATAGCACTAATACGTAATTACTTATAGGGGGACAATTACATCAATAAATTATAAAAATGTACAAAATAACAATTAATACAATGTTATAAAAAGAAATATTAAAAACAACATTACGATGTTTTAATTTTTTTTCTCCTTTTTATAAACGAAAAAAC
The DNA here is from genome assembly GCA_030067915.1 of Hydractinia echinata. Classification (NCBI taxonomy): domain Eukaryota; kingdom Metazoa; phylum Cnidaria; class Hydrozoa; order Anthoathecata; family Hydractiniidae; genus Hydractinia; species Hydractinia echinata. Next base: position 71,554 of record JASGCC010000123.1, read on the forward strand.
ACTTATTTTAATTTTTTAAGGTAGCATTATTTTTCCCTAACCCCCGGCAAATATCGGTGTAATTTTACAATCACAGTGCGTCAATAACAGACACGGTATGTTCTGGACGTGCTGCTGCCTTTGCGGTCCGCACACAAGCATGTAACTATAACATGGTAGCTTGGACGCGTGTTTTTTGAGTATACTCGAATCAAAGAGATTGTGATTCTATTGATATTTTTCACAGAAATACCACTCTAGGAAAATAAAGGGTTGCGGAGCGGGAACAAGTCCCCTATGTTCGCAGGCGAACAATTATACTAGACGGTGCAATCAAGAATAATATTTTTTATAGCAGTTTTACATCAGTCACCATCAGTCTCAGGGATAGATAGATAGATGTGCATATTTTACATGGCTAGCCTCACAAATATTGAGGGATATACCCTGTCTATTATTTCCAGGAGGGGCCATGGCTTAGATGGGGAGTTCTAGAGTATTTAATGGTCATTTTCAGCTACGCAGACCCAATTAGGGTCCGCTCCTCTCTAAGTAGAGACAACTCCATCCCTGTGCAACATCCAACGGCCCACACATTGTGCCATCTCCCCAATTTCCCTCACATGGCTTGGGTTAACCCGGGGCTATGGTAACATTCACTCACCCATATTGAATCGCCACCAAGGGGAATCGAACCCCGGTCTCCTGTAATGTAAAGTTTAGCAGAATCACCACTGCAGCTCTTTCATCGTCAATTTGACCACTACATTATAAAAAAGAATGGTATTTACAGCACCCCAGGTTTAAAAGATATGGAATAGAAACAATGGTTCATCTTAGCGATAGTCTATTTAAGCTGTACTGCATCCTAGTTAGGATGTCACGTCACGTGGGATACAGCCTATTTTAGCGGCCATTTTTAAAACTTCAAATTTAGCAGATCTCCGGGATGCTACGGAAAAACTAATGTATTGGAGGAGATGTTTATATGCACAAAAATATTGGATTTATTCAGTTAGATAGATGCTAAAATTTAGTTAAATGTGTGTTTTCGACGATCAAAGTTTTGTACATCTTAACTAAGGCGGACGTCACAAATATTTGGTGTTAGAGTCACCCTAATTTTTTATCGAAATTTTTGATATACTGAGTCCGGAAAAACTAAAATGACAAAAAAATATTATACACTTGGTGTCTCCCCACAGCCATTACCCACCATTATTGTTGTGCTTCGCTTTAAAATGCGAAAAGGGTTCTGAGAACTAGTTGAAAACGGCGCGCAGAAACTCTATTTAAACGAGGTGCCAAAGTTATCATTAAATATCGGCGATTTAATGGCACGTGTTAATGGCTGGATGGTTGGATACAATTTTTCAAATTTTTGAGTTATCATTCGCCGACCGACCGACTCTATTTTTGGTCCTCAAATGACTCTAATACCAGATATTTGTGACGTCCGCCTAAGCTGTAAAACGCCTAATTAGACTGTATCATACATCCTAATTAAGCTAACATCCAAATTAAGCTGTACAGCTTAATTAAGAGGATTTCCCTGACTGTACATGCACGTCTCCAGGGTTACTTTTTACAATGGATGAGTTTCAATGCTTACGTTTTTACGAGATTCTTTTGCATGCGCGAAAAAAATCAGAAAAATCGACAGGCAAAAAAATACAGACCTTCTGTGAAGAAAGTCAAATTATGGTTAAAAACCTTTGTACTATCAACTGTGGCTACTATAGCATCTTTTCACTGATTATGATCTAAATCTAAACTACATGCAAGCTATATTCTAATTTCAAGTTCAAAAGATGCCTTTACCTGAAAATAAAGTTTTGAATGAACTGGTCTACAACTTACCGTCTGCATTATTTTGCCTGTCGATTTGCGTAAGAGGTCTGGGATTATAAACAACACACGTCACAATGAAAGTTGTCTATTGGTTCCGTACAAGGTTAATCGTGAATCTAAAACACATTCGTTTTTCAGCAATTGATAACAGCATGCACAAAATTTTTATAAAAAATATTAAAGAGAATTTAATTCCTTACATAATTGCTTCTTTTCTTTGTTTTCCATGTTTTTGGTTTATGAATTTTGAGTATTTAATTTTTGAAATATTACACTGGGTGCTCATTTGGACTGAACAATTATTTGGACACTAAGTGCTTCTTAAAAAGTTTGGAGAATAAGCATTCTAGTACCCAGAGCTATTGGAGATAAACATTGAAAGAACAAAAACATCCCACAGTACACACAAGGCATCATGCCTGACCTGCAATGCAGCGTCTTTGAATTTGATACATTAAAATTCTAATGTTACAACACAACTGATAAGCATTGTTTTGAGTTTGATTTCTTTGTTATGTTGTCAATAGATAATGCCAACAATACCAAACTGTTTTTTAACTAAACAAGTTTTAATACAAAACAAAGAAAAGGTACACGAAAAGGGAGTGTTCTTTACTAAAACTAACTAATACTATTGCCATTGTTTTGTAGATACTGGTTGCATAATCTAAAATATAAGACATGGTTTTATTTTAATGTAAAAAAAAAAAAGCAGGTTTGTTGGAAAAATTTGTAAAAGATAAATTAAAAGGGGATTAGTTCTTCACCTAAGAAAGTTAGTAATATTGTTACAAACCTGATTTCATATCTTCTTTTCCCACCTTTAATGCACATACTGTTTTTCTATAAACTTAAAACCTGCAAAATGATAAACTTTATTAATATTATTTTATTAACCTTTGCTCAAATGACAAAACTTTATAACTTTCATCTGCAGTTTTTCTTGTTTGCGTTTTTTTTTTTTTTTTTCTCTCCTCTTCTCTGAGAGAAGAAAATTTCCAATTTCGATTTGCACATTTTGCACTGAAAAGTCACTTCAGACCCAGTACGCAAAAAATGTCTTCTTTGAGATACACCAGTAGGTAAAATACTTAAGCGGAACTTGACTAAAAGATATAAGTGGACAACTGACTAACTTTTCGAAAAAGTTTCCTTGGTAAGAAATATTTATGCTTGCTTAAATGGCAATTGGCCTTTCTTGCGCCTAGCTCGCTTCGCAAAAAATAAACTTGTCCTGGAAATTCCTTGAATTTTGACAAAAAATTGAAAATGTCCTTAAATGGCAACTTAATTGCCAATGTTAAATACCATTTGCCTGCTTTACATAGGCAAACTTTTAGAAGATGAAGGTTCATGGTTCGTAGTTAACTAGTTTTCCAAGTTTTGGCAGTAATCCTATTAATAATAATAATGTTTTACGTGGCTGGCCCAGAATAACCTTTAAGTCTTTAGACAACTTTATGGTTGTTTCCACTGGGCGCCACTGTGAAGAAATTGTAACATTTCTTTTCAAAATATTTTCCAAAACATTTTTCTAGTGTATTCTGGGTGCTCAATGTCAGGCAGAGTCAGAAGTAATATGTTGTTTTCATATTAATGAAGAAAATATTGTTGTAATGAAGTCAATGAAAATAATTTCATGAATGCTTTAAATCATAATATCATTTAAACAATAAAGTTTTATGTTTGCGATTTTTTACATAAAAATTGAAATCAGGCTGCCGCACATCAAATAATCGTAATGACATGCGACCAAATTCTCCTGTTTGAGTCTAAAATTTCTACAGGGGGTGGCAAATTTTTTTTCTCTTGTATATGTACACATTTTTTGTGTATTATGTACTGTGTGTATTTGTCTTATAATACTGATTCTTGAAAATATTTATTCTTTGTTTTGTGATTTTCTTGGAGGTGTTTTTGGTTAAGAATTGGGTTAGGAAAATAAAAAATTGTGTATATATATATCATTCTGTTAAAAAAATTTTTTTTAAAAAAGAATAGGTCACAAAATAAATTCTCACACAAATAAAATAGAAAAAGTATTGTGATAATAAATATAAATCAACTTCTTGAAATAAATTCTTTTTGTAGAGAGGGTAAAAAATTTGGATTACCTTTTCTGTGTACATGTTTACATACAATGATTTGCAAATTATTTTGTTACAAAACCTGATAAGTTCAGAAGGCAATTGTTGGATTTACCATCCTTCAAAACATTTTACAGATTTTTAAGGAATTTTATTGAGTTTTTTAAAAAGTTTAAAGTTTAATATTCATTAAAATTTAGACCTTTAGGAGTACAATTACGTCTTTACATTTATACATGTGCTTTTAGCTTAATTCAGTAAAAATGGCTGGTGAATTTCGTAAACTTCCAATAAAAAGGTTTCCAAAACCAGAAAGTCGAAAAGACACTCAAGAACAGAAGTTCTGGAAAGCCTTTCAGGTAAGACAAGTTATCATCTCAAGCCTTGCCATGAGTCGCGAGCAATTGCTCGCCCCCGCGTAGTGATCGCGTAAATGCTCGTTACCCGAGCATTCTATTGCTCGCGTAAATATTAACATTTTGAGATAAGTGTAAACGTTTTTCTCAAGAATTGATTGGTCTTTTAAGTGAAACTGAAAAGATATTTGGTGTGATTATTTTCCACCCATCGTGCAACAGTTCATTCGCCATTTTATAAAACGCGTGCGATACGGGCATTAAGGTTAATCTTAGTTGCGCATTCATTTTGCAGTAGAAAAGTGGGGGACATTTTTAATCGTGAACCCCAAACACAATGATCGAGCGTCTACTGGTATAGCGACTCTCTCAATCTTAACTTCCTTTTCTACATGTCCGAAATAGTATGCATGACTATACTGTCGTTTTCATAAATTTAATGTTTATTTTTCAGGTCATCACAAGCAAATAGGAAAAAATATGCTTCGTTTTCAAATTAAAAAAAATCTTTATCCGCGTGGTTTAAATAAAACTAATAAATAAAATCTCTTTTTAAAAGGTACACGTCAGGTACATAAAATTTATACAGAAAAAAAAATTATACCGCACGTGGGTTTCGTTTTTAAAATTGTTTGAATAACAGTTGCGGCATAAAGAAAATAATCCATTAAATTTGGACCTGCTATGGTTTCCAATTGTTTCGTCAAATGAAGAAATTATCTACAATTAAATCCATGATAAATTGTCTGTTCCGCCTGTAAGTGCAGTTTTGCAGACTTGCATCATTCGTGCTCCGTCGGCGTTCACCTCCGCATTAGTTAAGAACCGCATGGCTGGATTTCTTGTGTAAGACCTGGTTACCAACGACGAAGGGGCCAGGCAAAAGAGATTTATGTCTACATAGTTTTTTAACTAAGTCAGGAGTCGGTGAATTATCTAGGATGGTCAGGTTGGCTATGAATAGGCTTGCCCGTGGATTTAAAGGACCAGGACTATTCAATAATTCTGAGATCTAAAAGTGTCCGACCAAGACGGAATTCTATCGGACGTTTTAACCGACGAAAGTTCGAAACGAGCTATGGACATGTCCGACCAAACTGGAAATGTGGCGGACGTTTTAATCACACGCCTGAAACGATTTAGGTGTGTGCCAAGGCGCACACCTCTCCTGAAAAAAATGCCCTGAGAGACTAAATGTAAACTTTTTTTAGCAAAAAATATGGCGAGCAAAATTGCTCGCGTGGACACTCTGACGCGAGCAATTAATTGCTCGGGAGGTTATTTGCTCATGGCAAGGCCTGCATCTGTGTTCCTGAAGGTAGTCAAAGTTTGAATTCACTTACTCATTGCTTTCTCATAATCCAAATGCCTTTGGAATTTAATTTTTTTTCTTTTCGTTACAGTTTCCAACCACTATCAAAGAATATTCAGCCATTAATTACATAGATTTCTCTCCAGTAGCACCGTATGATTGTCTTGTTACATGTTCAGGAAAGGTATGTATAAATATCACAAAGTAGCTATTGGAACTTTACTACTGCACGAAAATCAAGTATTAAAAATATTTTTTTTACAAAACATTTGATTTAGCACCCATACTAGAAAAATTGTGTCGTCTTTACGATAGCAAACTGCTATCATTGTCAATACTCTTCAGACCCTTATTTTGTTGTTTAGATGCAAATATTTGCTCCTTACACTAACAATGTTAAAAGAACTTCAAACCGCAACAAAGAAAATGTATATGGTGGAAGGTTTCGGTTGGATGGAAAGTTAATGGTGGCTGGTGGTGATAGTGGACTTGTACAGGTATTTCCCTATTCTGTAGTAGTATGGTTTTTTCAATCTTCCATCTTTGTGTTGGAATTGTTCTTTAATAATAACAATGGTAATAAGTTTGGCTGATACATTTTTGGCGTTAATTTTACTTTTATCAAAAGCTTTGTGGGTATTAATTTGCAGGAAGGGCATTATTAATATTTAATAATATTTTTAAGAGAAATGCCTTTTTTTAACAAAAACGTTTACATAAGTATGTTTGTAATGACCCTTTCTTATCAGAATGTCCACTCTGTTAGAAATGTCAGAAATTTTGAGAGAAAAAAATGTCACAAATAGAATAGGAGTTATAACATTGAATCAATCAACACACTTTGTGACATCAGCATTTCAATTTTTTGTGTGAATAAAATAAGGGTATTTTTCATTGCCAAAAACCTGCAAAAAATGCGAAAACCCATAAAAAAAATACCATTAAGATATCTAGTATTTTTTTCAACAGGTTTTAGATGTAAACAGCAGATCAATACTTAGAAACCTCAAGGGACACACCAAGTATGTTTCTCTTATTGTGTGTTATTATTTTAAAGGAGAATTTGCTGCCATCATTTGTTTTCATAAAATTGTTTTATTTATTTCAGAGCTACACATGTTTGCAGTTTTGGTCAAGAATTCACAAAAATTTATTCTGCTTCTGATGATAAAACTTTGAGGTGTTGGGATTTACCAACAGAGAAAGAAACCTTGATGATAAAGGCTCATAAGGTAAAAAGTTTGTATTTATTTAGTTTTAATGGGTGCAGTTTTCTGAGCGAAATAAATTTAAAGTTGTTGGCAGAGAACATGTTAAGGAAAAATTATTGAGGTTATGTAGCTGTTAACTGTAATAAAGTTGGATAGAATAATTAAGTTAAGGTTGTGACGTGTTGAAATTTAAAAATATCCACAATACTGTTTAACAGCATGCTCTTTCATGCATTCACGATCAAGCATAATTCTCATCAGTGATATTCATGATTTTTTCGGAATGAGGGTGGGGTTCGCCCTAAAAAAAACCTTATCAGAAAAATTCAGTTATTTCAGGTCCCTGTTGTTTTTGTCTAGAATAAATTCCCACATCTACTAATTTTTACATTCTTTTATTTTTTGACTTTTTTAAAGGTAGCACGTAGTCTGAAATGTTTGCATTTGAGTGTTAAATTTGTTTATCATCAAAAGCAAATAAAAAAGCATGAAAAGTGAGGAAATAGTTAGTCTTGCCTGGTTTATATGTTACAATTAAACAGTGTTTTAATTTGTTCTTAAAATTCCATTTTTCACAGGATTACGTACGCTGTGGTTGCATCAATATAACCAACACTGATCAATTTATCACAGGTATGTCTTATCCACATCAAATATACCCTTCTACAAGTTCACGTGATATTCTCAATTTTTGCTCTATCCACCCTTTTCCACCTATCCTGGCCCATCATGGCGTAGTTTTTCAAATATTTATAGTCAAGCTTTCATAAAGAAACTCTGGTCCTTAAAATGATGTTAATACTAATATTTAAGTGTTCATGTGTTTAAAGTACTGAGGCGAAAATTGCACTACCAATAAATCACTTCTCTGTAATCCTCATTTGGATATCTCTGTAACAAAATTTTTTTGTTTTTTTACAAAAAATGTATGTACATACACTTCTGTTATCGTTTTTTTATTTTTTTTATTTCTAGGTTCCTATGATCACACTGTGAAGATATGGGATTGCAGATCTTCTTCTGTTGCCATGGAAATGAATCACGGTGCACCAGTAGAATGTGTTCTTATGCACCGTAATGGTGGCATGTGTCTGTCAGCAGGTATGCATGTCCGTTTGAGAAGAATTATTTAATTGTTATAATCAAATTAAAGTATAAGTTAGCACTGATGCGTCTGCTTAGATAAAAATAAATCCCATTTTCAGCCTGCCATTTGGCATCTGGGTGCGTACTAATAAAAACGTTAGATAAAAAGAAAAAAGTGAGCCAATATGTATGTCGTAAAAGTCTAATTCTCCTAAAACATGGAATAAATTTTGACCCCGGCGGTTTATTTATATTTAACCTGTTAAAAACAATTTTTTTAATATAAAAGTTATTATTATTTGTTATTATATTAATTTCGGTTTGCTCCAGGGAGTAATTATATCAAAGTATGGGATGTACTTGGTGGTGGCCGCCTTTACCATCAATTTTCGAATCATCAGAAAACTATCACTACAATGTGTTTTGATGGTGAAAATAAAAGACTTTTGTCAGCTGGCTTAGATAGGTAAGTGTGAGCAGGTTTGGTTGTTTTTGTTGTTGTTGTTGTTGTTGTTGTTGTCATTGTTGTTGCTGTCGTTGCTGTTCTTTTAATTACCGCTTCTGTGGTCGACGTCGTTATAGTTCAAGTCTTTGTTGCAGTTGTGATAGTTGTCGTTGTTGTCTTTGTCGTTGCTGTTGTTGTTTTTTGTTGTTGTCGCTGTTGTGGCTGTCGTTGTCGTTGCCGTTGGTGACGCTATTGTTGTTGCTGTCGTTGTCGTTGGTGTCGCTGCTGTTCAACCTCGTTCCCAGGGCAATTTTTCGCTTTTTTGATACCGAGACGGCGCGAAGAAATGACCCTGGGCCAGGCTGGTTAAAATCAGCACGATTCGTGCTGATTTTTAATTTATTCAAAATTTGGTCATTTTGTTAAGAATTGCATGCGGACCACCGAGAACACTGTATTGCTTAATTTATGCAAAACAATCTTGGATCGAAATCATGGTTAGAGTTTTATTTTTAATCAGAAACAAGTTAGCTAAAGTGTTTTGAGTTTTTGCTTCGAGAAAATATGATTGCAGTGTTGCCTTCGATTTTTTTTGGCTACATACAATTTTAAATATATTTATTTAAAGTTTCAGCCATCTATAGCTAGCTAGCTAGCAAAGGCCTAAGACGTACTTTTGTAGCTACAAAGGTTGTGCAAACCAAGGTAGTTATGATTTTTAGCTATCTTTATTTTATATTATAGTTAAAAGTGAAAGTACTTTTAGCTAGCTATAGCTAGCTACCAAGCCACAGAATTATCAGAGGGTTTTGTGATTAGAATTACACTGAAGATGCCTAGCTATAGCTAGTTAAGTTTTTAGTATTTTTTTAGGAACATGCAGTCTTTCTAATTCCATTTTTGTCTTGCGGGCGACTTATTGCTGACGTAAACCTCTATAAACCTAAGTTGAGGCGTTATCACGCAGGCATTATGGTGGCGTGTAGCTATATATTATACTAGTATTGAGTCATCAAACGTCATCAACGTAACCATGTGTCAGATACAGATCAGATATATACGTTTAGACGTATATAATAACTGGCTCCTTTTGTCTGTTATTGTTGTTGTAATGTGCATATACACCTAAATAAAATCGTATTGTCAAAAATTTAAAAAAATCTTATCGCCCTGCTTCAAATGCCTAAATTCTGAAATTCGGAAACCAGCCTAAAAGCATCTCCTAACAAGTTTTAACTCAATATCTTTCTTTTTCATCTTTCTTTTTCATCATATTGCACTTTTGGTTTTTCACGAAACGGGTCCCTGGAAACTCATTTACAACTAAATGGCCACTACGGTCAAACCAATTGACTCTTTTCAATAATTTTATGTTTGTTGCTTTACTAAGAGATTAAAAGTCATAAAACATTTCATGCAGTCAGAGAAAATTGTTATTTAATCTGTAATCGATTGTTATTTATAATCTGTCACCGATTGTTATTTAATCTGTAAGTGTAACCGATTAATTAAGACAATACAGACTAATTAGAAGGTAGGTACAGATTAATTAAGTTAATTGGTTAATTTGGTTAATTAAATGGTATGAACTTCTTAATCCAGTTTTTTAACCTTTTTCAACCAAATCAACAGCATATGATTTTATTTTTTTGTTTATGTGTTCTGCCTCCGTTAGAAAGAATATTAGCTAATAATAATAATAATAATAATAATAATAATAATGAATATTTTTAGTGGCATGCCCAGAAAAATCGCTTTGCTTTTAGACAGCAATTACAATTCTTTCCACTGGGGGAAAGCTAGAGTGTAAAAGAAAGTCTGTTCGGGAGAAATAGGATTAGTTATGTATACCTGTATATACCTTGTGTGTATTAGAGCTAGCTAGATAGCTGCTAAACATGTCTTCAAGCAAACCTACATTGTGTTTTTTACTACACCCTGTGCACAAAAGCTAGCTTTCTAGCTCTAGTCTCTAGTAGCTACCTCCTCAACTGCACTGCAAAAAAAACAGAAGCTTACTTTAACAGTCTCTAAAAGTACAACTAAAAGCTATTTAATTTTGTTTGCACGTTAAGCTATACTAACAATGCCAAATATTTTATTTTTCACAAAAATAAATTCAGTCCAGCAGAACATAAACATTCCAGCGTCCCTTTCGCACATAAACTTTAGACGCCATTATTGTTTTTCTGTTATTATTCAATTTTTTACGCATAAATTAATTTATCTTCATAATTAACGGAAACTTGAGAAACCAATCAGATGGCAGAACTGACCAATGTGGCCCAGGGTCATTTCTTCTCGCCGTCCGAGATTGTCAGAAAGAGAAAAATGGGCCTGGGGACGAGGTTGGCTGCTGTTGTTTCTGTGATTGTCGTTGGTGTCGCTATTGTTGTTGCTGTCGTTGTCGTTGGTGTCGCTATTGTTGTTGCTGTCGTTGTCGTTGGTGTCGTTGTTTTTGTTGCTGTTGTTTATGTTATTGTTATGATACAGGTAAACAATCTTTTTTACTCTTTAGACATGTAAAAGTTTACGACGTAAAAGATTTCTCAAATGTCGCCACTTTGGATTACCCATCTCCTATCCTTGCGATTGGTTTATCAGTAAGTTGAACAACGCCTACTTAGATTTACGACATTTAACATTCTTTTCGTCACATTTTCTTTTTCAATCTTTCCCAGGCCGACAGTAATCACTTGGTAGCAGGTATGACTGATGGAGCTATCTCTATACGAAACCGTCCGAAGCCGACGACGGAAGCTGAAACACAGAAACGGGTTAGAGAACCAATGCCGGGCACATACCAATACCGAATGAGGAACCAAACAACTGCGCCCGGAAAGGTAAAAAAATGAGGGGTATTTTATATTGGAGGGTAAAAAGGACGTCCTTTTCTCGGATGGGGCATTCGCGCGATTTTATTTACGTGGATGTGCATCAGGTGTCTGCAGTTAAGCTGATAGCGTATTGTTATTAACTTTATACGCATTATACCAAATTCTGCAGAAATTATTTTTGCTATTATCTTTAAAAAAAAAATGCAATTTTGCGGAAATTAATTTTGAAAATTTCACAATTTTAAGTTCCGCAAAATTAAATTTCGCAAAAAATAAATTTGTTAAGTTTCGCCTGAAAACTTTGTCTCGTGTCTCGTGTGACGTAAGTATATCACAACGTAGTATCAAAATCAAGTATTAAGTTAAATGCATTTCGTATACATCGTTTTACTCATCGACTTTAAATATTTTATAGTTTTAAAAAGAATTAAACTTATTTTTACGATTTATGCGATTGATTTTGCGGAACCTATTTTAGCGATTGTTTTTAGGAAGTCCAATTTTGCGGAACAAATAGTTTTTAAAATAGCCAAAACAAAGTCTGCAAAAAAAATTCCCTTCAGATAATAAGCAACTCTTATTTTCTGTTCAGTATCGTTAGAAATTCGTTAGCTTAATTTTTCAGTTGCGAAACTAAATTACATTACCAGCTGCCATTAAATTTAAATTCCCGTGGAACCCTCACCTTATTTAAACGTTAATGTAGCATGTTTCTTCTAGAACGATGTTATCGTAAAACTGGATCAGTCGCAAAAACATTCGAAAGCTGATCGCTATTTACGAAAATTCCAGTATCACGACGCACTCGACGCAGTACTTGGAAGTAACGGTGCGAACGCTACGTATGTGATAAGTCTTCTAACTGAATTATCGAGACGAGACGCGCTGGAAATCGCTCTGTCGAATCGAGACGCAGATTCACTGAAAGAGATCATGCATTTTCTATTTCAGTAAGTGTGATTCCTACCTTTATTGTACTAAACTACCATTAAGTTTTTTTATAAAATACTAAAAGATTGATTTCATGGGATATTATGGCTGGTTTTGCTTTCATAAGGGGGACGCTAATATTAAGTGTCGATTACCATTCTGATTTTTTATTTGTTTTTCACGTTTACAAATGTTTCTGACGAGGTATAACAAACCATCCTTGTTAGGGTATTTTTCCTGCAATTGCCAAGGCTGTCTGTATAGTGACGCGAAGCGACGTAAAAATATCACAAGCAATTATAATTCTGCCTGTTCAGTGCGCCTTTTTTGTAGCACAAGTTCGCTTGGAAAAAGAATTTACTCTGGGTTTAATCTTCTTTCATTTTTTTATAATTTCTTTTTAGGAATATTTCTAATCCAATGTATGGAAAGATATTAATACCGGTAGCCGATCTTATTCTAGGTAACCGTTGTTTTGCCATTTTAACATCGAAGATAACTATATTATTTATTTATGTCCTCGTAGTTTGGCTAAATTTTATGCGTATAATTTCCGCGATTAGGTTTTCACAAAATTTTAATTTTTTATTTCTCGCGTATTACCTAAGGACATAAATTATTGTTGACATAAATTATTATGGCATAAATTGTTACGGACATAAATTATTATGGCATAAATTATTGCGGTATAGATTATTGCGGACAATAATTGTTGCAGACTTAAAATTATTGTGCCATAAATTGTTGCGGACTTAAATTATTGTGGCATAATTTGTTGCGGACAAAAATTATTATGGCATAAATTGTTGTGGGCATAAATTATTGTGACTTAAATTATTGTACCATAAATTTTTGTGGCATAAATTATTGCGGACATAAATTATTTGAACTTCAGTTGCTGATTGTAAAGTTCTGATTTCAGCCTCAAGAAGTTGCTAAGCGTAATATTCAAATTTTACAAGATTTTTGCTTTACACTTTTTTGCGCTTTAATTTTTTAGTAAAAAAAAAGAGTTATATTATTATTATAAGAGTTATGTATATTTTGTTGAGTTCAGAAAACGCTTGACTGAAAGCAATTTCTGCATACCTCGAATACGATTCTTCTTTAGACATGTATTCTGGTTTGATCGGTCAAAATGCAAAATTCGATTACATGTTAGAAAAACTTCGAAATCGTATCTCAGTTGATTTACGTACACAAGAAGAGATGATGAAACTGCTTGGTGCGATGGAACAAATATTTTCCATGTCTACACCTGCTCCGAATATGTTAGACGACTCTGATGAGGATGGTGAAGGAGGGACTGTTGATAATGAAGTTGACTTCGTAGTGAGCGACAGTGGAGGCTCACAAACCGAACAAATTCTCATCAACTAACATCGCATATTCGCTTTAAAAACATGTGATTGGTTTGAAAAGATTCAGTTAATCGTCTCATCAGTGTTGGCTCTGTGGTATAAAGGGTCTAGTAACTAGTCTGTGGAACAGAAACAAAAGGTCTACCGCGAGCTGATAGAAAAACATCATGACACGCAGAATATTAAAAGAAGAAAAAACAAGGAGTGTTCTATTATGTATTTTTTACATAAATTAGATACTTTAAAAAACAATACATATATACAGTATTTTTTTTTACAGTTTGTTAACAAATTTGCTCCATATATACATTGTTCTTTATGCCCGAAGTTTTCGCGGTTGATCCAGTTCGATGGATTTCGCGGGAATTTTACGCACAATCAGTTCTATTTTCGCGGAATTTAATTTCACAAATTTTCTAAAAAAACACGTATTTTTCTTTCCGCTAAAATTTGTAACCAACCTAGAATAAACTCCAATCCAAGTGGCATTATTAAAAATTTCTGTAAAATGTTCAAAACGCCAAACGAATAACAATTTTAACCCTATATATAAACTTTTAAATACAACACTCACTCAGAGCCATCAAGAATTTAAAAAAATATATATACAAACTACTAGACAACTTTAAAAGTACTGCTTTATAAAAGATAACATGCGAGAACTAATTTTCGCAAATATTTTACCGTGGGCTTTTATGTAGGACCGTTAGTTTACATATCCGGGTAAATCAGAAAGAAAAATTAATTTAATCGTTATTGGGTTGTTAGTTAGGTTATCCAGATTAAAGCCTTGGTGATTCACTTTCCAAACTTGCAGTCGGTCTAGTTACTCAGCCTTTGACACAAACCTCGACCATTGTTGCTTTATAAAAAAACGTGATGGGAAAAATAATTTACTCTTTTGGTGCGTGCTACAGAGTTTTAATATCTGTTTGAGTTACAACGCCCGAGCCGTTTGCCTCATTCTTCTTGTTGTTCTTCAGTAGACGTTTTTAAATTTCTTGTCGAGAAGCCTGATCTTGACTAAAAAAAAGATAGGTTGATTAATTTTTGCGACCTCCCAATTTCTTTATCCCCCGATATTAGTAATAATTCATTGAAATTTTGAAAATCTTAAATGATATGATTATCGATCAGCTAACAAAAAGCAAACCAAATTTCGAATGTTTTTTGTGTTCGCAATACTAAATAAGCGCAGCTAATTGTTTAAAATACCAGGAACCCGATTTTAACTATAAAAGAATAAATAACTGGAACGTATTGAAATCTTTCAAAAAACTCGAATGCGATGATTTTTATCGATTAGCTAACAGAAGAACCTTTTGTACGTTTTTGTACGTATTTTTTTGAAAAGCATAAATTCAAGGCAAATGTTAAATGTACGATAGCGGCGGATTGAATGGCCACATTTTCAAGAAAGTTCGAGTTAAGAGATTTTCAACAAAAACCAAAAAAGAAAAGAAAAATTTATGGTGTACAGTGCCACTCTCCGCCCAGCAACCCTCAAGTATATCGACATTTCAAATAGTAAAGTAAAAGGTTTATGTACTTTGTACTTTTTAGTTGATTTAAATTCAATAAATTTTGTTATTTTGTTCAATTCTTCAAGTTAATGCTGCTTAAAAATCACTCACCATCCTATC
The DNA here is from genome assembly GCA_030067915.1 of Hydractinia echinata. Taxonomy (NCBI): domain Eukaryota; kingdom Metazoa; phylum Cnidaria; class Hydrozoa; order Anthoathecata; family Hydractiniidae; genus Hydractinia; species Hydractinia echinata. The sequence goes on from JASGCC010000123.1 coordinate 86,652, forward strand.
TAGAATATTCTCGCTTAAAATTTTGATGTCAAAATGTTTCGTCATCAACTCTTCTTGTGCTCTAAAAAACAACAACAACATCGAACTTGTGATATAAAAAAAGCGAAAAAAAGGCCATTGGGACGAGTTTGTAAAAAAGATTTCTCACTTAATAGTTATCTGCTCGTAGAGAAGTGTAGTAGTTGTACAAAATAATACAGATGACAACAGTATAACCAGTTTATATAATAATCACCCGCAAAATAGAAATGAAGTGTACAATTATGGTCATAGCATTGTAGACATGTGTGAAGACCTGATGAAATGATCTGACATTTGAAATAGGCGATTGTGGAGACCATATTCGCATTATATAGACAAATAAACACTCACCTGGCCATGGTTTTCAAATCTTTCTTCTTTTGCTGATCTATTAGCTGACAATCTTTTGCAACTTGTGACGTCATTCTAAAAAGATTAACATAATCATTACTAACGCGTACTTTGTTGGTAGGTGAAAAATGATGACAAAATTTTATTGTATCGCATGAATTCTTCATAATATCGAGGTTGACCTCAGAAAACTAAAGCAATTACTAATCTCTTGATCCTCTCCAACTAGAAAACTTTTGTTCTTTTTCGCAATTTGTCTGATTCTCGACCTTTTCTGACCGTGAGACTCCGAATTTGAAGAAATAAAAAATCACATGACAACTAAACGAAAAAGAAATATAAATTAAAAAGATGGTGTACTTATGAAACTTTTTCTTCCGTCCTGTGGATTTTAATCTATGACCTTTAATCAATTCTTCATACGTTGGTTCATCGTTTCTATGCAACGACTCGGTTAAGAAAAAACATTGTATTTAAACGGCCATATTGTTGCTTTGAATTTTTTTGATGCAAATTGCGAAATATTTGCAAGTATCTAAAATATAATTTCACCGTTTCGACGTAGAGCTTTATATAGATTTCAACGAAAATAGTTGCGGGCTCTTTGAGAGTTATTTACGAAATTCGACGTTGAAACGTAGACTGTTTACACTGTTGTACCAGCCACTCAGCTTTCACACAGGAGCTGAAAATGACTTTTTCTGGATTTTAAATGATATTTTACCTGAATCTAATTCAAAGAGCATGTTTTCTTGGTTTAAATCTAATGAAATTTGTATATACACTGCGAGTAAAGTGATAACACTGAGAAAATTACGCCGAAATTGAAGAAAAAAAAATTAAATTATAAGAGGTTCATTCCAAATGTTTTTTAGGATGTTGAGTTTTGTCTCCTCCCGTATGAACCCTAGTTGTCAATCGAGCCGGCAACCTCTCGTACAAAATTCTAAAGCTAGATTTACACTGAAAAACGTTTTGCATAACGGCGCATTTTGACCACTTATGGTAGCCGGAAAATTAAATATTTTTTATTTTTATTCTGAAATCACGTGCTTTTTTCTATTGTATACAAAAATAAAACGGAGTTTAATGGGAATAAAAAAACGCAAGGGTGTGGCGCCTCAGGGAACTGCGTTTTTAGTGTAAATTTAGCTTTAGCTACTAAAACTTATTGTATTGAAAGATAACACTTGCTTTATAGTTACTAATTAAAAATAGTATGAGAAAGATACACTTTTGTTTCGTTCAGTTGAGTTCTTGTGACCAGCTTTTGTGGTACTTCGTTTTCATGTTGCAAATCTTTTGACGCTAAGTAATGCATAATGAGCGGACTGCGACCATAAATATTGAAGGCAATTCTTTCATACTCGGGACCCGGACCCGATGTATGAGACTATAAAAATTCGCAAGTACAAAAATTATTATTATTCCTATATTATCAAGAAATTTTATAAAACACAGAACAAAAAATGGTGTAACATCGTAAAAATCTAAAAACGCGTTTTATTTTTGCGACAGACGCGTGCGATAAAAAAGTTTAATTCGCGCGATTTAAAATAAACTTGGAGCAAAATTTAGCGGAATTATTTTTAATTTTCCCTCAAATTTTCAAATTAAAATTCTTTATTTTAAAACCCAATGCTGGCATCGTCTTATAATCTGCGTTTGATCATATAAGACGAAGGTAAAAAGTGGACATTAGCCATTCAAGTTCAAGAATCAAAATATTTTATTCGCGATTTTCAATTCAATTCGCAAACTTTAATCTTGTAAACGTACTGAAACTGTTAAATCATTGGGCAAACGAACAAACTTTGTAGTTTTTTAAGAAGTTCCGTACATTGTGTGAATAAAAAACAACGCGCGTGAAAAGTTTATGCATGTCCAGTTCGTGCGTGATAATATATAATCAAAATTGCGCGGAAATAAGTCGCACGAAAAAAAAACGTGAAAATAAAACCGATGTGAATCATAGCATACACTCACAGTCAAAAAGTAACGATAATGATAAAAGAGTAAGCCAGCGATCTCACAATTATCAAATAAAAAATTGGTTTGTCAATTATGTTTACAAAAGCACACATGAAAATTTATAGAGCTATTATCATATACCATAAAAAAGCTTTTCGGTTAATTCATATTTTTTCCTTTTTAAAAATTTTTTTTTTGCAAGTTCGCAGTTGAAATTAACTTCGCCATTACTTAAGCAAAAACTGTTTCTTATAAAAAAAACGTGATTTTTAAAAATATTCTCCTCCAGATTATCAACAAAAAATGTTACCGTTGAATCTTGTGTGCAACGCCTTGGACTTGCTACCGCTCCAACATTCTCTTCATCAACATTCCTTGGAGATGTTTGCAAAAACGTTTCCTCATTAAATGATAGTCTGGCTACATGAAAGTAGTAGTAGTATTTATTTGCTGCTATATAGATTGTACAGTATATAATATATAAATGTATATAAAGTTGTATGTTAAAAAATAAAAATAATACAATACAAGCTATAGCAGTCAGGAGACCGACCACTAGCAAAAGCTAATCTAAGGAGGCCACCTTTAGGTATAGTTTCAAAACTATTTTTGTTTATGTGCAATATGCAAAAAAAAAAAAAAATAATTTTAAGAGTTGTGATTTTTTTGGAGAAATGTACAGGTAAATAATTTAAGTCTAGAAAGACTAAGTGAGGTAAGATCAATAGAATTGAAATGCTTTTGGAGAGAGTTCCAGTTTTTTATTGTTGATAGTGAATAGAATCCGTACCATATGTTAAAGTCCTAATAGATGGTATAGAAAGAAGTTTGTAGGAGCATCCTCTAGTTACATGAGTATTTGGCAGATAAGTCAGATTGAAAGAATTTTGTATATACGAAGGAGATAAGTAGTTAAGAGTTTTATACACTAAGAAAACGTTTAATGTGAAAATTATATCAGCAAGGGGAGGTATATTTAGAGTATCAAAGAGTGGTTGAGAGTGGGCATAGTAATCAGAAAAAGTTATGAGGCGAACTGCAGATTTTTGTAGTTTAAAAATACGAGAGTTAAGTGGAAGATTTTGACTCCAGACTTGAGTTGCATATGATAGATGAGAGTGAAAAAGGGCAAAATATACAGTGCGTAGGGTTTTCCGAGATAAGTAATAACGTAATTTTGAGAGAATACCATTGGCTCTACGAAGTTTAAGAGCAAGAGTGTTATAATGATAGAACCAGCTTAAATTTTCATTCAAGTAAACCCCCAGGTATTTGACTGATGATGAGAGTGAGAGACGTTTACCACCTAGTTTCAACTTGATGTCATAGTTAATTTTTTTCCTGATATTTCTAAAAAGGATAACTTCTGTTTTGGTCACGTTAAGAGCTATCTTATTAGCATTCAGCCATTGTAGTAAGAGTTTTAGATCAAGGTCAAAAATAGGCGACAGTCACGGTTAAGCAGAGCTTGCTTAATTAAAAATTAGGTTACAGCAACCACAACAGAACACTCTCACTCTCCACATCATAGACACGTAAAACTTACATTTTAGCATATGGTTTATATCATCAGAATCTTCTTTACTTTTATTACTCTCCAATGCTTCCAAATCCCACCATGCTAACAAGCCAGCAACATGTGGGGTAGCACCTGCAAAAAATAAAAGGTCTTCTACATACATCACTTCAAAGTGACGCATCTCAGGTGATTACATACGACGGACAAACTCGGCGCTGGCTTGTATAAAGCAAAGTGAGATAACCCACCAGAATGCAAAATCCGCTATATCAGATTTTGAACACTGATATGAGTCAAGATATTCCGTTAAGGAAAGGTGGCATGCTAGGCCAACACGGGTCAATCCGCTGCACCGGTTTGGACAGGTCTATGTAATTGTAACCGAGTTGGCTTGGCACACAAGTTCATGAAAGTTTGTAAAGACATAAAATCATGATTGCAATAGAACAAACATTTTAAAAACTCGTGAGGATAGGAGAATTTGTAAAATTTGAAATATTTCTCCATCTGAGGAAAAATAGAATACCACATGAGTTTTCCAGATTTCCCAAATGTCTAGACACCCTGAGTACTATGGTTTGAATTATTAACTTGATACATGAAAAGCAGATAGATGATCCATTTATTTACAGACCACGTGATAAAATAACGAGGAGTATTTCTGTCTTACCTGCAACCCATTCATAAATTAAATGTAAAAGTTTTTCTCGAAATGTTTCATCAAACTGTGTTTGTGTTGAAGTTGGAAATCCAGCACAAAATGCAGAATAAATTGCTTGACTCAAACAATCTGGGTAATACTAAAAAATAAAAATATCTACTCAACTAAATCACATTTCAAAATAAACCTCATTCAATGGAGATACTGGTCGAACTAAAAAGATGTTCTTATATATTTAATTTTCGTGCTTTAGGCCAAGAAATCAAGAAATATTCATGTACCAATGTGGCGTAGATATTACTTTTGTCTTTACGCTTTTTTGGACAAAAACATCTGATAGCTAAATTATGAACATTTGGCGTTATTTTGTGTTTTTCTCTGGATGTCACTATTGCCATTCATTTATAAATCTGTAACACAAAGAAGGTTAAAATGACGAAAGCATTTCAAAGAACTCATATCTTGACTGATTCTGTTTCAGTGCGAAGTGCTTCAGTGTTACAAAAACGATGCCCCCCCCCCCCCCCCCAGGGTTACAAGGGACAAAAAAGCTAACGTTTATTAGGGTTAAAGAAAATCATGTCCAAAACTGAAGGTCTCCTGACTTGTCCAAATATAATTTGTTAGCTCAACCCTAAACTACGAAAATTAAGTTCATAAAAAAAATGAATAGTTGCAGCTCATGTAAGTTAAAACAAAAACAAGAAAAATCAAAAATCAAAACTAATTTTTATTGTTGCAGTCTATATATGCTAAAAAGGAATTTGGACAAACTTTACAAGATGCATCTGTGATCACATGCATCACAGGGTGGTGTTATTAGATAATTTTGTAAAATTTGATAATCTTTTAAGTCAATTTCTATTTATGGCTGTTCTTCAAACTTCTAAATTTCTGCAATGATTTAAGATTCTAAGCAAAAGACACCAAGTACAATCAGTGTGAACGAAAAACAACCAAAAAATTCCAATGCAAAACATTCACGCTGAATATTTTTTTGAAATACAAGGTTTTTAAGTATTTTATACTCAGAATGATATGAATATCAATTTTTTAACGTGTTTAAGTTCAAAGTTAAAATGCTCGCCTGAAAGAATTTATCTTTTTCTTCATACGAAATGCTGATAAACAAACTGGCAAAACTTTTTGAGAGTCGATTAAACAGCTGAGATTGTGCGTAACACTCCTTGTCCTAAAAATAAAATTAATTTAAGCATTTAGGACAATATTATTGAAAAAAATGAAATGAATCAAAGCATTTAGTACAATATTAATAAAGAAATTCTGACACTGGTCAGCCGATAAGCAAACGATTCTTATTTTTAAACTTGATAATTACATAATTCTGAAAATATTTTGACTTGTCAGTCCAGTATTTTCTATTTCGATATGATTGTTTATAATGTCGTGGACCTGAAGATTTACATTTGGCGACGTTTCGAGACATCCTTCTCTCATCATCGGGCGATGCGAATGACATGAAACATTTTTAATCGTTTTATAGTATTATTTCGGATCTAAATATCCGGACCTTGATGTAAACACTTTACACCTGGATTAGTGCGGACGCTAATGTAAGATGTTTGCCGTACGGAATTGGCGCGAAAATTCCGTTTGTTGTTCTAGACTGAAGATGATTCTATTTTTTGTAGTGCTGGAATCCATATGTTAGGTAATCGGTATTGAATGCTGTTTATATGATTCGGATCACTGATTGAATGATAAACAATCATATCGAAATTGATAATTACAGTTGGCTGTTTATGCCTAAAAGATTGTGAAACAATTTTTTTCAATTCTCTATAATTATTCTGTGAAGCAGCTTCAGAGGAACTGCATTTATTATCCTTTCTCTTTTAAAGCATATGCGAACAACAATTCTATATACATGAAATAACACTGTACTGATTATTTTTACATGGAATTACTGAACATAATTATTTGATGTACTGATGGTTATGTTATGGACACTCTGCTACCAAGTTAATGGTCACTCCAAATTGAAACCCCTCTAACATTAACCCTCTAACATCCACAATGAAAATTATTCGTAAACATTGCCTGAATAAGTTGTGAATACATTTACAAAAATGAGTTTATTGTTACTATTGACAATTAATTGTACCTTTCTTGTTTTTTGGAGGAAAATCCACCAAAATGCATCCTATACATAAAAAGATGAAAACAAAACAAATTGCTAATCTACAAAAACAAAAAAAAATTCTGCAAGATGCAAACACATTATAACATGCCACACCCAGAACTCTTAACAAGTCTTTATTCTGTTCCTGGTGTACTTGGTCAACTGTTATTTGTTTCAAGAAAGTTATCCTGACATTTTTTTCAATATAAAGTTAGCCAGTTGGCAAATTTTAGAAAGCGCTCACAAAAATTTGCTTCCAGAAAATATACAAAAATGAAATTTACAAAAGTTCAACCTTCAGCGTGTTTGCAGAAAAGGTTTTGCAGAAAAGATTTTGTTCTTTGTTCGTTTACCTGATTAAAATTAAATAGGGATTTTATTTTTAGTGTTTCATTTTTGCAAATTATAAAAAATTGGAGTCTTGCACAAAAGCCTCTTCTCTAGTTTTCTTAAATTTTACCCCACACAAAAGTTTATCTCTTGGAAGTATGAAATAAAGTTGTCGATTTTAAAATCCTATTACTTTCCCCACCTGCAATATGGCAACAGAAGCTTCTGATAAGAAATATCTTTTCCATGTTTTCTTGTATATAGACTGAAATAAAAAAAATTCATTACTTTCAAAAATTATTTATACAGGTGGTTGATTAGCCCATGGAAAAAATCCACTTAATTAGTGAGATCATATGAAACAAAAATTTGTTATGCTGTCTTTTTTATTGTGTGAAGCTGATCCAAGTAATGCATATCATAAAAAAAAGAAAACTTTGCTTAAGTTGATCAGGATTATCAAGAATGCATTTTATAAGTAATCACACTGCAAGAAATCCATGATCAATGCTACTGAAACACTACGTATGAAGATACACTTTAATTCTAAATTCTTACGGAAAAGTTTTGAAGTTTTGTCACGTAGTTTAAAAGTTGCGGTGCTTCAACTGCTCCAGGCAAAGGTGTAAGCTCGTGAGAAAAAAATCCAGGAAAGACAGCATTCTGTAACAAAATAAATTTTTTTAAACATGGCTCGAACGACTACAGGAGCATAATGTATTAAGTTCTATATTATGTACAAAAAAATATTTAAAATCTGACCTCTATGTTCTTCAGCTTGGTATTAAACAGTTTTTTAATCTAAAAAAAAATTATAAAACAACAATTCCACAAAAATTCTAACTCGTTTTCTCCTGTCATTATTTTGCTGTCTTGGAGCACTTACTTTTGATGTGTTTGACTTGATATGGTGTTGCTCCACGACTAAATCAAACGAAGCTAAAAAAAGGATAAATAGGTCTTGTATTGGTTTGCAGTGCTTGAAATAAGACTCTTAGATTTGCACATCTTTTCCCAGGTATTAGATGGTCGTGATTAAGATACTGATAGATACAGTGGCAAGAAAGACATTTTAAAGATGATACCCTGGACCTTCTAAAAGCATTAAGAAGAGCATTCAGATGGACTTCAAAACGACTTCTATTTTGACTTTAACAACAGGCACACACAATAAAAAATACCATATATACTTACCTCTATATTTTTCATTAGTTTGAGGAGTGTCAGCCTTGGTTGTTCTTTTATCAAAGAAAAATGATGCATATTCTTTTAACTTTTCTTCAAAGGAATTGACTTCGTTAAAGACATCATCCAAAATGGCACTTTGAAACGCTATCCAACAAAGTTAAGGACATCAGATAACATGCAAAGCATTCAGGTTATTTATTAGTCTTAAAAAACATTACTAAAGGAACATGCTACACAAAAAATAATCCAACCTTTTAACAAAGAAGTAAGAATTAATTAAATGTATTGTATTCAAAGAAGGTCTAATAACACAATTTGAATTAAAAAGAATTGAAGGAAAAAAATTGGTCACATGTCACACCGGGTCTTAGAATATTTTGAACATAAATATAAAATATATATAAATATATATAAATATATATAAATATATATATAAAATCCAATGTGGATAATTAAAAAAGGATACGTGCTTTTTTCTTCAATTCATTGCGTATATCTTCTTTTGTTCCTAAACCAACAAAGTCTGCGGTTAAGAAGGTATTATCATTTTCATCTTCAGGATCTAAAGGCCAATCTTTAAGCTTGTTTCCTTTCAACCATTCTTCAAATGTAAACGGAGGTGGCGTTTTCTCCTCATCTCTTTTCATTTTATTTTTATGAAAACTGAACAATGAACTGCATATGTTTTACTGTGTTATTGAAGTAGATTAATAAAAGAAAAAAATAGACAAACTTAATCACAATAATAACTATATATATATACATTATACTACCAGTCGCCAGTTCAATTGGGATAAAAGAAGATCATTAGCAAAACAGGTTAAACAAAAGTCAGGAATAAGAATAGTAAAGACTATTAAACATAACAAATAGAATAATATCGCTTAACAATTACACCCAAGCATTTGGCTATGTAAATTAACTTGCTTTAGTTAAAGCATGCTTTGTATAAATAATAACACCATGATATCACACAGTTGTAAGCAATTAATCAAAAATCACAAAAGAATAATAGGATATTTTTATACAGTACGTCAACGCTCATTTAGTTTTTATTACGTCACCTTCTCATTCTTACAGGACAAACAACCAATACTCTGCAGCTACTGTAATTTGTTCAGAAACAAAATAGAAAAAACTTTTAAGCTGACAAATTAAGTCCTTACTCATGAAATACCAAACCTAGTTCACTGCAAATTCAGCTGATTGCTTTCGTTCACCTTTATATTGTTTCTTTTTTTATTGTTGTTGTTCTTACTTGTCGTAAAAAAATAATAATAAGGAAAAAAAAATATGAAAAAATATGAAAATATTGTAACTTATCATTTAAAGGTGGCTTCCTCCTAGATAACTATGTAATAGCTTTTGCTACCTAAGGGGGTCTCCTGCCACTAGTTTATTTAATTTATTGATTCCTCTTTTGTTGTAAATCAACTTATTATGGCAAATAAATACTACTACTACTACAATTTATTTTTTATTCAAAGGCCATTGTCCACTGAATTTAAAAAATGCACTTTGCAAATCTTTAGTGTGAAAAATTAATTCTCATTTCAGTAGACACATATTTGCCAGGAAAAAACTTCTGTTTATTGCAGGATTTGAATTAAAATTATAAAATTAGTTAACAAAATTTGCTGACTGCAGAGAAGTAAACCTCTTTGCAGCTGTGGTCGGAGAGTACTGTAGGACACCAACCATTGATCCCTTGTTAATGGTTTTTTTGTAACAATTGTATAAAAAATATTTTCTTCATAGAATGATATGCAAATTGTGAATTAAAACCTGCTAATTATGAAACCCTGCATTGTTAAAAAATATTTTTTGCAATGTTGTTGAAAATTTTTTATATTTAAACAAATAACTTTTCGCAAAACTAGGTTAATAAAAGATATTTTATTTAAAATCATGCCTACTTCAAATTAATTCTTAGAATATATGTTTAAAACAGTTCATTTTTCTTAAGTTAAATTCAGGATAGTCAAAAAATCTTTTGTATACAATATGTCTGTTGTCATGGCGACTCGTTGAATATCAGCTGGTCAGAATAAAAATTGGATAAAAACATTTTTTCCTTTAAATATCCTTATCAACTGTTCCAAGTCATGTTTTAGCCTTTTTAAGTAATTTTCGCATTTAAAATGTTTGCACCAATTTTTTATCCAAAAGTTTATGTTACACTGCTTTAGCCTTCTATATAGGTTGCGAATTAATTAATATACCTTGTTATTCTAGGCATTAGAATTTACAACCACGTTACCAATTTTTTTGAAAAATGTCCAAAAAAGAACTATTTATGAACATTATTTGCGACGTTTCGGGTGTTCACACACCCATTTTCAAGCAATCAAAAACGTACAATGTTCTCCTAAATATATACAAGTTTAACAGTAACCATGAACACCCGAAACGTCGCGAATAATGTAGTTTTTTGTTGTCAATTTACTAGCGCGATGATTCTTCATCATTTATGAACATGTTCATATTTCTTCATAAAGCAGGGCAGCATTCAAGAATAAGATCTTAAAACTTATTAAACAGTGAACAAAGACTGTTAAGGCAATAATCCTTTTAGAATATATAATTAGTTACTAAAGGTAATTTTCAGACCATATATCCATATTTTTTCTATTTTCACTCTTTTCAAGATTTTAAGGCCATATCTTTCACACAAAAATATTCAGGTTCAACAATTATTCTTTAAACTAAGAACATCATAATAATTAATTATATCTGCAAAATATAACTTCAGCGCTATACCTGCTTGTAAAATTATACGGAAAAGAATACGTAATTATTTAAAAAAACATTAATAACAACAAAAATAGCATGTAGTATAGAAATTTATGAAATCTTCATAGTACACTGCCTGAAATCTAACTTCCGATAGCATTTTCGTTTTTCTTTCAAAATTTTAAACATGTCTGGTAAATCATGCAGTTATGAAAGATGTGTAGAAATAAATTTATTCTGGATATTTTACTTTTCCCAGCATTGCAGAGGATGCTACCCAAGAATCTTTCAAAAAAACAAAAGCCTATTGTTAGAAAATATGAATGTCAAGAACACTCTGCACACCCTTTTAACATAATCAAACCAAATAAAATCATAAGGTAGTAAAAAATTGGAAGTTGTAAATTTTTTTTTATTATTAATTATATATATATATACATTCTTAACTGAAATTTTTTGCTGACTTAGGCAGTTTAGATAAAAGTCAACATTTTATGTGATAAGATCCATATTTTCAAGAAACAGCAAAGAAAATTTATATAACGTAAAACAGAGTAAACAATGCAGCTGTTTGGACAGCTAAAAAAAGGTTACTGCCACATAATAATTTTGAGATAAAAAAAACCTTTATGAACACTTTCTAATTCAAATTTTATGGTGATTAAATGTTGCAAATGAAAATGTAATAGTTTTCTTAAAAATAAAGTTAGTTAAGAAAAGAGCAGTGAACGCAATACCGTATTTACTGGAACAAGCACCTTCATTTAATTTTAAGATTTTAAGGAGAAATGTTCATTACTCCTGTAAAGGAAATGCTTAATTGCAATACATTGAAATAATTTTAATATTTTTACGCAAATTAAGAAAAACACTCCACTTGATCTCGATATTAAGTTATTTTAAATTTTTGAAGGAATGGATGAACATTGCAAGAGTTTGTGTGGATTCAAGGTGCATTTTAACAATATTACATATCAATTATTCTAAATTTACTCATGCCAAAATTTATTTGCTTAAGTAGGTATATCGCTGCTTACTCATATGTTTTCTTGTTTAAATTATGATAATTTGTACTTTTAATTTTTGGTTAATTTTTAATAAAATAATCAAGTCTAAAAGTGCAGTATTTCTCTAATTAAAAAAAAAGCATTTACAAAATATGACCACAAATTTAGGAAATAAAACAGCAGTTATATATTTACCAAATCATTTACAAAACTGTTTCTGGTATTCTGTTTGCCATTGATCGAAGTCTGTAAGAGAATCAACCAGAACCTTTTTCTTTAATTTTTCCTTTAAAAGCCTCTCTTTTTTCGTAAGTTTTGTTTTTATATTCTTCTCACGAATTTTAGCTGCTGTAAGCGCAGACTGGCGAACTTCTTCAGGTGGGGCTTTAACATTAAAGGTTCTTTTTTTCTGTATGGATGTCATATCAGCCCAACCATATGCAATAATCGGCTTTTCATGTCTTATTAATGTTTTCGTTTTTAACTTATCCTTTGAACGTTTAGATACTTTACGCATGCTACGCCGACATGGTGACTGCACACCCACATCATTTTTGCAAATTATGCCATCAGTTTGAACAGATTTATTACTTGATGGGGAAGTTGGTCCAACATGTTCTGGTTCTTTGTTGTTCTTTTTTGTCTTTTCTCCAACATCTCTATTCCTTTTCGGTGTTTTTACTTTAGGTTCTTCATCTGAGCTGTCACTATCAAGCCATATAAGTGGTGTATGGCGCAGTTCATTGGATTTTCTTTTCCTTCTGTCTCGTAACAATTCTTTATAATTTTTATTTGCAGACCCATCCTTAAATGCAGTGTACGTTCTTTGATACTCGCTTCTGAGATTCATGTTTTCTTTCCTATATCTATGCGAATGAATGAATAACAAGAGGAAGGCAAATTATCAATTTCGTAGTATAGCTAAAAAATACATAGCTAGCTATGCAAAAATGAAAATGAAAGTAAAGATTCGCCCCACTTACTGTTGGCAAGTATTTCTACCATCTTTGTTTACATGTACGTCAACGGTTCTTTTTTAAATGTTCGAAATTGAGACACGCGGTAATCACGCGTTTCGATCGGCCTGGCAGAGAAATGTGCAAAAACATCGCACGAACAGTGGAAGAGAGGGCTGTCACTGTTCTGCCCGGATAATGAACATTGGCCTGATTAAGTACGGCAGCTTGCCCCGGTTAAGAACAGGGCAGAAAATACATAATCAGGGCAACATAATCAGGACAGGCCGGCTTATTACTCAAAAAATATTATTTGGCACTTATAAAAGGAACATAATCAGGGCAGGCCAGTTTATATACGACAGTCTAATATTATTTCTCACTTATTATAGGACGAACATAATCGGGGAAGGCCGGCTTATGTATGACAGTCAAATATTATTCGAGACTTATAGAACAAATATAATCGGGGCCGACCGCTTTTATATCATTCGTCATCACTTCTGACAAGCAAATAGCCCTGGTGGCAAAGTTGTTGTTGTTCTCAAATGAAACGAAATTTCGTGGCAAATACTAAATTTTGGGATTCGCAAGTTTAATAACTTTTCACCAAACTTAATTCCCGTAAAAAGAATAATTTAGGTTCCGTGAAATTTAGTTACTTCAAAGTATATTATGTTGAAATGTATTTACTACAAGAGTACTTTATACTAAGAATTACGTCGAGACTTTTTTCTTTCGCCATGTCTAGTTTTTAGGGGTGTTCTATCTTCCAGAGAATGTTTAATTCACAAAAGTTCGAAGAAAATGCCAATCACAGCCTGCCTGGCCAGCCATTATATCAGCGTTCATAATCCGGTCACCACGACATAACCAGTGCAAAATAAACATAAGAACGTGGCTAGTGCACCGGTACCGGTTCTTTAAGCTCAAAATCGCTTAAAGAACCGGTAAATTTAAAAATGGCATGTGCGCAACGATATTTAAGAAATTGACATGATATTTGATAACTGAATGAAGTATTACACCTTCTGGATCTCAACAATGCAGTTTTTTGCTAAATAATCAACATGAATGGCGTATAAGAGCTACCGGTGCTTTAAGCTGAAAACGTTCTGAAGCTTAAAGTGCCGGGTTTTTTCGTAAAAATTAGAGTGCCGTTTTTTTTGCAGTGATACTTAGAGAACCGGTTTTTTTCGTAAAAGTTAGAGTGCCGGTTTTTTTGCAGTGATACTTAGAGAACCGGTTTTTTTCGTAAAGTTAGAGTGCCGGTTTTTTTGAAGATACTCATTAGACTTAGAGTGCCGGGTTTTTTGTAAGATACTCATTAGACTTAGAGTGCCGGTTTTTTTGTAGGAGACAATGTTACCTTAGAGTGCCGGTTTTTTTGTAGGAGACAAGGGTTACCTTAGAGTGCCGGGTTTTTTGTAGGAGACAAGGGTTACCTTAGAGTGCCGGTTTTTTTGTAGAAATATTAGAGTGCCGGTTTTTTTCGTAAGAGACAGTAGACTTAGAGTGCCGGGTTTTTTCGTGCGATTCAATAGACTTAAAGCACCGGGTTTTTTCAGAGATAATTAGAGTGCTGGTTAAAAGTTTTTTTAAAGAAGACAAGTAATCAGTAACTTATGAAATAAAAGTGGATATTGGAGTAATATTTGATCAAAAAAGTGCAATGGGAAGAGAACATTCTAAAATTAGAATTATAAAAACTTAAATACAGTTGAACTCATGTAATTCGACCTCCCATAAATCGACAAATCATGTAAATCGACCAAATTCTTCGGTCCCTTCAGAATGAAACCCTTACAACAAAACTCCTTTAATTCGACAACTCATGTAATTCGACCAAATCGTGAGACCCCCTGAAGAGTCGAATTACATGAGTTCAACTGTATATATTTATTCACTTGTCATGCCAATTTCCAAATATTGCTTTTGCACACTGTATCTGCAAAAAACAAAGTAGCATGACCAAAGAGAGGCATTACCTTTGGCCCTATTAACTCCTGCCAGGATTTGAACCTGGATCTCTTATGAAATTCTCCACAAGAATCTTACCTTTAGACCACAGGAGTTTCAGACAATTCCAAACGAACTGTGAGAATTGCATTACTGTAAAAACTTATTCAAAAACATTTAGTGCAATAACAGCTAATTATTAAATTCTGTGGTGCGTTATTTGTCACGGTCATAAACCCCACCTCAAAACATCCAACGTTATGTAATGGCAGCATGAGTATGAAAGAAACCCTCTTAGCTCGCTACCAGACTGACTAAAAACAGGGAAATATGCCTCTTGTTCTTTTTGTTTAAACTTGAGGAAATTATACAAAGACCTTTTACTGCAGATGGACATCTTCTAATTCAGCGATTCGGTTTGACGTCATAACAATTTTTTTGGAGGTGAAAAGTTTCCGTATTTTAGGTGAAGAGAGTGCAGAGCTAGACACATTTTGGAGTTTTAAGAACAATGTTAGGAAGTTTGAGCAGAGATAATTTTTTAGTGCAAAATCTAGATAGCTAAGCATCATTTCCAGACAGATTTTTATTGTGGTTACCTTTCGTTAGCTAATTATTCTTCCATTTCCACATTTTTTTGCATTCTTCCCCCTACACCCTACGAACTAGGTTTGTTTTCACCCTGCGAAATTTTAAAATGGCGGATGTAGCACAAATGTGATTCGTCAATTAAGCAAAATGTCAATCATCACTACGGCAACAAAGCTGAATCGCCGAATTGTTAAAGGCAAAGGTTAACCAAGAAAAATCTAACAATTTGAATAGGTAGATGTGCATTGAATACTTAAGGCATATTTACCTCACTGACAGGAGGATGGTTGTGATCCTTTATAAATGAACTTATATATATATACAGGAAACAATTTTTCTTTTTCATATTCATGTATTTTTTCATTTTCAAGAAGTTTAAACTTTTTTTGCAACTGTTCTCCATCCTTAGACACTCTTACAGCTATAGTAAAGGGGCATCCTTGTTGCATAGTTCTATGGAAAACATTACAAAATAAAAGAGCTGACAATTTAGGAGAATCTTCTCACAAAAAAGCATAAATAAAAAATTACTCACGATGAAAACGCAATCCTGACCCACGAGATTTGAACGACCTTCCTCCGTTAAACACATGCATACTTTAACTCGTAATATTTCAAATCAGGATTTAATTCTTTTTTAACCCTTCCCTGTGCTGCTTTTATGGTTCTACAATCCCTTATCCACAATTCAGTAAAATTTCTCTGCTTATACAAGCTAATTTTTTGTTGTAGTTCTTCAAACGAAGAGTACTACTGACCTTCCGCAATGAGAGCCATTTTGGAAAGAACGCGCATGAGGGAATGCACGCCGTATAGCATCGTGGTCTAGATGAATCACGTGACCTAAAAATTTACCGGTTCTTTAGTTAAAGAGCCGGCTAAAAATTTACCGGTTCTTTAGTTAAAGAGCCGGTACCGGTTCTTTAGTTAAAGAGCCGGTACCGGTTCTATAGCCACGCCGTAAACATAATCGGACCATGTGTACATAATCCGGCTGTCCCAGTTGTAAACAGGCCGTTTTCGCAATCTGGGCAGAACATCACGTCGCAACACCGCGCACAGGAAATAAACAATAAATTATCTGTCAGATTAATAGTTAGTACGAGATAGCTTCCTTGCTGCAACAACTTTGATGACCTGGTAAAACCTTGAGAATGTTTTAAAAATAAATTGCTGCTTCTGCAAATTGCAGAAAGCATAGGTAACTAAGAAATAACATGCTCACAAGATTTCGCAGAGGACTTGCTTTTACAGCTGTGTGCTGTATGACATTGCTATATTTTATTTGCCTAACAGATGACTGCTGGAAGCGAAAACATAAAAGTGTCCTACCACACACTAATCAGGACTTAGAAGAAGCTAAAGACATAAAGAATTATCCAGGTATATAGTTTTCATTTTTGTTTGTGTCAGAGCTGTGTGTAGCTATAGCTAGCTGGCAGAGATGTCGTATTATATCTCAGTAAGATCTGCAGGATAGACATCATAAAAATATATATATATGTTATGTTTGCATCTTAAGTCTTTCAAAAAATGAGTCAGATGGTTGGTTGGTCAGTTATTCTGCTGGGATTTTTTACCAATCTGCAAAAGCAAATTCGTTTCCTGGACCAAAAACAACTTAGCACCACACAGTGGATATAGCATATACCATCCTATTTACAGGATTATCTAAACAAACAGGTCTAGTGATGATCTGGCAACTCTGCTCGCCACATAATTTGACGGTTTTGATTATAAGCCATCCCTTCAAACAACTTTGCAAAAATGCTGGTAAATGAGGTGGGCGTTTGCACAAGGTTGAGCAAAAAAGGAGAGATTCACTGAGGCCTATTTTAAGATAAATATGGTTGCAATAATTTGTGATATGTCTCATATGTAGCTAGTGGCTGCTTCAAAGATCGCCATGTATACCTATTTCTATTGGTCAAAAAACATATGTGACACCAGGAAAACTTGGTGAAGCGAATTAACAAAGAAGATCTGTGGAGGACAGAAAACGTGACAATGAAATTTTTTTCTTAAAAATATTCTCCAGTCTGTCTAGTGTCACAATAATATAGTTATGTTATGTATTTAATGAATGGTTACAGAGGTAACGATAGATTAAAATGTAATACCCCCACAGTTTGAAAATGTTCTCATCGGTAAGCTACCCCAGGAATGCTCTGTTCTGTAAAGTACACAAATTTCGGTACTGGTGAAATTGGTAATACGGTAAATACTTAGGGCTTAGGATATCATGTCATAGCCATCCAGTGTTGCTAGTGAACAGAGAAAATTAACAAGGAAAGTGAAATCATGTAATAAGATATCCAGGTAATATTGACAGTATACCCTAGCTAGATGGATTGCATATTCAACATGGCTTGCCTCACAAATATCAAGGGATACAGGGGAGGATACAGGAATTTAAACAAGTTAGTCCATTTTTTCACAAAGTTGGGTGTTAAAACTATGCATTTTTTTATTAAGCGCAAAAAAAGCATTTTTAAAATGCAAAGAAGCCAAGAGGAAGAAAATCAAACAGGGACATATTGGCCATTTTTTGTGAGATATTTAGAAGTGGATTGTTTGGTAAAGTGATCAGTGAACACACCCTGTTTATAAGGTCAAAATTCTCTGCACACATTACAATAAAATCTTTTGGGTATTTTCAACCCTCCAGGACTTTATTTAAAGAAATACAAATTTTGTATACCATGTGTTTATCTCCACGCTGATACTACAATAGATTTCTGGTGACCAGCCAGCTGAATAAGATCATTGCTTTTACAAAAGCCTGTGTGAAAGGAAACAAAATGAAACTCAGTACAAAACAACATGAAATATATTTCACGTGGTAAAAACTTCATAGTCTGTTATTTTACTAGTGCAAAATTATGAAAGTTTCCTAGCACACTTTCTGACTAGCTAAAAACACATATAATTGGCATCAATGATTCACTTGATGACGTAGTATTGAAAGAAATCCGATTATCGGACAACACAAGTTTCAAGGTCTAAATCTTCCACTTAATTCTCGTATATTCAGACTTCAAAAATCTGCAGTTTGCGTGATACCATTTTATGATTACTATGCCCACTCACAACCATTATTACTATCTCACCTGCGAGGATAGTATTGGTTTCCAACTCCTAACTGACTAACTATGTCAAATGATCAATTGCAACGTCATCAACGAGCTTTTTTATGCAAATTTTTGTTTTAGAAAAACTGCCTTCAGGTGGATTTGAACCCACGACCTCTGGGTTCACATTACGACGCCTTAGTCAACTGAGCTATCACGCCTTGAGTAAAAATATTTAATTTGACGGCTTTTATATTAATCATTTGTGAAACCGGTTCGACGGCTGGCGAATTAACGCAAAATGATTTATTGATGCAAAATCCAAAAATTTTTTTTATTTTTTTTTGCAAAATGATTCCTCTTATGAAAATAAAGTTGTGTTGTGACTTTCAAGTTGTAAGTATAATCCTAAGGAATTTTCCCATCATAAGGATTTCATAAGAATTTTTAAGTGGTATTTTCGAGAAATGGCCAAAGGCTCTCAGAGGTATGGGACCTAAAATTTCACATGCAGGTGTCTAATAGATAAATATAAAACTCTTAATAAATTATCATCTCTACAAATTCAAAGCTCTTTTAATCTGACTTATCTACCAAATAGTCATGTAACCAGACGATGTTCCAACAAACTCCCTTCAAAACCTTCTATTAGAACTTTAACTTATGGCACCAATTCCATTCACTATCAATCACTAACAAACTGGAATTCTCCCCAAAATCATTTCAATGCTATTGACCTTACCTCACTCAGTCTAAATAGACTTAAATTATTTACCTACACATTTCTCCAAAAAAATCAAAACTCTTAAATATTACATATCGCACAAAAAAAAACAAAAAAAAACTCAATTTTCATCGTAAATATTTGTAAAAATATTTTCATTGTAAAAATATTGATAATTTTTTCCCACTAATTTGAAAGGTGGCCACCCTAGACTAGCTTCTGCTTTTAACTGGTCTCCTGGCTGCTTTAGTTTGTATTAGGATGTATCATATATCTATATTTGAATTTACATCTTTTTTTTTCTTTAAGTCCATCTCTGTACATTCTATATAGCAGCAAATAAATACTACTACTTACTACATAAATTGTGCCCAATCGAACATGAAAATAATCGCCTGTAGTGATAATTGGAACATTCTTCTTATAAAAAAAGAACTTCAAATGAAACAATTAAAAAGTAAAACAGTCTGATGTAAAAAACATTTTGTAACACTGTCCATCATACACAACACACATGTTCTAGCCAGCGTGCTACAAAGTTTCATGGCTGATCGTTCAGCGTGAGAGTAAATCTGTTCACAAGTCAGTCGTAATGGTGGTTTCATGACTTTGATGATAAATCTTTGAAGGTAGATTATGTAGTCTATTATTTTATTTTTGTGGCGAAAAATTATGGTACAATAAGCATCATTTGTTTCTGTTTTTAACGATTTTTCACAGGGAACTACCCCTAATGAAATTCTTGCATACTTATATTAAAATTACGGCGGTTGTATTATGCTTTTTATGGTAACATATTACTTTTATTGATTTCCGCCAGCGAAGGCGGAATCTTTAAAATCGCCTGAGGAGATAGATAGAGAGCTAGAGAGATAGAGAGATAGATAGAGACAGCGCAGCTAGGCTGGACGCCCGAAATATATCCAGGCTAAAGCCTAAATTCTCGTTTTGACAAAAAAAATTTCTGAGAACGAGGCTAAAATGAGTTTTAAGCCAATAAGAATCCTAACAGTGCAACAAATTGTTTTATTATCCAATGAACAATACTTTATTTTAAAGTTTATATGCTATCGAAAGTTAAAGCTCGTGCAGTGTAGCATAATGAAGATCGTCTTATAATGCGCCATCTTTGATGTTATTAACGTTTCCCTTTAATAATTACGTCATTTCCTTCTGTACAATTTTGCAAGCACGTAGACTAAAGCTATATTCAGCAGAACTAATTAATTATTCATGAATTTTAATTTAAAGAGGAATTGTTGAGGCTGAATATTTTTGGTGAAAGATAATGTATTATAGCTATAAAATCGTGACAAGTGTGTTATAAAAGAAAAAATAAGAACATGTAGTCTGAAAATAACCTTTCGTAACCGATTATGTAAAAAAAAAATTGCTGCCACCTTTAAAGATATTTTCCAAGTCGTTTTTCAGAGAAAAAGAGAAAATAAATAAATTTTCAGCCTTGCCGTTGTTCTTATTTTGTTTTTATTGTTCATCTATTTTCAGGTTTATTATTTTTCTTTTAAAATTGTTCTTATAGAGAAATGAAGTTTATGTAAGTTAAGTTAGCTATGATTTACAGTTACAATAATAATCAAAAATTGAATTTTAAAATTTTAGAATATTCAATGATTTTGTTCCCCATATTACTCAGTAGTCCTCTTCAAATTTTAGTACTTTTTCAGATTATTGCTAATGGTGGAAATCTTTAAGCCACAGAGCTTCTTGTTTGTATTTTTTAACCCCTTATGCAAACAAAAGTGAATACCCTAAATCCGCCACTGGGATATACCCTGTCTATTATTTTGGAATATCTAATGCTCTTTTTAAGCTTTGCAGATCCAATTAGTCCATGCTCTACCAGACAACTCCCTGCAACATTCAACAGTGTGCCATCTCCCCCATTTCCCTTGTCTAAATGTAAACCGTGGCTATGGTAACATTCACTCACCCATAGTGAATGGCTGCCAAAAGGAATTGAAGTCCAGTCTCCCGAACAAAGTATGAGAGTTATAAACCCATAAGCTATGGTGTCCATTTGTCTCTTTAACATTGGCAGAAATGAAACCAGTTGTGATGGCTGTGATTTTACAGATGTAAATATATTAACATTCTCCTGCTCAGAAAATGTCACGTGATGCTTAAAAATCAATCACAAGTCAATATTTTCTTATTTTTTAGTATCAAGTCAGTTTTTGTTAAAGTAGCTTTTCTGTAGTTTAAATTTTGTGGCTTGTTTAATCAAAGTTTCTGTGAGGGTTATACTATGAAAAGTCTGTATTTTTCCTCAACCGACTGTGGTACCACATGACAATCCGACTGGGAGATTGTAGCATTGCATGTAACAAGATTGTTTTCAAAGCTTTGACTCCTTAATCAAATTTTATAATTTCTTTCAGGGCGGGGGTTCACAACTCACCGACTCAGGTTTTTAATACTTTAGGTGCAGGAAGTTCCATGAGACACTTGCGAGCACTCGTGGCTACACAGGCACAACAGCTGTCCAGCCGTACATTCTAACACATGCTAAACAAGTTTGTTGTTCACATAAAAGTTAAAAATATAAAAAAAAAAGTTCTAAAAGAAATGTTTTGCTAGAGTTTCTCCTTACGATAATGCATAATGTCAAACATTTTGAGCTTCTTCTGCATTATCAAAAACAGTTTAAAATCACCTGTGGGTAAATTATTTAAAAAAAAAAGTTGTATTTAAAATTAAGGGTTCTGGGGTCTACTACATTTCTGGTGTTTTTATAGCCAAAAAAAATTGACAACAGGAAACGACATTTGTAAATGTACCAATATGAATATATCATGCCTTAGTATAATAATTTTTTATTAAAGCCTAAGACCATTACTGCAGCCATCATCAGTAATGCAGGAAAATTATTTAGAGCTAAACCCCAAGGAACATCTTTTTCTCTATTTTCAAAGGGGTCAGGATAAGGCTGATATAAACAAAACTTTTATTTGTATATTTTCTTTTTACTTCTGATCCATGTGTAAATACTTGCTGTTTATGAAGTTTATTTAAAAAAATTATTTGTGGTTAACTTCTTTATTAAAATGCCAGAAGGATTTAATAAGGCTGAACAATATGCTTACCATATCATCTGACCCTGAATGTGCTTATAAATGTTTATAAAAACATATATAAATATACTATAAAAAAATACTATAAATAACTGGGAAAGGAGGCTAATAAAATATGCAAAATCAGATGGTTTTGATACAAGTTTTTCTTAATTTATAGCTAGTATATAAAGTATGTTTATTTTAGATTCTAATTCTGTATATATGACAAAACAGAAAAAGAACACAAGAAGGAAGAATAGTCGTCGAAAACCAAAGAAACATACATATTTACAACCAGATTTCTCGAAATTAGACACTTTTCTTTTATTTATTGGTTATCCAAGAAGCGGTTCTACTTTAATTGGCTCGTTACTAGATGCGCATCCTAATATCATCATTGCAAATGAACACAATGTCATTACCAGGTGGAAAAATTTCACAAGAGAACAGCAAACAAAAGAGCATGTTTGTACCGAACTTTATAACAACTCAGTAAAAGAATCATTAAAAGAACAACGTGCAGTTTTTAAAAAGTATTTCTTTCATTATCATGTTCCTGGGTTATGGCAAGGAAGATTTGATGGTCAGATTAAAGTAGGTACCTCTAGTTTCCACAAAAAAATTATGTTAAAAATGTGTTGTGTAGATTATTTTACATCATTTGAAACAGTTGAAGCAAAAGTGTAAATGGAATTTACACTTTTGCATAAAATGATATTGGACTTGTAGAGACTTGTAGAGCTTAAAAAGTTGGTTAACCAGTCTTTTTAAATTTTTTAAGAAGCTCTTTTCGTTCTCAAGATATTCACATTTAAAGAATATCAGATTTAATTATGCTGCATAAATTATGATGTCGTATTTAAGTAATAGCAAATTTTGACATTTTCTGTCATCAGTAATTATAGACCTGTTAAGGGATGTGCATTTAAACTTTATTAATACATAGATATTATAAAGTTGAATTGATTAACATAAAAAAAATTACCACTCGTCCCAGGCCTCTTAATTTTTTGCTGACGACCCCATAACTTGGGATCTGCACATTGGTTTGCAATCAAATTTTGTAAATAAACATATAGGGCCTATACGAGCTAACCCAGAAAAGAGGCCTGGGACAAGCAAACAAGTGTCATTTTAGCAAAAAAATTTATGTTAATCAATTCACCTGTAATATCTATGCATTGATAAAGTTTGAATGCACATCTCTTATCAGGTCTAAAATTACTGATGACAGAAAATGTCATTAGTAATTACTTAAATATGACATCCATAATTTATGCAGCATCTTGAGAACGAAAAGAGCTTTTTAAAAAATTTAAAAAGACTTGTTAACCAACTTTTTAAGCTCTGTAATATAAGTCCAACAACATTTTATGCCTCAGGTTCCCTTTAATTCCTAGTGGTATTTCTTCAAGTACCGACTAAACGTAATAATGGGCAGTTACGATTTTTTAAATTTTTGTGCAACAAACATATCACCATTTCAGATTTTCCCTTACATATTTTATATCTTTTAGGTTATAGGTGACAAGAAAAGCACGTCCACTTCTCGATCGCTGTCAAATAAGCGAAGCAATGAACGATTTCTAGCAATGAAGGATGTGTTGAATGTACCAGTGAAGTTTATTCATTTGATACGTAATCCTTTTGATAACATTGCAACCATGGTGTTGCGTGCTGCTCACTCTGGATTGCGAATGAAAGCAGTTGAAAGTGGATTACAGGTATGTTGATCTGTTAATTTCAGGTTGATCACTAAAGTTCTGAAATTTTTTTAAAATGAAAACACAAATTCTCCTATTATAAAGTAAAGAAATTGTTTGCACAATGAAAAAGTGGAATTTGAGCTTGCAAATAGAACCTTCAGAATTATTACGTAATAACCTCAAATGGCTTTAATTCAGAGCTGCAACGTCTCATCATTATCTCCTCAATTCGTCTCAATTTTAAAAAGTCTTCTCAAAGAACATTTTCCTCAAATCTTCGTAAATTTGGCTGATAATAGTATTTGGTTATCATATAGCCGGCATCTATTTTGTACTTTAAAGAGGAAATTTTTCAAATTCAGTTGCCTATTCTACAATTATATTTCGGCTATATATTTTATAGTATAATGTGTATGAATATACATACATCAATTTTTCTGATTTCAGTTGAACAGTCCGACCGTTCTACATAAACAAATGAAAACCTATCTAAGTCTGGTTGATACAAACGCCAAACTACGCAACCGGTTTGGCGAGAATGTTCTCGATGTACACTATTCAAGCTTTATACGGCAGCCGAAGATTTGGTTGAAAACAATTTGCGACTTTTTAGAGGTACATTGTAGCGAGTATTATTTAGACAGGAGTGTGAGTATCATCTTCAAAAATGAAACATACACACGACGCCATATTGTTTGGTCTGATGACGTCAAACAGAAGATTTTAGACAAAATTAAATCCACTGTTTTTTTGAATGGGTTAAAGTTTGAAATTTCGTGACATGTTTTTTACTTAGGAGTAATAATCAAAAAAATATAAAAATATATGCATTATTGGTACCAGTTTTCGCAGGTATATATTTTTGTGGCTTTAGGCCGAATTTGCGAAATTATGTAGCTACCTGCGAATTGAAAAAGAGAGCAATTTCATTGACACACAGGCGGAAACTAAATTCTCGTGAATTTTTCTAATCTTTTTTCAAATTTTCCAGCACTTTGATAAATATATAAATTTTAACGTCAGCAGTAAATATTATGAAAAAAAACCCCTGAAAACGATATTAATTGGGGAAATAAAAATGCTGTCTAATTCTGTTTCCGCGAAATTCGCGAAATAATAAGACCAGCTAACTTCGCTAAAATTGTTTCCGCGAAAATTATTTTTTAATTATCATTAGTGAAAAATATATCTCAAAAATTAGTTTTTGCGAAAATTATTTTTTAATTATCATGAGTGAAAAATATATCTCAAAAATTAGTTTCCGCGAAAATTATTTTTTAATTATCATGAGTGAAAAATATATCTCAAAAATTAGTTTTTGCGAAAATTATTTTTTTTTTATCATGAGTGAAAAATATCTCTCAAAAAATAGTCTCCGCGAAAATTATTTTTTAATTATCATTAGTGAAAAATATCTCTCAAAAATTAGTTTCCGCGAAAATAAATTCCCTTAAGGTACCAAAATAATATAACGGTTTTGCATAAGAAAAATGTTCTTAGATTTTTGTGTCAATATGTGATTGTAGAACTTGCTTAATTTTGTATACGATATAATCCATGCATGTGCAAAAATTATAAATAGGAAGAACCAATATATTGTACATAACATATAAATATATACATATATATATCTCACAAATTTATATTATAAGTTTTCTTTTAATATGTGTGTATTCTATGGTGCTTCGTTTTTCTACGCCCCAGCAATGGCGTTATTTTGCTGCGAGAAGGGGCGCTACTTTCGTAACCACCTGTTGCAAGTTTGCAAACTTAGAATATATTATTTACATGTATATTTTGATTATATATTTGAATTTGTCTATTTTTTTATTTTTGTTTATTTGTTACTGTATTTTTGTTTCATTTTGTACTTCGTGCTTTTTTTATCTGTTTTGCAAAACTATTTTTTCGTCCTTTTGCAGTTTCATTACACACTTGTCATTTTTGGAGGACTTTTCTGCCAAATGATTTCCATGTGTGAGCATGGTCCGAAACTAACCTAATATATATCTTCTATTTGTTTGTCAAATCTGGCCTCTGTTTGAAACCGAGGTGTAATAAATATGGTTAAAATTATTTAGGCTCAGAGCGATAAATTTCACATTTCAAAAAAACCTGAAACTCGGAAAAGGTCAATAGTTTCTATAATTTCATATTTTTTATCAATTTTGGAAACTTTTTTTTTAATCTGAACCAACATTGTACTCAGGTGGGGATTTTTTTTAAATATTTAATGTGTGGCCTGGGTCCAAAGTTGGTTGGAAATATAATTTGATGTGTAATATCTTGTCGAAAATAAATATTTAAAAGCAAGTACATAGTTTTCATGTTTATCATAAGAAAAACGTATGACTCCCGAATTAACGTAAACTCGAACCCAAACCCTTAACTATCGGAAATTGCAACGAATAGAAGCAATACGCCTGAGAACAATATTGTAATAAAAGCGGCGGGAATAACGAATGTGATGCTTCGCTACAACGTGGTATTGATTTACGGACTTCCAGTATTTCCGGGTTGCCACAGAATCTGGAGAACATCTGGTTTTATTCGCTTGAGCAAAGTTATATTATGTTATCAGAATTCGTAAATTAGAAAACATTTTCTCAAAGATGAACTTATTTCACACAATATTTACATTTATTATTTTTTTTACACGTATATACATTTCGTAAAAAATTGATAAAATCATTAAAATGTTAGCAATTGAAGAAACATGACCTTTAAGGCTAAAATACGCGGTAAGTTTAGTTGCTGCAATAAACCTGTCTACACGTTAAGATGAAAAGTTTTTTTAACACTAGCACTGGTTTTGATTGGAAACCAAAAAAATATGCTCAAAACTTTAGTTTAAACAATAGCTCATTATCATGTCCAACTTTTAAAAAAACTTATAAAACCGAAAAAGTTGTACATCTTTCCTGTTTACACGGTAAGTTTTTTTATGTTACATTTAAACGGATCGTTTAAACTTACCGTGTATTTTAGCCTTTAGAGCATATATTTTAGCGATTACCTAAAGTGGCACTTTTGGCGTAATCTATTTTTACACTGGTCAAATTCCGGGAACGGTCAATTCTTTGCGAAAATTAATCGACTTAAGGTAATCTGGCGTGTTTTGACAAAAATGGTCAAGTTCGCCAAATTTTCCCTCTGAAGCCTTTATAAATTAAGAAATTTTTGCTGCGGTTTTTGCGAAAGTGTTTCTTCCGGCGCCTTTTTGATTTCCCATTTTAAAGTGACATCAATTATTCCTTTTTTTCTTCACCAGCTGTAAGTTGTTGTCAGCACCTCTAATTTCTTTAAAAAAAAATGAAACACGAAATTTTTAGGTTTATCTCAACAATTTCGCGAATTTCGTTTTTTATTGCTTTCCCGATTCGCAGGGAGTACAGTGTCTCAATCTTCGTACCAAGAGCAGTGGAAGATGGCTTCTTCACGTTAATAGCCACTATTTACATCGAAACAACTCCTTGATCGAAACCGCTACGCTCTCAACACCAGATTTTTCAGTATACCATTCCGAATCATCACATCTTTTATGTTAACCTCACGTTGCGGAATAAAATCCATCGTGCTGTCTTCTGGACGCCATTGTGACGGATGTATTAGTGGCACGTCACGACGTGTAAATCGCCGATAGGCTGGTAAAGTGTCGGAATTTCTTATCAATTCGAGTAGAGCGACCAAAATCAAAGTATGAAATCGCATGTTCGTCTAAATGTAAGGTTTTTGTTATGTTTGATTTCGAGTAGGTTTGTCCAATTTCGTGTCCCAGGACCTTAAAAGAATCTACGCTAGGAATTAATTTCATTGAATTAAGTTCATCAATTACTCGTCAAAGTTTATACTTTATGGTAGCCTAACTTTTCTCGCGATTTAAAGATTCAATGGTGCGAGTTTTGTGGATTTGTCTATTCCATTTCAAGTAAATCTATCCGCTATTATAAAGTTTTTGCCACGTAAAATGCCTACAAACAATATTGTGTTTCTCAACGCGAAACGTAGTTTCAATGATATTCTTGGCAAAATAAAATAAAATAAAGGACGATTGAACATAAATATTAAGTAATTGACAAATTTCATTCTAAACCACAGAACTACATCTGACTATTTAACATGCACACTACCTTCCGAAGTGTTGCAAAGATGATGGGTTTTAATGTTTGATACTGCACTGGACCCTCTCTATCTCAAATTTGGAAAGGTTCGAAAAATTTGATCAAGATAGAGAAATTTTAAGATACTAGTCGTTAGCCCGTGGAAAAATCCACGGGTTCGCCCGTCGCAGCTAAGCTACCATTTTGCGTGACAGACAGACAGACAGACGGACAGACGTATACGGGCATTATAATATAGATTAAGAGAAACCGAGAAGAGACTAAAATATATGGAAACATTTGAGATAAATAGTCTTCGAGATGAAGAGAGTTCATTGTACCTATTTGAGGACTTGGAACTAACAACATTTTTTGCAGTGAAAACATAAAATTTGTTGCCGGAAGTTAGAAGACGCAGCATGGTGGGTGGTGTTTATTAAAAAACCTTTTCAATTTCGGTACTAAACATTATCTACCTCAAAGAAAAGGATCAGGTTACAAAAAAATTCCACTTACCTTCCTTCTTTATCATACAATACCGAAATGTTTTTAGAATTTAGTCAACATTATCGCTGTTGTTTGAAGAATGTAGACAGTTACGAAAATGGTTTTGCTATAGTTGAAACATGCGGTCTGAGGTTGTTACACAGTCTTCAAACATTACAAACCAGGTCAAGCGTGAAAATAAAATATCATTTAAGCATATTTTTTAAAGTATACAGAAAAATTATTCAATAAAATTGCATTCATATGGGTGAATTATGTTTATACATTTTATTCAACATTATTATTACTGCATATTGTATTATATAAATTAAATTCATTTGTTAAATGATGCTAAGCTATTAATCATCTTTCTGTTGAATCGAAAAATTATGCTCATTTTGAATGAATTGAACAAGCTAGTTATTGTGTACAGATTTGTCTTAACTGATGCATTAACCCATTCTGTTAGATCTAACGCGAATTAAATAATCTAGTTTCCCCTGTTTGCCACCATGGTTGTGCGACAAAACTTTCTATCTTGCAAATCACACACTTAGAATGTTCGATCTTGCAAATCACACACTTAGAATGTTCGATCTTGCTAATCACACACTTAGAATGTTCGATCTTGCTAATCACACACTTAGAATGTTCGATCTTGCAAATCACACACTTAGAATGTTCGATCTTGCTAATCACACACTTAGAATGTTCGATCTTGCAAATCACACACTTGAATGTTCGATCTTGCTAATCACACACTTAGAATGTTCGATCTTGCAAATCAAACACTTAGAATGTTCGATCTTGCTAATCACACACTTAGAATGTTCGATCTTGCAAATCACACACTTAGAATGTTCGATCTTGCAAATCACATATTTAGAATGTTTATTCTTGCAAATTACATCCTTGCAAAGTTCAATCTTGCAAATCACACACTTAAAATCTCCAATCTTGCTAATCACACACATAGAACTTTTATCTTGCAAAGCACACACTTAGAATGTTCTCTTTTGCAAAGCACACACTTAAAATAGTCAATCTTGCAAATCGCACACTTAAAATGGTCTATCTTAGGAATGGCACAAGTTACAGTATGCACATGAAGAAACGAAATAACAGGCCTGAAGCCACTAGTTGACTGTAGATTGTGACCTTACTGGCCATCGTAATCTTTTGCTAAGTATGAATGTTGAAAAGATCAGTGTCGACTTATTTAAATTTTTTGCTCTACTCTTATTGCTTTTGCTCTAAAAATAACGAAAGCACTCACTAAAAAGAGCTATCTTACCAAGCCGTAGCTTTCTAGCCATGTACGGAAGAGTTCAGTTTAGGAATATATTTTTATAGCTAGCTAACAACAAAAACAAAGTGATTACCTGGAGAAAAGGCCTATCTATATATTGGAAAAGTGGAACGTAAATTGTTGTGATACGGCACGGGACGTAAGTCGATTAAACTTTAAAGGATGAACCAACACAGTTTAAAATCTTGTGTCATTTTCATGAATTACTACATTGTTTGCTTGTTTTACCATTCCGATTATTTATTGTTTCAAAATGCTGAATGAAATAAAGCATAAAAGTAGCTAAACTAAAGCATAATTACACTATCCAAAATATTTTTATCAAATCGTTTGCATCATCCAATTACTAACGCAATCAATGAAATATTCCTTACTTTTAATCAGTGCCATGGAATGACCATGGATAATCATGACCATTTATCTCGTTTGCTTTGTGTTGGTTTTTTTAACAAAATATCCAATTAAATTGTCTTCGTCAGTTATGTCCATCATTAATATTCATATTACTTGCCAAGGAATAAGTGAAACGAGTGTAGGCTCAATCCATTCATTTTTCTTTATTTTGTTCAGGGAAGAAGCTTATATTCGTCTTATTTAGACCAGCGCGTGAATAATTGTAAAATGTACAAGCTGTGAGGTGATTCTGAAGTTTTATTTTAAACCACTCAAATAATAGCTTTCGAATATTCAATCAATTTCTTCTAAACCTCAGATAATATCTTCCAAATACTAAAACAATATCTTTTCGCAGACAAACCATTTTTCAAAAATAACCAGACCAGTAAGATCTTTTAAATTCTTCGACAATTCGTCCCCAATATACTCAAGCTATTATATTCCAAATTACTTAGCACTTTTCTTCCAATTTGACAGACAATACGCATTCCCAAATACTCAAGAAATATTCGAAACACACTACAAAATAAAATGTGAAACAAGCTCCACAATACCAATCAAATAGAGCAATTTTTGTGTTTGTCCAATCTTCTATAAAAATTTTAATTTATGCAAATTTATTTGATTTCCTCATTTACATCAATTGCGTTGTTGTTATGGTTACTGTTTTCAGGGCTAGTGTTACTTATGTTATCACGTTTGAAGAAGCCCAATCGAAATCGATTATATATCGAAATTTGTCGGTTACATTTCGGACATGAATGAATGACGTCTTTGAATACGTCGAGAAAATATGGCAGACAAAAGCAACAGTACCTAAATAGATAAATAAACAAATAACAAGTAAGTACAACGGCGGGAGAAACAAAAACTTAGACAATATGGCAGACAATATGGCAGACAAAAGCAACAGTACCTAAATAAATAAATAAACAAATAAATAAAACTAAGTACAGCGGCGGAAACGTTAAAAACTTAGGCAGTCTTACATAAAGTTTAATTTCGGTCTCTAGTCTGTTCTTTATGAATTGTTAGAAACTTATTTCGGTGTTAATTTCATATAGACCAAAAATGACTGATATAAAATTTCATTATGTCGCCTGTGCACGTTTTGTTTTATAAGAACGCTTATCTTGAAGGAATCCATTAAATGTTCCTAACTTTTCCCATTTGAACTTCAAACTGTTCGTAAATTGTTCTTAATTTTCTACCTTCTAAAATCTGTTATTTCAGCTAATTCTGTGATAGTTGCTACAAAGAGTGTAGCGCATGTGAAATTTAAAAGTAAAAATGTGACACCAATGATTGAGAATTTACTTGTTTAAAAGCTTAGCAGATGGACAACGTCTCTCAGGGAAAAAATACTTAGTCAAGTTTTACAAAGCCTTAAAATGTTCTTATCATGTCCTTAACTTTTACGATTTTGAAGCCTTATGTTGATCCTTGTGCAGGGGTAAAAAGTTGGCTATAGCGCATGTGCACCCGGATATGAACTACATGTAAACATGACGAAATTCCATTGAGGTTTGAAATCGAGTATAGTAATAACAAACTATTTTTACCAATTTTTGCGTCCACGTTTGAAATGTGTTTTCGTCACGACTTTCTGATTACAATATGGGCAGATTGTATAAACGGGCACATCCTCAAATTTTGTAGCCGTCGCAGCAGGTGCCCAAACAGATTTCCTGCGTTCCCGCTTCGATGGCGAAGGTACTTGCAAAGCATTTGTACCAGTTTCATCAGAGGATGCAACTTCTTTTAGTAAGTGTTCTCGTTCAAATTTGAGTGCTTGCTTCTTTGATCCTTTTCTTCCCATATTTTAATATTCTGAAGAAAAAAGTTGATAGTTGTCGCACAGTACCGATATTTATGGGTTTTTTTTTAGTTTTTTATGTTCTTGTTTACATATTTCACGAGCCTGTAGTAAAATATACGAAACTAAAAAAAGGAAAAATTATGACGATATATACAAGTGCGAAAACTTGTTTATCATATAAACCGAGCATATATAGGAATATATAGGCTAACGATTGTTCAATTTCAATCACGGTTAATAAAGTCCTTTGTTCAACAACAAAGTTCGATAAAGTTATTGCAAGGTAGTATTATGTGCTTACGTCATTTAATTTATGACAAATTTAATGATTACAACAAGCGCAAGTTTAATCTTAATTTTCTGTTCACTTGTTGGAGAGAATCGTTCCGTATATATAATGGAATTAAAGAACAACAAAAGAAAATGTGTTTTAATTTTTATTTTTTTCATAGTAACACGTGGCTTAATACGCGTGCAAATTGTCACTTTCACTTTTACGATTTATACATAGGAACTTGGGAATACTTATTGTAACAAGTTTAATTAAACATAATAAAAGAAATTCCGACACGATAGCGGTTTTTATATTTAAAAGAACTTAAACGAGAAATAAACGTTTGAAAGACATGAAGACATGAAGACACAGGCCAAAAATAAGATAGAAACAATGTTCATTTGACAGCTCTTTCAAGTTGTAATAATCGTTGGTGGTTTTAAAAAATACTTCTTTTATATACGAAAATGATGGAATAAATTTAGCGACAATTTCTCATTTTTATAAACACAAAAACTTCACTCAACGAAAAATTTAGAAAAAAATATAAGCTTTTTGCACGCTATTTCAACCAATCAGAGGAAAAACAAAGCTTTTTGCGCAGTAAAATTAAAAAATAAGTAAAAATTAAAAAATAGTAATAACTAAATGTAGATTAGGCAATAAAAATGCGAGAAAAACTCCAACCATATAATAACATCTTTATAAAGCAAAACTCATCGAAAACATCCTCTGTCCCAAAAATACTTAAACATGAATTTTAAATTTAAAAGTCGTCACAAGTAGTACAAGAGGTTCACTTTGAGTGCAGGGAGTCGTGGCTCCACTCATCAATCAAGTCATAGCATGGAGATTGTTGCTACTAAGATATAAATAGACTATTTTCGTTTAGAGCTTCGTACAAGATTATGCTTGATGTCATAGATAGTTGACTAGCTCAGTTTTTACCTTACTGAGATTTTGTAGCCCCGAAGAAAGCTTCAAACATGGAGTTACTTGCTATAAATGGACTCTCTTCACCACAATCCTATTGATAACTGAAAGGTTATTTATAGTAAAATATTATGCAATAGAAAAGAGATGTTAGAACGGATGTCTACCTTGCTTTCGATAAGGACTATATTGCATTGTATTTCATTTCGATGCGATCATAAGTATTCAAAATGAATGTACCGCTAACAAATACATTTCCTAACTACAACAACAAGACCAGAGATAGAAAGAAAGATGATCCAAAGAAAAATTAAAAAAAAAATATATCTACTGATTCAAGAAAGTAGCTAAAACATTTAGTTACCAGGTTTTTTGCTTGGTTCAGACTTCCTTTCGATGTAGTGTAGACTGGGCATAGGTTAGTGTGAACATAATAGCTGATCTCGACAGATTACGTTTTAATATTCTACTTATGAAAGGCGATAAGCGATTGGTTTTCTTTAAAAAGAATATTTTAGTAAGTTTATTTATATTTGATAAATCTTCACCCACGCAATGTTTCCCCTACAGATACTTGAATAACTGCCAAAATGAAAACATATTTTGCAAAATAGCATACTCTGAATGGGTTTGAACTAGTCTGAACTAATGTGAACTAGTCTGAATGAGTTTGAACTAGTCTGAATGAGTTTGAACTAGTCTGAATGAGTTTGCTCTAGTCTCAATGAGTTTGCTCTAGTCTGAATGAATTTGAACTAGTCTCAATGAGTTTGAACTAGTCTCGATGAGTTTGAACTAGTCTCAATGAGTTTGAACTAGTCTTAGTCATTATTTAAAATCTTAGGTAGTCGAAATGTTTTTTAAAAGTCCATACCCAGTTTCATACCAGGTTCTCCCCCATCTATTCTAAAGCTGTTATCCGTCAAGACCATTATAGAGCCAAAAGGTCCTGGGACAGAGGTTGTTTGTTTTCTTCAAACTGGCAGCGACAACTGTAGCGTCCGTCGTACGTCGTTCGTCCTATTTTGCAAATTCATCGACTGTAATGACCAAATGCTTTGTTTTTGACAAAGAATAATCTACGGTCCACATTGAGCCAAAAGCTTCCGACTACCTAAGATTTGGAATCCTTGAGCATGCAAGCGCTTTCTCATATTCTTTTTTAGCATTCTCTTAATAACTGATATTTACAAATCAAAACAGCTCAACAAGGATAAGTAACGTTGTTATGAGGTAGAAGCACTCATATTTATAAAATCTCAGATGCACTGTATCAACTTTTTTGTAATCACGATTCTCAACCAATTATCATTAAAAATAAAAAGTTAAATATTTTTTGTTTCATTTTTAATGATAATTGATCATGTTTAAAAGCAACGTTGATTATTATTAAAAATTGAAAAAATTATATCTGTATTTGTACCCAAACACGCCCAAACACCCAAAAAAGTCCAACACACCCAAACGTCCAATACACCCAAACGTCCAACACGCCCAAACGTCCAACACGCCCAAACGTCCAACACGCCCAAACTCCATCCCTTTCTATTTTGCTAGAAAACCTCAGAATAAGAACGCTCTTTTTATTTCCGAGAGATTTTTCTAATACCCACCAGTTATCAAATCACCTTCTTCAGTTGAACTGTTGCAAGTTTAAAACATATATAATGACATCATATCAGATGAAGAATTCAAGAGCATAAAAAACAGACAACAACAACAACATTAACAATAACATCAAAAACAATAACAAAAACAACAACAACAACAGCATTAACAATAATAACATCAAAAACAATAACAACAACAATAATAACAACAACAACAACAGCATTAACAATAATAACAATGTAACATCAAAAACAATAACAACAACAACAACAACAATAACAACAACAATAACAATAGCAACGACAATAACAATAGCAACGACAATAACAAGCTTACTCGTTGACTTACCTGCTTAACAAACAACAGGGATGTTCACTTTTTAGAAAAATGAAAAAATAACATGAATATCTCGTGCCAATATTGTTGTTAATACTATTAATGTTTTAGTATACATGATATAATATCTCAGTTAGAAAACAAAGAGATGTAATTATAACACACAGCGCGAATTTTCTTTTCCTCAATTTTACCAAGTTTACTAAAATAACAAACTTTGGAAATCTTACCCCCTGAAAAAAAACATAGAATATATAGAGACGAGTTTTCGTGTGATGTAATATTGTGATTTTGAGAATAATAGACATGCGCGCGCATACACAGGGGCAGAAATGTAAACAATACACCGCTGTGATCAAGGAAAACTATTGAAAAAAAGAAACTGAAATTCTTGTAACTTATTCTTGTAAAGAGAAAAGAATAGCTAAGAAAATTAATTTCGGTGCCTTTTGTATTTTTTTTATTCCGGAAAAAATTAAGGTAATTAACCAATGTTTTCCCATGTGGGCCCGCTTTCACTACCCCCGCGCATGCGCTTACAATAAGGTATTTTTTAAATATTGACAACTCGTCTGAGTATATCATACTGATGTGTTGAAGAATTTTCTCAAAAAACCGGTAACCCCGCTAAGTTTTCCTTGACTCAGCTGAAACGACGCTAAAAATTTATTTTTTATATCTCTAAAATATGATATAGAAAAATAGTTTCACGTGAAAATTTATCGAGACTTTTTCTGTATACAGCATACATAAGAATATCCGCTTGAGAGAAAAACTACGAAGCTGAAATAAAAATGGCGTACAGGAAAGATCAGGGGGGTAAAATAGATTTGCTTACAGATTAGTAGGCTATTTGTTTCTATATTGTTGTTTTTTTAAGTAGTTTTTCGTTATTTATGCAGAAAAAAAACAAAGAGAGAAAATCAGTACATTAATATTTTACTAAAATTCATGCCAGATGTTTCCAACTTATGCACCAGTCTCTTTTCGCAATAGCTTTCTTATGTTTCAATAAATTTATGCGTATAAGGTTGGTACAGGGGAATAGACACTAAGTCTGTAATGACGTCAGTAAATATTTATAGTGTAAGATTCGCATCCCCGTCCCCAGATCTTTTTGAGATTTTATCTTAAAGAGATCTGGGAAGGAGAATGTAAGGTCAAGAATAAAATTTATCGAATTAGCATTACTAGAAACGTTTTAATCGTTCGCTCAAATGAAATATCGCTTAAATAAACGTCTCCATAAATAGTCGCCGCTCTCCTCCTCCTATATAAAATTTCACCTTCTCATGTCGTTACAAAAATAGAAAGGCACAATACCGGCCCTGGATTCGAGGTTGGTAGGTTGTATGTTTAAGGGCTTCGGGTGCAGCAATTTCACACATGTCGTGAATAAGGATCAGTTTCTTATAGTAGTAACTTTTATTTATTTTGTTCATTTATTTAAAAGTTTTTATTATTTAATTAACATTGATAATCTATCAATAAAAGTTGATCCAGCGAAATCACAATATTCAAACAGAAATTGAAAATTCTTTTTTTAAAGTCGAAAGTAAAACTATATAATATTGTTGGAATAATATCTTGGATAATTTCATTAAGTACTCCCCAGCAGTTTCATAAGTAAAACTATATAATATTGTTGGAATAATATCTTGGGATAATTTCATTAAGTACTCCCCAGCAGTTTCATTTTGTCTACATGTGTTAATTTCTTACTAACAACCTCGTGCACAGGGCATCTTTGGATTTATCCTAACTGCTGTAGCTTCATTCTCGATGTATAGTAACACAAAAACAAAAGAAGTCCACGGCCCCTGAGCCGTTATTACGGAGTACAAGGTTGAGGTCCACGGGACTGTGTTTTTTGTGTTACTATACGTTCATATTTAATATTTAAGTTAATATACTAAGTTAATATTTTTGTTGATTTATAAAAATTACAGAAAATTGGCGTTGTCTAAATAATTTTGACTTTTAAGAGTTTCAACTCGCACATATTTGTCGAAATCTAAAAACCAAGTCTTTATCAAAAAGATGTTTACCGATCGAACAATCACAGAACCCCTTACCTTTTTTGCGTCGTCCCGATATAAAAAAACGCAAAGAAGATCTGATGATAAAATTGATGGTCGAGATATAACATTGAAGAACTTTAAAAAAAAAAATTTTAAGTGTCCTTACTGTGTAAATTCTGACTTTTGTGTCTTTCTTTCGTCAGTTTTACATATAAATCCTCTTCTTAATCCGTTTCCAAATCCGTCTAAATAGTTAAATTATTTATAAGGACCTTCCTCTTTTTTAGCAGCCCCTCCCAACCAGACAAAGGTGATCTAAAGATAAGCATGTCTGATGTCCACTTTCCAGTTAGAAATGAAAACGAATCATTTCGATGAATCATCAATCTTTTCTTTTTTAAGAAACACGATTTTATGAAACGCGAGGCAGAGACTATGCAAGCTAACTCGCGAAAATGATTTAAAGGGTAAAAAAGGGTTAGGCTCTATGAATTTTAAAACGCTACTTAAAAGTTAAGACAAATTTAAGCAGCATTCAAAAAAAAAAGTTTTTAAAAGAAAAAGTGTATAATTAAAAAGAAGATAATTTATATAATTTATTAGCTATGTGCAGCTACCATATTTGGAGATGGAAACATTATATAACTACTTAAACGTTTCTTGTTTAAGAACCTACTCAAGAATTATTACTAAGCACACTGGCGCCTACTAAGAGATTCTTTGTATTGCTAATGGATTTACTAGTCGTTAACTCGTCTTAAAATACACGGGAATTCGCCGTCAAAACAAAGTCGATATAATATATCACATTTGCTTTTTCGTTTGTCCTTTTTTTCTCGCGGACAGACAGAAAGATACGAGTATTAATATAAGTGACTAGTCGTTAGTTCGTGGAAAAATTCTCCCGTCGTACATGTCTTGGCTATCAGTATTTCGTGCTTTCTTAGCACAAAGTAGCGATTCGCCTACCATTTTGAACAGACTGCGGATATAAAGAAAAAATAACTTTGAAATAACAGCTGGCAAAAAATGAGTAAGGATTGATGAACACTTTTAAAATTATCTCTCAACTTTTTTAATCTTCGCAAAAAAGGAAGTATTCCACTTTATGTACAATTTATCACACTACATAATATTACAATACATAAATTTTTAAGATTAAATTCTCACCAAAAGAACGCGGTACATTTAATCTTAGGGGGGAAAGACACTTATTCGAAAGGTCGTTAGCTTTTTTAAAGGGAAAGAGATATCGAGACGATAACTTAATAGCAGTTTGGTACATAGAATTTTAGCATGTCACTGAACCGTTGGCGTTCACGTCGGTTTAAAATAAATAAACATAGCTAAAGAATAGTATGCTGCAATAACAGTTTGTTTTTTAAGACGCTGGTTTTAGCTTGAAAAGAGATTTAGGACATATTGTCATCTATTTCAGATATAGCAATATCGTTTGCGTCAAAGTTGCTACACTGTGGCAAATCACCGCAACTCGTGTCAGGCGTAAAAGGAGTTTTTAAAAGATTACACATCTCTGTGGAAATGTTTTCTGACTTATTCCCGTTTATGGAGGCTGGCTTTTCTGTCTTCCTACTGCTGTCCGTGTCGGTGCATAAAAATCGAAATTCTGCTAGTTCCAATGCTTTATTCTCTTTAGATATGTACAGTTTGTAGGTGTGGTTCGCTCGAAGGCTACTTGCACCTCGATCCAGGCGTAGTTTCACTCGCTCTGTTTGCATTCTACTAAATAGGTTATTAATTTTATGACGGAAAGTTTGGTGGAAGGTGTGCGTTATTTCATCAAGATGTTGTAAAAATTCTTTCCTACGCTTGAGGTGTTCTAAAAAAAAAAAGATTTTAAAGTTTAGAAGCTTAGTAGTGTAAATAACTTCCATGATGGCAGCATACTGCTACGGGAAATTTATGCGGGACAAGATTGTCGAGGAGGGATAGGCATTCGTGGTATTTTCAGTTTTTTGCGAAATGTTTTTTGTAAGGCCAATTGTAAGCAGATAAAGTGTGTAAAAAAATGTATTTTTTGTACAAATAAATTCTAAGACACAGATGTAGACCATAAACAACTGTCAGCATAATCGAATGTGACAACATTACCGATATTTGCGAAAGTTTCTCTGCTAAGAGTAAAATCAACGGCAACGAGAACGACAATAATACAGCAATAACGACAAAACAAGGAGACAACAACAACGCAACGAGAAGGAACACAACACAACGAACACGACAACGACAACAACAATAACGACAACAACAATAACGACAACAACAATAACGACAAAAACCACGACAACAACAATAACGACAACAACCACTGCGACAACACAACGACACAACAACAACGACAAAAACGACGACGACAAAGTAATATAATTTTTTTTTATTTAATTACCGCTTAAATTTTCAGGATGAACCGTGCGTAGTCTTCTTCTCTTCACTACAAACCACCATCCAGAGTAACCAATCACAATAAAAACAACCAGTGTTATAACTAACGCCAGTAAAAATTTATGTAGAAACTTTGAACGGGGGTCAAAAATTGATTTTTCTTTAGTTTTCTTTTGCAACTAAAATGAAGAAAAAGCAACAGTGAAGATATTCAAAGTTATGTTAGATCGTCAAACTTCAATGTTTTGTTTATATACCATATAGGTTTTCATAAAGCTGGTCATTTCAAGTCTGAGTCCACTAGATTAAAAGTTGTACGGTCTGCGTTACAAAGGGACCGGATTCAAATTTACCAAAAGATGTTATAATACCTTACCACAATATTTTCTGTAAAATCATCCACCACAGCTAGTATTTCTGTTTGGTGAGCTGCAACATAATCAACAGCCAGTCGCTCTACATTTGCTAACGCGCCACTTAAAACAACTCCATACGTTTTTGGGAACTTGAGAAGGTTAACAGCTCGATATTCTTCGTTGTTTAGAATGTCTTTATTGCTAGCAGCTGTATATACATCCACAAGGATGCCTGCCACGTGACCAGAGTTTAACGCAGATAGAAGTTCATGGACTGTTGAGTAGTTTGCACCTAAAATAGAACCAAGAAAGTAAATAAACAAATAAAAAACGTTTAACTCGATTCTTCCTTAAGTTTAGAAGTTGAATAAATGAGAACAAAACGAGGTTAAATTATGTAGTTGTGTTCTTACTGTTAAGAAAAAAATAAAAACAAACCAAGCTGGAAAAGCTTGAAAAATAAGAACAGCTAAACTCAGGTTCAGATTTTACTGATGCTTATATAAAGTGCGTTTTAATTTCTGCATACAACCATTTTTCATTACACGTTTTTCTGTAGTTTATTTCATAGAATAGTCTCTTAGTTGATAGTGTCAAAAAACAAATACTCGAAAACTCAGAATTTCGAGTCAAACACTTTCCGATTATTCAGAGTTTTGCGCAAATGCACGATAATTACGCGGTGAGATTACTTCCAATAAGGTATACCAAAAAAATAAGTACATAGTTTTCATTGCATCTAGAGTTGACCTTCTACACAAAAATTCAAGACTTTATATACAGCTCTTCCGAGATTAAGTGAGCTTCTTACTTTTATCAACTTTTCCATTTCGTAACAATGCCAGTCTTTCTTCAAAACTTCCAGAAAGTGCTGCCACCTATGTATGAAAAAAATTTATTCTCCGGTCGAATGTTACAAAAAAATTCTCTTCATATTTTACATTATATTTTATTCTCCCGGTCGAATATTATGTGGTACCACTTTCGGTTAAGGGAAAACACGGACTTCTCATGGTTAAACTCTCACAGAAGAAGCTTTAATTAAACAAGGACTATAAATACATTAATTACAGAAATGACGAATTGGTCCAAGTTGACCATTTTATTAAGAGTTGACTGTGTACATGGCATGTTTTTCGCCGACCAGGAGAATTTAATCAACATGAGTTTTGAAATCATGTTTAAAAATCACGTTATAACTGCCTTAACAAGTTTTCAGCTAAATTAGAACCACAGTGAAGTCTCTGTATCTGGAATCCCCCTGTCTTGAAGTTGTTCCTATCTCGAACGCGCCCCTTCGTTCCTCTCTGTCACTTCCAAACTATTGTCCTCTCGTTATCTCGTACATTCCGAACCTGATCTAAGTTGTGGACACTTTCGAGTTGGAAATAAAGAGGGTTCATTTGTATTTGCTACTTAAGCACTCAAGCTAACTAAGTTAAGGGTAGCGCAACCGCCATTGCTAACAACCATAAGCCAAACGCTACCCTTTACTAAGAAAATTTGCATTTTATATCTCAATTTTACCAGATTCAATCTAGCCCACTGGATAGAGTTTTTAAACAATCATAACGCTTACTTTTAAACCATATACAGATGTTGTTTTGGTGGACTGAACAGCAGTGAAAGTGGAAGTGAGTGCACCGAGTAGTAATGACGTCAACACAAGGCTCAGTGTGATCCAACAAATAGCTAACACACGAGATGAAACCTTTCTGGGTGTGATATCACCGTAACTGAAAGATAAAGTTTAGACGTACTGACTTTAACAAGGGACTTACTGAGGAGTGCACATCCTATTTGGGGTGCACATCCTATTTGGGGTGCACATCCTATTTGGGGTGCACATCCTATTTGGGGTGCGCAGCCACGTTAAGGTGGCAAAATGTAGCGTGTTGCTCATCTTCTTATTCTTGCGAGTTTAAAATCTCTTAAGGGGAGCTTATTCGACGGGTAGGGGCGGTCATTACATTTCTTACTTCAAAGAGTTCATTCTATGTCGGGGGCAGTCAGTTGAGTGAATATACCATAAAATAAACAAATATGTACAAACTGTTCGATGACCCGTCCTTTATTTACCGCATTTCGTGTGTCTCGCTACTGCGGTTACCATTTTGCGTGACAGACGTATACGGGTATTATAATACCAGTCGTCAACCCGTGGAAATATCCACGGGGTCGCCCGTCCTTTATATATCGTATTTCGTGTTTTCGTAACAGACAGTCAAACAGACAGACGGCGGCCATTATCATAGAGATAGAATATACAACTCACCCAAGTGTCGTCTGAGTAACATAAGCCCAGTACAAACCTTGACACATCCCTTTTATTATGTTAGTAGAAAAATCGTTGTCGGCTGATGTATAATTTTCCTGAAATATAAAAACCCTTCCAAAAATCTTCCATAAAAAACATAAAAAACTAGTAGTATTAGATGGAGCTTAACAACAAGGGGATTAAATGAACGGAGGAGGTTAAATTATAGAACAAAGCATCTTTTTTTAATATCAATACATAACATAAACTTTTTTCTGTTTCATCGTCCTCATCTAACATTAGAAGTTCAACGTCTTCCATACATTCACTTCTGTGACGTCAAACAGATACGCGCACTCGATCACCAACAAGTAAAGCACGATTGTACAACGTTAAAATAACAAAATCAGACTGTCTTTTATTCTTTTTTATTGTGTTTTTTTTGGGAGGAGGCATAAAAGGGAGGGTTAAAAGCGCTCAAACATCGAAGAAGAAAGGGGTTTGCAGATATTGGTCACGTAAGCAAATCGCTATATAGCGTTATATTCCCCACTTTATTTCCCGGGTAGTAAGAAAAATCACACTAAATTTATTGGCTAAAAAATCGTAATTATATCCTAAATGGCATTTCCGACAAAATTTTTGACTAAAATTCGTGACATTTCCCCTTATTTCGGGGGACAGATAAACCTAAATTGAAAGTTTGATAAAAACAAATGAAAAAACAGGCTGTACGAACCAATGCTAATTCTTTGAGAGCAGATTTTTAAAAACAAAAACAAAAACTTTTTATATTTTCCTGATATTTAATAATTTCTTCCATTCCAAAAGTTGGAGAGTCATGTTTTTTATCATTGTTAATTTAGTCCTAAATTTTAGCAGTGTCATAAAAAAGTAAAAGAAAACGCGATAAAGAAAAAAAAGAAAAAACAAAGGAAAAAAAAAATCTTACCAGCGCCCAAATCAATATTCCCGATATCAGAATCAGTAAGATATTCAGCAAAAATATCGGCCATACTTTGAAGATATCTGCCACAATTTTCGTCACATGAGATGCCGTACTATCATCTCTCAGAATCAAAACTGCTCCAGGATATTTCATCAACGGCACGTAAACAGAGCTGATGTTTTCATTGTCGTCAGGTATTGGATTTGATGAAAGCGGGAAAGAAATTTCAGTGAAATCATCAATATCTTCGACCACGCGATTGATATTTGGCTTGCAAGAAAATCCGAATTTTCCGTTGGATACAAAATCCACTGTTGTTCTTTTATTTCCTGCGCGTGCGCACAATCCACATACATTGTGTACTAAGTTGTTCAACACAACAGGGACGATGCCAGATAACTGTTCAGTTTTAGTTGCTTGAAAAACATACGGTGGCTTGAAAAAATAGTTGGCTTCTACATATTCTGGACATCTGCATGTTTCTAAGGATATAATATTTTTTCTTTAATGGCTACCATGCGAAAGGTAGTACGATTAAGGTAGCTTATATTTGTTTTTTATAAGCAACAGATTTGACTGAGGCTGAGATCTGGGGCAAAACTTAAACAACAGCTTATTTGTAAAGACTTCAACCTGAATAATCTAACAAGCAATCTACAAAACAGTTCTTTTAAATCAACGAACAATATTTTTAAAGAATTGTTTTGTAGATAAATTATAACAAAGTAGCAATATCTCAAATTTTGTCAAATGTGAATATCACGAATACATTGAGAACTCAGTATCTAATTTTACGGCATGTCATTTTTTATCGAAAAAAAATCTACCTAGTGTGGACAAGTCGTGCAGTGTGTAAAAA
This sequence comes from Hydractinia echinata, assembly GCA_030067915.1. Classification (NCBI taxonomy): domain Eukaryota; kingdom Metazoa; phylum Cnidaria; class Hydrozoa; order Anthoathecata; family Hydractiniidae; genus Hydractinia; species Hydractinia echinata. The sequence continues at coordinate 130,766 of JASGCC010000123.1, forward strand.
TAAAAGTAATTCAAAAAATTTCAAGTCAATTAGGCAATTTTGAATTTATTAGGTAAGATGTTTACAACTTTTATTTCTCGACTCACAATGCAACTTACATTTCCCGGAAACACAATTCTAGAAAGTTGATATAAATTTTATTACTTTAGTTCCAGTACCTACCTATGGTAAGACCTCCAGGTATTCCGCTTCCTACCGCATTATATGCAAACAACAATACCAAATATTTCGAATTAGATTTTAAAAAATTGATTGTGTATGATGTCATCGAAGGTGCGAGAGATATTTCAACTATTTCTGAGTTTCTAACCACTTCATTATTTTGCTCAATCAACTGATATTGCAGTTTATAGCCATCAAAATCGTATGTTGTTGCTGGCGTCCATTTTAAAGTGGCTACATCATGATCTCTGTGTGTCAAAGTTAACCCAATTGGAATGGTAGTTGGTACTGTAAACGAAATATAAAAAATCTACATCGTAAGGGCACGAGGTACATTCTATCAACTAACAAAACAAACAGGGTATGAGCAAAATTTTGTCTAAAATTCCCTGATATTTCATCATTTTCCTACATTTACCTACGTTTGTGATAAAAAATTGAGCAGTTTTTAAAGTTGGTAAAAAACATCAACTCATCGTACTCTGCAGCCAGGAAAATGCAGAAATACAATTTCTGTATATGCGTACGTATGCTAAGCAGCATTTAGAATACGCTAGCCGCAATTTCTAACATGCCGGAATACAGAAATAATCCACACCAGATCCCACGAAGTGCAGAAATATGGGGAAAAATAACAATTAGCGCAGCATGTTTGTATTTAACCAAATAACCTAAGTCAAAGTTCTCTGTAAACATTGATAAGTGAACTGTGACAATTTAAAATTTTGTAAATCTAATATACTAATAGCCTAAATTATTGCTTGTGGGAACGGACTTCAAAATTTCAGAATATGTGCCAACATTTTTTGTCATCGAGTGTACATATCATGTGATCATAAACTAACCTTAAAGCTATCAGAAAGTTTTTTCTAAAGTTTTAGCCCATAGTCACTACCACCTGTGATTGAAAGTAGTAGTAGTAGTACAAACAGCTATGGTATTTTTAGGAAAAATATTTCTACCTGCAGATGCTGTTGTAATTTCTGTTGAATCGCACGGACCATCACCTACTTCGTTACACGCACATACTGTAAAAACATACTGAGTTGATGCATGTAGTCCAACAATTACAATGTTAGGATTGTTAAAATCCTGTGTCATGTTTAAAACCATGCCATCTTGCTCATAAAAGATGAGATAACCCACTGGGATTCCATTGATATGTTCGACTGGAACACCCATCCACTCAAGAAAGACAGCTGTCGAGTTAATTGCAAACCCGTTAATCTTAGTGGGAGGGTGGGATGGCTCTAGAGGAGAAGTTTTGGATTGTTACACTCTTTGACTTTCATTTTCTGACTGACAATCAGAAAATAAACAAAGTTTAATTGAACACCATGAAATTCGAACTTTTAAGGGAGAAATAAATTTGCTCGAAGTACATAAATCTTAGAATTAGAAGTGGTTTATTAAATGCATAAAAAATATTGCATTATTATTATTATTATTCCGAATATTTATACAGGATATAGCCACTTCAGTGTTGGAAACACTGTTATCAATGTGGGTCCTGTGTTCGGAATGTATACATTAAGTATTCACCGGCATTACCTACCCAATTTCCCTCACATGGCATGGGTTTACCTGTAGCGGTGGTGAAGACACTTGCTAAACATGCCCGCGCTGTGGACCGAACCACGGACCTTGTGATTACCAAGCGAACTCCATAACCACAAGGCCACACGCCATGTCGTACAAAAAAACAGTATGACTTACTCCAAGGAGCTTTATAATTTTAATCATTTGTTTTTATTTATTTATTTCCCTGACAAACAAATAAATAAATCCTTCTCTGGCATTAAAAGAACATGACATACTTGTTTTCATGGTAACAGCAGTTAGTAAATCTGATGCGACGCCATTTCCTGCCGAAGTATACGCTAACAACCGCATCACATATTTAGTGAATGGTTTCAATCCAGTAATCTCTTGGTACATGTCCCTCGTCGAGAAGACTTGATAGGTTTCTGATAAATAGAGTTTCTCACGATAAAACAATAAATACCCTTCGACGTCGCCATTTTGTTGTGATGTAGGAAGTCTTTTCCATGTAACATTCAATGATGTTGGAGTGTTTGACGTGATGGTGATGTTCGGAGGAGCACTACTAGGGACTAGAATGAAAAAAATGCAACAAATAAAAAATGTGAACAAGCTTAGTAAATAATCTGCGAATTGATTAAAGTTTTTATTTCTAGATTTCTAAATTATTTATCAGAGTAATCAGTATGAAGACAAATCCATCCTTTTTATCAATCCTAATTTATTTTTACCAGCTTTTTAAAGCCGTAGACAATATTTTGTTCCTGGTTGCAAAACTGCGTTGCACAGACTCATAAATAGAAATCTATGTCCTTTAGTAAATCTTAAACATAATAATCGATTTTCGTTGAAAATGTTAACGAAAAAGGGATAATGAAAGGAAACCACTTTCCAGCATTTCCAACCCTACACAGCCCTGCAAAAATACTGTTCCAAAGATATGGTTATAAGATAAACAAGACGCACAGTTGATTCAAATATTAACACATTCCCTTTGTTATGATAAAAAAACGTGAGACTATTGACGAATATATTGGTAAATATTGATGAACAATTTGACCTACCGATATTACTGACATAATTCCAACTGCTATCTGAAACAATTGCCATTTTACCAATACCTCGATCACTTTCGATACTATCTTGTAGATAGATGAGTTGATAGGAATCAATGTTGGTAAAATTGATAGTGAATCCAGCCTCGATGCTACCAGGTCTAAAAACATGTAAAAGAACAACCAGCTAAATTCCATTTCTCCCTTTATCACCCCAGGATACTTTTATAAAATTTTAGACAAAAGAGAAATCTGAAAATCTGAAAGGGAACATAAAAAGAGAAGTATTATTTGTACCAATAATGCTTGTGTCCGTTTTTTGAAGCAAAACTATCTTTTTATATCAGGGTTGCGACATAAAATTTGAAACAAAATTACTTCCCTTTTTCTTGACGATTCCATAAAAAGTGTCTGACCTTTAAAAATGTTTTTACAGATAAATGAAACTATCATCTTAAGTTTTTATTTATACCAACCTAGCAGAGAATAAATGTATTCCAATAATCGAGTTTCTAAATCTGAACTCGTACGACTCTTTCATCTAAAAAAGAAATAGAAAATGTCATATGTTATACGAGATACGTAAACAAAACATATATGCAAAAAATTATATCTTTAATTCTTCTTTTTATCTAGAGATCTTTAGCTAATTGCTGTACAATTGCCAATCTTACATTCACTCCTAAACTAACTCTCTGTTAAATAAAAAGCCTACGTAAAATTTTAAAAAAACGTCGATGATTTTTAGAATTATTTTTTGCTTCTTACACGCAAGAAACATCATCAATTATTTTTTGCTTCTTACAAGAAACATCAACATATCAACTTACTTCATGTAATATGCCAGCTTCCAAACTTTTCCAAGAACTCCCTTCAACATTATGTAATCCAGCGTCAAAATGCATATCAAACGTACATGTGGTATTGATATATGCAGCTGAAATAATCAAACATGTAGTTGCAGCAAAAATAAATACATAAAAAAGTAACATCCTAGAAAATTTACAACTGGTAGTAGCTAATGTGGTTTAACAGAAGCTGTAACCTTTTTTTCATTACGTAGGGTTTAGAAGAATTTACAGTTGCTGGTAAAAGCTTCACATGATCTAATCTAATTCGAGAAGAGGAGTTTAAAAATTAAGTAATTTTTGTCATTGACAAAGCAGCATTTAAAAAGTTAAGAAATCATGGCTTTCTATACAATGCAGTAAGGTGGTCAGGATAGAAATTTTTTATCTAAATTGAAAAATTTGCAATAATTGCATTAACATTTTATCTGTACAAATAATATTTGGCTACACATAAAAATTTGAAAAATAATGCATAAAACTTAGACAGTAATTCTAAAGTATTTGTAAGATTTGAAGCTTTCGATTTTTTGTTTTTCGAACTAAAATTTGTTTTTATTTAATCGAATCAAACTTTCAATACTAATAAATTTATATAGAGCTAATTTTTTTATACAGAAATTTAAAATTAATCCACCTGAAAATACAAAGGCTTAGTTCTACAAAACCAGGTTAAATAAGTAATGTTAGATCAGTATCATTTACAGCACATACCTGAACACGGTTGGGTATAAATCAGCATCATTTGCAGAACATACCTGAACAAGGTTGGGTATTACATAATGAAGTTTCATTCCATATTCCCACACAATACTTTCCACCATACAAAGGACTGGGGTTATTGCAATATCTTCTCCTTATAAGCTCTCCACCATTACAAGGTTTCGTGCAAGCTGAAAGTTTGGACCACGAAGACCATCGTCCATTGACTGAAAAAAACAATTCAACAGTCATTAAATATTTTGAGAATTTTAAACTAATAATAAGAACCCTTACTTTCTACCATTACGTAAATAGTTATTTAGTTGCCAAACACGATACTACATATGCTTTGAATTTAAATTCGACAATAGTATGTTTTCCATATTAAATTGGCTAACATGTTTTTCGAGCTCAAACATGTACACTTTTAAAGTTCCATTCAACTATTGCATGCTTTTTCAACCTTGATTCCACACATTATTTCCACCACATTATTGTTTCAACCTCCAACTGACCACTACATACACTTTTTTTAACCTTAATTCGACTACCACATTATTGTTTCAACCTCCAACCTCCAACTACGTACGCTTTTTCAACCTTGACTCGACTACCACATTATTTTTTTAACCTCCAACTGACCACTACATATGCTTTTTTAACCTTGATTCGACTACTACTACTTAACCTTGACTCGACTACCACATTATTGTTTCAACCTCCAACCACTACCTACACTTTTTAAACCTTAATTCGACTACCACATTATTGTTTCAACCTCCAACCTCCAACTACGTACGCTTTTTCAACCTTGACTCGACTACCACATTATTTTTTTAACCTCCAACTGACCACTACATATGCTTTTTTAACCTTGATTCGACTACTACTACTTAACCTTGACTCGACTACCACATTATTGTTTCAACCTCCAACCACTACCTACACTTTTTAAACCTTAATTCGACTACCATATTATTGTTTCAACTGACCACTACGTACACTTTTGTACCCTTGATTCGACTACCACATCATTGTTTCAACCTCCAACTGACCACTACGTACACTTTTTCAACCTTGATTCGACTCCGACATTATTGTCTCAACCTCCAACTCACCATTACATACGCTTTTACAACCTTAATTCGACTATCACATTATTGTTTCAACCTCCAACTGACCACTACAGACACTTTATTAACCTTAATTCGACTACCACAATATTGTTTCAAATTCCAACTGGTCAATACACACGCTTTTTCAACCTTGACTCGACTACCACATTATTGTTTCAACCTCCAACTGGCCAATACATACGCTTTTTCAACCTTGACTCGACTACCACATTATTTTTTTAACCTCCTTGTTTCAACTTCCAACTGACCAATACATAAGCTTTTTAACCATAATTCGAGGACTACGTTATACAAACTTAGCAACTTCAAAATTTAATAAAACAGGATTTTTCAAAAATTAAATTTTAAGTAAAAGATTCCAGATCTTCAAGAATGTAATAAATATCAGCTTACTAGGACAGCGTTTAGTACCACAAGCTTGAACTTCTTCTTTCATACCATGACAGTCAAATCCGCCATGTTGTGGAGGAGGGTTTGCACACTGACGTGATCGTATACGCTCCCCTTTATTACAAGATTTTGAACAGTTGGACCACACTGACCATTCTGTGAAACCTCCATGAACTATAATAATTAAGGAGTGTTCGTTTTAGCTGGAGAAAATGGTGGGGTTGAAATGTTTAATTTATACTGTAGAAAATGATTAACAAAATATGAGAAAATAATTGCTATTAAGGGTTTAGAGATAAATTGTAAATGCAGAAACAATGGCCACTGAAATTCTGCCTCTGTTTATCCAAAATAAAATTAAAACTTTTAGCTCTAAAATAAAGGTAGTCCAATTATACCATTTATAACATGCACTATTTTTTGTTATATGCTAGCACCAAATTTTTATCACAGTATTTTGAATAAAAGTACACTTTATGTATCAATTATATTTTGTATTAAACTTCTTTTCAACGTAAAAGAAAAAAGATACAAACCTGGGCAGGGGATGTGTTCATTGCATACGCTTTGATGTGTTTTGTTTCTGGAGCAAGTATCTCCTCCACTCACTGCACAGGAGCGATACCTAACATGGTAACCCTTGCAAGTGGCTGAACAGCTGCTCCATGGTGACCACTCTGTCATGCCAATGTCGTCTAATTGAAAAATTAAATTTAAATAATAACTAGCTGTTGTGCCCAAATGTAAATGTAGGGTATTTTTGTTTAAAAAGTGTGTTATTTTTTCTACTAGCTATGGGTTTGACCTTTTTAAAAACAAGAATGATTTGACATTTGCTTGTATTGACAGCAACGCCTGGGGAATTGGATGTCAAATTAATAACATTTGTAAAATAGAAATCCAATACTGAATTTTCATGGTCAAAAAATCTCTTCACTATTAATACCCTATACTCATTCCCAAAACTGGCTTGCTTTTTACAGCATAAATACATCATCTCATTGAGATGACCTATCCTAAAGTCAGCTAATTATAAAAATATTATAAGAATATATTCAAATATTATCATTGTTTTAACATTTAACTGATGCAATAACGAAATTCATACCACACAAAACTAATTAAAGACTTTAGCAATGTCTAAACACAAAAACTTACCTTGTAAAATACACTTGCAAAGTCTAATAATCCTATTTGAAGGTGGTTTCGCATCACAATTTATATTTTCTGGAAGACCTTTATAACCAGAACACATTTTTGTGTCTTTATGAAAATATGGCGCGTAGTCTTCCTTCCATTCGCTTTGAGATGAATTGTCTGAGCAGGAGAATCCCAAAATTTTAAATAAGCTAATACTTTCTCCCATATGCATTAGCGGATCACATATTTGCCCTAAAATTTAAATGCTCTAGTTAAGGATATCATTTAAATCTTCCTCATTTACATTATATTTAAATTATATATAAATAAAATACGTAGTACAAATGCAATAGTAACAGACTAGTCAGTGGGCTGTGGTATTATATGGTTAACTGGACAAATCAGGACATAATGTAAAAGCTCAAATGAATGACCACACAAGATTTGGATTTCATTTACTCTTTTTTGTGTTAAAATCTTAATTATCTGTGACTCTTAAAAATAATTGTTTCTAAATAAATGCCCCTCCTGTAAGCGCCTGAGTGAAAAGTTGAGTTTACGCTTTTAGCATTTCTTACAGTACTTACTTTTAACGAAATATTTGATTCAAAACAATAGTGACAAGATTTTAATATGATCAGATGTTTAAAGGCTATTTTATATTGTTTTTAAGAGATTTTGAAAAAGGAAAACAGAAAATGTTTCTGTAGCAGAAAATAATTTCGCCTTAAACGAGCAGAAAAATGGGCGTCATGTATTCATACTTGCTATTTTATTCATTTTCACCAAGGTTTATTATCAAAAATAAACAAACTACAATCGTGGACGAAATGTAATGAATTATCTTAAAAAAATATTGATATTTTGTCAAAGATTGCTAATATCACCAGAAAGGGGAATTTTGGCAGGTGTTTTATTCATTTTGTTCACGAATGTAGTTTTCACACTGTCGAAAATATTTTGGGCATCACATGATCCAGGTCTGTGCTACAAACAAACAAAATATGGCTGTTATTATAGAGAAACAAAAAATGTTATAAGAGACTAGTTGTTAGCCTGTAGAAAAACCCACGAGTTTGCCTGTCTACACATCCTGGTCATCGCTATTTCGTGCACCCTTAGCACAAAGTACCAATTCGACCCAGGTTTTGAACAAAATATGACTATTATCATAGAGAAAGAAAAAATGTTTAATTGATCTTTTTTTTATATCAAATGTAATATTCAGAATAACCTGAAAAAACATTCTCTACAGATAGGAAGAATTCCAGAAATTTATGAGCATGTCTACTAGCAGACTGGCACTCTGTTTCATTTCATGTAACTTAAGAAAAACAGTTCGAATACATATCAAAAATTAATGAATACTGCATTTACTCTAGTAATAGACTTTATACTATACCTATATCCCCTAATATTTTCCATGGCATAGCATTGTGAGTGGGCTTTTTGGAACAATTTTGAAGGATTCAGTCACGCTCACAAATCATCGATCACACATAGTATATCAACCAAAGTTCCATTTGCATTTTTTAATTTTACGGATTAGGTTTGTGCTAAATTTAGTTGTGTTTTTTGGTTTTTACGAATCATAACTCCTGTGACCTTTTTAAAAACACAAAATGCCCAAAATACTTTCAACGAGAAAAATGATAATAATAATCTGATTTTCATGCATAGGAAAAATCTTTGATATTTGCCTCCATAGCAAACTGGCCTTTCTTTTTTCAGGTTGAAACACTATTCGTCTTACAATAACGGAGTAAATATGGTAATCACGGTTGACTTGTGTTATTATAAACAATAACGTGAAATCTTCAAATTTGTGTGACAACTGCTTAATTAAACAAACCTTAAATTATTCAAAATGAAAAACCTACCTGTTTTAGCACAAAATTCTGTACAGCTATTTCTATGCATAGTGTAGGCATACTTAGAGCAATCTCCAATCCCTTGACAGCTTTCATACATGGTGGAACTTCCAAAACATTGGCTACTGTCCACTGCATTTATACATTCTCTTTTGCGAGTCCGGTTGCCCGTTCCACATACAACGTTACAAGGTAACCATTCTGACCATGCAGCCCAGTGAGCTGAAAAGAGTAAAATCTTACTACAATAGGTGTTAATTAGTACAATAAGGCTTCTATAAAACACACAAGCACCTATTATGGTAAAGTGCCTCCCTGCAAGTGCGATTTTAAATTTAAAGAGAGGTCATTTTAAAAATTATTTAACAATGTTAGGTTTATTTTAAATTAATAAGTTTATTAAAACCTGTCATGATAAAATTTTATTCTGTTATTGTGTTAACATAAACGAACGAACGAACGAACGAACGAACGAACGAACGAACGAACGAACGAACGAACGAACGAACGAACGAACGAACGAACGAACGAACGAACGAACGAACAAACGAACGAACGAACAAACGAACGAACAAACAAAATACCTGAATCTTGTGTTGTTGAATGTGTAGGAGTAGATGTGGTGAGCGTAGAAGTTTTCGTGTTAAGAGTGGTAAACTTTGAAGTTGTGACAAAAAGTTCAGTGCTGTAAATTGTCACTTGAATTGATTTTGTTGATGTGAGCAGAGATGTCGATACATACAGTGTAGATGGTATTGTAAAGAATGACGAAGCTATGCTGTTGAAAATGATACTTGAGGTTATATTGCGATCTAAAAGTATGTGTGAATTTTACTAGTTACTTCTCAGTTCAAGTAGATTTTGTTTAGACCAATTTAAATAGAAAACTTTTATTTTGATCTGAGTAGAAATATTTAAAAAAAATTTTTTAACTTGATAGGTTATCCTATTCTTAGTGTGACTATTTTCGTCCAAAGTTTTTTTTTGCAGTAGAATTATGCAGAATATATGTTAATAATTACGAAATTTGCGGAATTTTGTACATGTTCACATTTTTAGAAGTTAAAAAAGCAGAACCATATAGGATAGACCGGCTATTAATAATAAAACTAGCTGTATTCCCGCGGCAAAATCCCCTGTATTTCTCCATGCAACAGAAAAATATAAATAAAAAAACAAACACACAGCAGTGTGAATTTTACAATCTACCTTATTTAATAATTACAACCTAAGCATGTGCATCAAACAAAATAACAACTCAAAACTGTTCAACAAAAGTTAAAGTGACAACAACTGCAGTATATTTGTGACATTTAAAAAGCTCTATCTACTAAAACATTCATATATTTTTTAGAAACACAAGATCCAAAACGCACTGATATTTAATTTTTACCTATACTGTTCTCTTTGTAAAAGTTTCAAGTTATTTTTCTAAACAATTCTACTGTTCATGTGTTGTTTAAATTTTCTACTTGCCACAATGTGTATTTTCAGAATCAAAACATTACACCCCACCAAAAGTCGTCTACACCTTTATTTTACTAGTCACAAGATTAAGTACATAATTGCAACATAATACAAAAATATAAACTAGAATTTGACTCGAATGCCGTCTTTGACAAAAATTCAAAAAATTATTAACCTCTAATCTGTGCTGGATATATACATTCCAAAGTGAAATATAACTTGTCGTTTGAAAATTGCAAGCAATAACCATAATATTCAAATATAGCTGGTCGAAAAAATCCATCAACAAAATGAAATGGAATGCAATCTATGGCATCGTCGTTCATGATTCCTTGACACAAGAACATATAGAATTATATTATACTCAGATATATATCCTGTCGTGGTTGCCAGAAATAAAATTTATCCTAACTATAAAGTTTCTTGGTAAAGGTATTGCTAATATTTTTATTTATAGGCAACTTGACTTTTTAGTTAGTATTTGAGTTGCTAAAAAATTAAATTGAAGTTTTTTAATAGTTGCTTAGAAAAAAATCGAACAGTTTACAAAATTATCAAAAACTTTGCTAGGAATTCACTTAATTGTTTTTTGTTTTTTTTTGTCTGAAATTCTAACAATAGCAACCAGACACTAAATAAAAAAATGAAAATAAGCGTTCTATGAATTAGTATAAACATATTACCGCCCACCCCCAGGAGATTTCTTACATCATTTTATGTTTGTCACATTAGTGTGACTAAATACAAAGCAATTGTGATACTAAAGCACAATTAAAATTTTTCATATAATAACAAAGAACACAAATCTGCTTATACGTACCTATTTTCACTGGGCTTTTCATATCAAACTGAGTGAGGTATAAGCAATAAATGATGTCATTGCTGGAATCATTTACAGTAAGGTAATCATTAAAGTTTAACAGTAATTTGTAACCCATATTTTTTATGATTTCTCCTGGTGCTAAGATGTCTGTACTCCATACATAGTCAACTCCAGCTATTTGGTAAAATATTTCTTTTGCTGTGAAATTTTCACCTAAAAAACAATGATAGCAAAGTTATTTAAAAGTTATCTACAAATGCAAATAATATTTTATCAAAAAGCTACAAACACAGGATGTGAACACTTTCTGTTTAAAAATAAAATCGTGAATTTGGTAGTTGAAAAAAAATAAGGAGACTTAAGAAGGTTGATTCTAACGTTTACAACAACAACAAATTATTTTCAATATTTTTCTGACGAGTTTATGAGAAATAGCGCAAGAAGGTATAATAAGGTATATACAAGATATAACATACAATATATACTTTTATTTTCTGTAGACATTAATCTTCCGATTGTTGTTATACAAACATTTTAGATAGCATGAAATAAAAGTCAAAAATGGTGTATGAATTTCATCTAACTTCATCTAACAACGAGTATTAGCATGGTAAATGTTTGTGAAACAGTTGTGCAATCAACAATTCAACATCTATTTAAAATACTTTACAACACTAATATTTTACCCAACAAGTCATTTGCACCTATAGCATAGGATTTTGAAAAATTAGAATAACACAAATAATAGTTACCTTGGAATGTAAGCAGCTCTAAAGAAAAAAATAATAGTAATTTAATATAACATTTTATTGCATGTGATACAGTTGGGAACATTTGTCTGATACTTAGTGTCTTATATGAAATCATATATTCATTTTTCAAACAAAAATAAAATTATTATTTTCTTTGCGTAGGCGGCGAGCATGTTGATATAACATTTAATACAGTTTTTAATAGTCATACTGGCTGGAAACATTTGAAGTAAATTTTTGAAGTAAATGCCATTTAATTTTAACTGCCATTTATGAACCAGTGTTTACTTTCTTTCCAACTTTTTCAGATTGTTACTACCACGTGCTTCAAGAACATTGGAACAATATATTAACTGAAAATAATATTTACAAAATGGCCACAATTTTCTCCATCCATTTACCCAACGTGTTTTTTATTATTTTTGTAAAGTAAATATTCAATTTGTGACTTAATAAAATAAGAACACTGTAAATACCTAGATTGGTGGATATATTTGTAAAGCCAACTTCGTGAACACATGAATCTGTAAATGTTAATTGGGAGTCAACATACTGTAAGCAAAGGATGGTATGGTTGACATCCACGAATATAAAAAAACCGTTTTCAAATTTGAAGGATATACAAGATTTTGACGTTGTAGCGTTATACTCTAAAAAAAATAAACGTATTCAGCTATTCTAATTTACATCGGCATTCCGCAACTGGAAACACAATTAAAACATTAAACAAACTCGGCAGGCATATAACACATCACGTCAGCATGTTTTTGGCGATGTGAAATTAGAGAGATAATGGTAATACAACATTGAATAGATCAACAAAAATATAACAAATATTGGTAGAGTGAGATGTAAAAGAAAAAGTCTATGTTATGTAATACCTGCAATATGAGGTGAGCTTCCATTAACAACGTCTGCTGAACCGTGTGAAAGACAAAAGTTTCCAGCACCATGAAGTTGTTGGTGAACAATAATGAAACCATTTTGACCAAGAAAGGAGAACTTTGGTTCATAATAATTTTTTTTGTTGATGTATACTCCTTCACGAGTGATTTCTGCTTTCCAGTATGTCATCGGTGTGTCGTAAAAATAGAAATGTTTCCTCTGAATGCTTGCAGGTGTTTTAAAATCTTAAAAGAAAAAAATAATAATAATTATGACAGACCGAAAGGTGGTAACCCTGTTAAAGGTTAAAAACTTCTTTTGGCTCAAAATTTTAAATGGCCTTGTTAACTCTACTTTACTGTTTTTAATCAATACCAGTAGTAAACTGATCTAGTCGAGTCTATACACATATAAGTTTGATCAAAAGATGGGGTTAACAAAATCCATGCTGTCTAATGAGACCAACTGGTAGCCTAGTGGTAAAGCGTTCGCTTCCAAACCCTGGCTGAGTCATGTCAGAGACTAAAAAAGTGAGAATCTATCCTTTCTGCTTAGCGTTTAGCATGAGAATAGGATTGATATCTAAGGCTGTTGTCTAGTTGAGCGATTGCTGTGATCGCATGGGAGCTTTAAATGCACTAGGACCACCTTTGCAGACCCCTTGTTGATAGCAGTACCAATAGGACCAGAAGAGGCTATCCTGGGTAAACAATTTCAATTAGTACATTTGAAATTTAGGAAAACACATAATGCTAGACAATTTGAAATATTTACAAGCATAATAAAATAAACCAATAAAAAACATTGCTTTTGCCAATTTAAAATTTCTTGAATAACATGGTTTGCAATAAACAAATTTGTAATTTGGGAAGAGAGAACTACTAATTTAAACCCTGGAAAATGATTTTTTTTCTAACAAGACCAGATTTCAACTTTAAAGAAAAAATATAAACTTACCACCATTTTTTTGACAAATGAAATGAAATTTCGAATCGCATTTCATATCCACCCAACCATCAGATTGCATAACAACACAATTTTTTACACCATCAATGTCATTTGGTTTACCAGATACCCAACTTTGATATCCAGCATCGTGTCCTTTTGCAGCCCAAACAAAATTTCCTTCAGATTCAATATCGTTATAACCTACGGAAATTTGTATCTCGTTCTGATTATTAAAATTTAAATCAAGACCTAAATCCAGACACTTTTGACTTGATCATTTTTATGCTTCAGTGACAAAAAAATTGGAGTTGAAGGATTAATTCATCAACACTTTAACATTATGATCTTACTTCATTATTCAATTACTAAGAGTAAGACCTAAATTTAATGAAGCAAATCTGACAGCAATCCTTCCCTGGAGCTGACATAGAAACGAAATATCGATAAATTAAAAGCAGTTTAAAATTATTTCCCAATTTATGAGGTGATGTCCAGCTGCTTTTGGAGATCATTCTTGTTGCTATTTTATTACCCTATGATTTTGTGTGTTTGCATGCTTTTGGGGTTAAGTTAGCTTGTTTTCTATTTATCACATCATATACATATTTACTGGAATATAAGACACACAGGGACACATATCTAGGTTTAGAACTTTGAAGAAGGGCTATCATTGGAGGAAAGAAGGAGTGCATAAATATATTTAAAAGACAGCGAAATATTTCATTTTTATTTTTATGCAAATTAGAGAAAAGAAGAAAAATATAAACAATTCAATTTGAAAATTATCTGGGCTTTATAACCAAATCATGTTATAGTAAGTACCATCATTGTAATAAAAAACAGGGTGGTCTTTCTAATTCACGTTGGCATTCAGCAATTTCGAAGGCAAATGCGTTGGCAAAAATTTCTGATTCACATCAGAATTTTTTTTGGCAACATAGTTTTTCTTTAGTTGTATGTAACTTATTAAACTTAAAAACATTTTGCTCTTATTTTTTCGGTAAATTAAACTATAATTTGTGTATGGGAGCATATGATCACAAAAAAATTTAATTGCTGACGTGAAATAAAAGTTTGCCAATGTAAGCAGGCAAATGACATTTCACTTTAGCAAAAAATTGCTGAAATAAGATAAATTAAATTAAAAAGGCTGTAGGGTTACTTCTTGATAAATCACTAATTAGGGAGGTCAAGCTTATCCAAGGAAAACATGTTGGAAGGATGATAAAGTGAAAGAATTTGAATTAAAAGTATAAATCAATATAATCCTGAAACTTACTTGTCCAGTATCCATCAACTGTATTAAATTGTGCATTGTTTATCAAGAATTGATGCTGATCATTGTCTAATATGGCTACCAAAAATGCATTATAACCTCGACATATTGAGTGTGCTCCTTTCCATGTAGCTTTTTTGTTTGAAAAAAGGTAGCAAGTGGAGTTGCCTTTCAAAATCCAGGGTGTGTTGCAAAACAAATTTGTGTCCTTTACAACATCTACACAGAATAAATTCATAGATTTTCCGTGAAATCAATTCAGTACAGCCATAACACCAATATACTACTTTAATGCTGTTGATATTGAACCTCTTGCATTAGAAAAATCGTTTTAAGCATAAACAACAGCCTTGTACAAATTTTTTTGTAAACAAAAACATTCAACATAATAAAAGTTTTGAAACAAACTCACTTTTATTTCTCTGACAAACAAAAGGTAAATTTTCTGAGCAAAGTGTGTAGGTTAAATTTAAATGATCAGATTTGACACAACTGCTTTCACTTGCTCCAAATGTATCAAGATATGGTTGGCCATTTATCCAATGTAAATTCCTTGCTCCAACCCAAAATCTAAAAAAAAAGGATAAACTGTCAGGTCACTTTTTCATCAAGAACAACTTAGTAAAAAATTTGATGGAGAGTTGTTCCATTCATAAAATTTACAGGCCTAAAATTCATGATAACTTTATAATTTAGTTACAACATCAATAGAGTACAAAATACGATTCGTATTTAGTACCTTTAAATGTTTTATCCTTATAGAGAAATTTGACAATGAAAAAAAGAGGATTACATTAAACTTTGACCAGTACAAATTAGTTCTAGGGATACTGATATCAGGGACATTACGAAACAAGAACAGTGAATATATCTGAATGGTTTAGATAACCATTCGTACTGAAATAATCAAAGTGTTCCTGGAGCTGATACAACAATCAAATGTAAGATTGATAAAAGTAATCTGAAGTCAATAATACAAATACAAAAAGCATCTTGTAAAGTGACGAGACCGAAAAATTTACATATATGTTAAAAACTTAGAAACAGGTGAAAATAAATAATGTGTCTTCCTGTGCGGGTAACTAGGGACATCCTGGGACCAAATTTGGGCCATTTCCCCCAAATTACGTTATCACATCCATTTCGGAACAAACAGGTTGATGATATCATCAAAAAGCCTTTAAATCTTGATACTTCTGTAACCGTAACAGACCATCCTATAAATTTTCTTGATCAGTGTTCCAAGCTCTACACAACTAGACATGGGTTATTAAATTTAGAATAAAATACTTTTTGTATTTGGCAGCTCATTGCTGAAATCACCAAAATCTATTTCTAATATTTGCCTCCCTCATCATGTGTACATTTTTTAGGCCAACTAACTAATTTTATTATAAATTTTATGCTGGCTTACATTTGGTTACCAGTCATGTTTCCAAGGAAATATCTCTCATCAGTTGAGTTCAAAACAACCAAGTCAGCTTGGAAGGAATGACAATAAGCTTGAGCATCATCCCAAGTTACACTTTCATTGATATTTAGATAGCATTTGTTTTCTAATTGTTTCCATGGACAACCACCACAATGATTTGTGTTATTTATAAACAAAGATGCTAGTGTGTTTAAAAAAAATTATAGTGTATAGTTTCTACAAGGGAAATATTTAAGTATCATGCAAAAACTAAAATTACATTGAAAAACCGTAGCCAAATAAATAAATTTTTTGTTTGTGAACAAACCTGAAAGCTCACTTACATATGGCAGCTTTTTTACATGCAAATCTGTAGCGACTGTCACAAGTAACCGTTTCCCAAGTCCTTTTCTGGTTAACTACAACACAATTCCCAGTTTGAAAAAGACCCACTACAGGCCAATGATTTATAAAACTTGTCTCGTTTAAAGATGTTGTTTCCCATTCAAATCTATCAGTGATATTTGAATAATGAAGTCCAATATAATAAGGCTGTGCTGACAAAGGAATATCTGTTGGTAAACATTCATCGGTAAATTCCATTATACTTCCATTTACTGCATGGCATATTTTTTTTGCAGTATTATAGTCCACTTTCACTTCTGATAAATAAACACTAATCCCATCCTGTTGTATCCAATTTGTTTTGTAGATAACTAATGCTAAAAGAAAAACCACAGTGTATTTGTTCACAAACAGGCCTATCAATAAGGGGGATCCATTGCTCTTGCTCACGCAAAGGCTCACGCAATTCTGGAAAATAAGAAACTAGCTGAGCCATTAATTGCTTCCCCAATTCCACAAAAGGTTTTTCTGGCTGAACAATATCATTTCATCTCACATGGAAATCAATGCTTTCTTTCTTATTATTTGCAGAAAAATAACCAAAATGTATAAAAAAAAGGTAAAACATAGTAAGATAAGATAGATAAAAAAGATTTTGTAATAAAATATGGGTTTATAAACTTATTCTATTTATTCAGATTGCTTGCCCAGTCTAAATTATTGTAACCTTGGGAGAGTCATTTATTGCTCAAGTGTTATTTTCGTATTGATAAGCTTGCACAAAACTTCCCAAACTGGTTAAATTGTTTCCTGACATCAATGAAAATGAGTATCTTTTTAGTATAATTTAATTATTTAGCGGACGCATAACTTACATGTCTTTTGACAAATCGCTGGTCTGCTATTATTACAATTAATAAGCTGTATTCCACATGAATTTAAAACACCACAAAGATTTGAAGCAGACTTTTTTGTTGATATCCAAGGTGAAGATTCCGAAACATATCCAGTGTTCCAATTAAATATTGAATCGTTAACATCTCTTAAGCCAACCCAGAAAATTTTCCTGCCAAAAGTAAGTTCATTGGAGATGAAATTGATTTCATCAGTATACTCCGTATAGCTTTCCATTGTGAATTCTACCAAACTTGCATTCATATCATTGCATAA
The DNA here is from genome assembly GCA_030067915.1 of Hydractinia echinata. Lineage (NCBI taxonomy): Eukaryota > Metazoa > Cnidaria > Hydrozoa > Anthoathecata > Hydractiniidae > Hydractinia > Hydractinia echinata. The sequence goes on from JASGCC010000123.1 coordinate 148,689, forward strand.
TCTTTTAGCTTCATTCCATGTTAATCCAATATTTACATAAAGGTAATGCTGATTTTTTGGACTGATCTTCCACTCAAATGCAGCAGTGTCTAAATATAATATACATGATATATTTCCTCTTTTATTAAAAGCCATATTTTGTTTGCTCAGGGTACAAATGTCACTATTTCAAAAGATCTAAAGAGCTTCACCTACCTAGCTGTGATTTCAGTAATTGAACTTATAGACTTGTATTTATTATAGACTTAAAAGCATTTTGCTGTTAAAAATACATACTGCTTTCTTCTTAACATAAAATATTACCTGACGAGTTCGGTGGGTTTGCAAGAAAATCAGATACTGTTTGATTTGAACCTATTTAAAAATGAATAAAACTATGCATAAAACAAAAAAACATTATTTTTCTTAAGAGTTATGTGTTTGTTTATCTGAAGTTTTGTCGTTGACTTAAAAGTTTATTTACTGCATCGTTTCAAGAGATAATTCTCTCATCATCTTATTCTCTGTCATAATACAAGATACACTTTAAGTTTGGTTCCAAATAAGGTTTATAATCACTGTGTAAAGTGGTACATTACTGAAAAGATTTGTTGTGCAACCTTTGATAATTATTTTTTGTATAAAAATTGTAAGTAGCTGTGTAGTGACATGCACCTGTAATCTAGCTACTTAGAGGCTAAACTTTCGGACGGTACCATATGTTCGTATTAAAATGGTAACCGTAGCTGATATTTCTTTAAAAGAAAGAAAGATTGAAGGGAGTTTTTAACAAAAAAAACTAAAATAAATAAACATACTTCTATTATTCACAATAGTTTTTACTGCTATTTGATGGATAAAAGAGATTTACAAAAAGTTATTGAAGGAAGATTAACAATTTGTAGACGTTAGCAAAGAATAAGAAAATATTTTTGTTTTTAAACAATCCAGAAATTTTGGTTGGATGTGTTTGAGATGCAGCTAAATCAATCCTAATTGAAACTGAAACAGAATTTTTCATTTTTCCAAACAATACCCCCTAACCTTTTTGATCTGGCTCTACTAAAAGGATGAAATCGCTTGGTGACATGGGGTTGTTACGTCTCCTTATAATCTTGACTAAAATGTCTCCTTGGTTAGAAACTTCCGGATTTTGTTTGATATTAAAATGATCATATATTTCACATGACATATTCCACAGTGTACAATCTTAATCCATGTCTTGGAAAAACTTTAGTGGAAAAAATAAACTACCTGAGAAAGTTTTATGCCTGTTTTTCTACTTAAGTGTTTAAATTTTTTATATCGAACATTCCAGTGAAAATCTACTGTATCCTATTAGGCAAAATAATGGCGAAAATCCAGTAAAAACTGTTGTTGCAATGCAATATCGTCTTAGAATTCTAGCCCACAACATTTTAAAATCATTTTTTTATGTATTTAGTACCCTTGTCAACTTACAAAAGTCTAGAGAAAAATTGAAATCATAGAATTGAAAAGAATGTTGCGCCATTCTGCATTTTTAATAAAACAAATACGTACCATAACCACCAGCTGCACATATAAAAGGAGCTTTTTGACTACATATTCTTGTATACCAGCTACTATCACTTCTTATATATAATACACAACGTGGAGCGTATGAAGATTTATAAGACCATTTCTCGTAAGTCATGTTTTTTCCTGAAAAAATTAAGATTATATTTAAAACTTCAAGTAATATATTATAAGTAATATATATGTCATTGAAATTTAAACAAACCTTAGTGTGATGTGACAAATTGGTAGCAATATCAGAAAATTTACACTACATTCTGTACTTGATATTGTATTTCTTACTTGCCTCAATAAACACTGCAATCTGATAAGGAAACGTATGTTCGAATTTTCAAGATTATTTTAAAGTAAACCATCATGGAAAAACTACAAGAAACAAAGATATTCTACTTATTGTGCCTACGATCAAGCTGGAGCTTGCGTCAAGTCAAGCTTTTTAGCCGTGGGAGCAAAGCTTTATAACTTGTTACCTAGAGAAATTCGATTGGCTGAAACAGACTTCAACAAGAAACTTAATATTTTGAAATCTAAACATCTCTTTAATATTTATAATGTGTATATTTAATATTTTAACTATATCTATATATATTTTAGGTTTTTATTTTTATTTAAAGGACACAGATTGATAGGAGTTCTTAACTGATTTGTACATCCTTTTAAAATATTCATAATAATAATAATAATAATAATAATAATAAATTGTTTTTTGTAAGAATCTAGTTTATAAGAACTTGAGGCTGAGATTTTGTCAATTATAAAGAACTTATTAAGAACGTACTTAGCCTGAATTCCTTCATAGGTTATAAGAACTAATTAGTAAAAGTCTAGAAAACAATTAATTTAGAACAGTCTTTCTTGTTTTTAAGAAAATATTTTTTAATAAGGACTTATTTTAATTTTAACACTGTGTATTTAAAATATATTTTCTCAACTTTTTTGAAAGAACAAAAAAAAGAAAATTTGACGTTAAAAAAAGCAAAAAAATAAGCACATCCAGCCTTTAGCTAAAATTTAGACATTCTTATAAAAAACATGAAACATTCTAATAAACCTCATCTATTTAAACTATATTCTGTATTTAATAACATTGTATTTTCTACAATAATCACAACCCTTCAATAAGCACTGCAATCTAATATACCCTGTATCTGTTTTTAAAACATCTACCTGCTAAAAAACAGCAAAAAATGCATTAAAAATGTTTTTTTATGTAGTTTTTTTTTTAAAATAACAGAGAAGTAACTTTCTGACAAAGTGGAAATGCAGTTGCATTCACAAAAAGTGGATCTTTTTCATAATGTAGGATAAAGATTCAAATTTCTATATTTTTTTCAAAATGGTAGGTGAATCTGCAGTTTGTGCTAAGTATGTACAAAATGTACAAGAGCCGAAATTTTGATGACAGGAATATGTACAATGGTCAAACCCACTAACCACCCTTAAATACAAAATGTTCCTAATTGTATAGAAACACTATACAAAAATAATTTAAGATATCAAGAAAAATTATCAGTTTATGATTTTCAATGCCTGGGAGTTTCGCAGAGGCTTTGAGCATTTTTTATTTTTCAGTTAATTGTGTCAATTAGAGTTAAAAAAATTATTTTTTGTTGTTGCTTACGCCCTTCTTTCTGAAAATGGACTCTCTGCTAAAATGCCCTATAAACTATTTTTTGAAAAAATATGGTATCTTCTCAAGCGTTTAATCGGTTAAGTGGACTTTTCTCTGGAACTTATAAAGAAAAGATATTCTCAATAAGGTGACATAATTATCATTCAAATTGAACCTACCATTAAGCCAAGTATATTTATCTGCGCTACTTAGTCTAAATCCTCCAGTCCAGAAAAAATAACTATCATAGCCTGCAGTAAGACGGTGTATAAAAAGATTTTCATCTGCATTTAAGATAGATATTAGATGACTGTCATGTCTTTCGCAAGTTGCTTTTGCTTGATGCCATGTTGACGGAGTTGTATATAACTTGTAATCTAAAGAGTTTAAAGTATTATTGGGGACAGCAGTATAAGCGGAATGCTTCAGAATTTCTTAACACATTAATATGTTTAACACAATTTTCTTGTACCTAATTTTTCAGCTCAAGTGTTTCAAGATTATTAGCAGATATCAATTATTGCAAACATTGCTAATAAAGTGAAATACAGCAATAAATGACGATTGTCCTTTGAACATGCAAAATAATCATAAGGCTTGAAGTGAGATGTTGGGCATCACAGGTTTTTTATTCCAATTATTTTATTCCAACTGTTGTATGCCTAAAGACTGGGAATGTTAGCTTGTTAAGTTTTGGGAGAAAAGTGTTAGAAGTTTAAACATTGTACCTCCAAATTGAAAATTAAAAAAAAACATACAGGGAGTTGTTTTTTGACACACAAACGATTTTTTTGTAGTACGGTCTTGTATTTGCTCAAACCAGTAACCAGTGTGATTAACATAGAAATAGAAGTTATTGTAAGTTAGCAACCTAAAGAAAAAAGAGTTACCATTTTAAAGGGTCATCTTGTTTCGCACTTCTTAGTAATTTTAAGCTTCATATATATATAATAAGTGTGATTGCAAAAAGTTTAGTTGATCATGCTAGAGTAGTGCAAATAAGACTTGTTAAAAAGCTTTACTTATTGTTTTTGTTGTCATTACAAGATACATTTACAGGGGAAGCTGGATGTGATAAAATAGCATTCTGTAAAACTTCTAACTCAACACACCCTCTAATTAGGGGCTATTTCTTTCGCACACAAGAATCGGTTCTGAATGCTCCAAGTGCTCCAATTACCATTTCTTTGGTAATTTGGGGCATTCAGAATCGAATCTGGATGAACTCCTCGAGGAGCAGTTCACTTGGAGCATTCGGAGCACTCAGAACTAATAATTTGACTTACTACGGTCAAAGCCTTCTTGCTCCGAAAACCCATTTCTTTGGCGCACATTTTTTCGCCAGTGAAACTCTTGCAGTGAAAAACCATTTGAATACTTTACATAAATTAAAAAACCACGGGAGACGGAACTTAATTATGCGGAAAAATAAACAAACAGGACAGCTTCAAATGTAAACACGACTTGATTAAAAGTGAAAGCGCGATGTCATTTAACACTTCTTGCGAAGATTACGGTTTATATTTACAGAATATATGGGGAGGAAACGATGAAACAGGAGAACTATCTACGATAGATGCAAGCGCCATACGTCAGTCGCCATCTCCACCGAAAAAAAATTAAAAATGACTTTTAAATTAAATGGGGTGGATAAAAAAAGTAAAAAAAAACAAAAAAAATAAAAAAAAGGTGAAATAGTTGACCAAAGCGTGCCATCAACTGCTTGTACAACAGTGAAGGATGATGCTACTCCAATTTATTGGAAACAAGAGGCAACCAAAATCTTAATTGTAGAATATGAGAAATCCGTCGACAAATTTAAAAATTTAAAGTACAAAGCAAAAGAAGTATGGCAAATTATAGCGCACGAAGTTAAAAAGGAATTATTAAAGTTAAACTATACAAATTTTCCATCTTGGCAACAATGCAACTCAAGATGGAAAACCATTACCAAAATATACAGGAAAACAGTCGACCATAATAATAAATCAGGAAATGATAAAAAAAGTTGCCAATTTTATGATGAACTAAAAAATGTTTACGGTTATCGGCCAAACGTCAAGCCCATGTGCACCGTTAGTTCGTCGAGTATGGGTAATGTTCGAAGAAAAATTGAAGTCGATGAGGAAGAAGCTGATGAAAGTGTAAGTGAACGGGAAGAGGAAGAGGAAGATGTTGAAGTTGGCGAGGTCAGAAAAGAAAAAAAAAGGAAAAGGAAGTACGTTTCAAGTGCTACCAAATCCATCAACTCAATTTTAACGTGGCTTGAGACGTACCAAATTAAGAAAGATGAAAAAGAAAAAGCACTTGAAAATAAGCGAGACGAACAACATCGGGAAAAAATGGATTTATTTAAAATGCTAATTGAAAAACTTTAAATAACTTTTTGACTTTAATTGTTTGTTTTTTAGTTGTATGCCTAAATAATGTTTTTTTGTATTTGTGGCTATAAAAATAGCCGTTTTATTTGGGATTAATTAATTACAGTCCTTTTGCGATGTCAGATCTTTTTCTTTCTGGGTCTTTTGATGATGACCCGTAACAGATGAAATTATTGACTTCTTCATCAACCTCAATTAAAAAGTCAAATTCTTCTTTTTCCCCAAATTGAATATCTTCATCAATGCAGAAGTTGCGAATGGAACATATGGCGATGATGAGTGAACAAATATTATTCACGTTGGTGATATCAACAAGCTTGAGTCAAGGAAAACGCGATTTTAATAAAGCAAATGCTCTTTCTATGATGTTGCGTGTTACGGATTGGGTGTAATTATATTTTTTCTTAATAGAATCAAGAGCATTGATACATTTATAAGGTGTCATCATAAATGTTTCCAGCTTGTATGCTGCGTCGCCAACCATAAAGGTGCCATTTGGTACCATGGTACGTGGATCATTACTGATATTGCAGGTCGCTATTGCCAAATACCCTAGCATCGTGTACAGAACCAGGCCAACCTGTATAAGAATCTGTAAATATATAATTCCACCACTATTTGATTTAAAAAACTGATCAAAGTTGCCAATCTTTAAACACAATGATTCAACTGATGTTTTTCTCAACCTAAAATGGCTTTGAAATGTGTCATCGGTACACAAGGGTATCACTGTCTCAAAGTATCCTGGTATCCTAACAGCATCGACACGGTCGGTAGAACTAATTGAAGCAACCAATGGCAAAATTAATTCAGTGATATCCTCCGCATTTCTTTTATCTTCTTCATTTTCTACTTCGCTGAAGGCTAAAAGCGCTAGTGCTTTCGCTTTTGAAACAGCCATATTTGTTTACAAATGAGCCATGGTTTCTTAATTATGCAAAAATTATGCAAAAATATAAGCTATATTTTTAAACCACATAAAAATGTCGGAGCACTTGGATTCGGTTCTGTGTTGTTTCTTTGGTCACCGGAGCACTTGGAGCAATTGGAGCATACATATTTGAATCTCAGGTATGAAAGAAATAGCCCCTTAACATACAGGGACCGTTTTTGGCAAAAATTGTAATTTATTTTTCTCTAATTTTACTTGTGTGTCTAAAATCTTTTGTATTTTATTGTCCTTAATAATTAACGCGCAGCCTATAAAAAAAAGTTGTTATTTTCCCCTAATAATAACGTGCATTCAGGCTGTATAATTTTTATAATTGATTTTCTTCCAATTTTCTATGTGTGTCGGTCAAAATAATTATTTTTACCTGCGTGTTAAATTAGAAGTGATCTTAAACTGACAAAAGTAAAATTCACTGGATAAATTTTTGTTAAACTTTTTAAGGGGTAATTTACCTGTACTAAACATTAAAATCGAGATTAAATAAAATGATTAAACTTTAAAAAATTGAGAATAAAAGTTAATTACTTTTAACAAGTTAGATTGACATGTTTTAGATTAAAACAGATTAATATTTTGGGAAATAATAATTACAAATGCCACTATTTTAATAAGAACTAGTCGTTAGCCCGTGGAAAAATCCATGGGTTCGCCCGTCGCAACTAAGCTACCATTTTGCGTGACAGACGGACAGACAGACAGACGTATACGGGCATTATAATATAGATAAGTATCTTTGAAAAATGACAATAAGTACCTTTCATTTTTTTTATAATTTTTTGATTCACAAAAACTAATCTTTGCCAAAAATCATTTTGGTATTCGTTTGCAAAAATAAGTCTTGCAAAATCCTAAAAATTTCTTTGCAAGTATATCTTGTTGTTGTAATAACAAAGTTAAATAATTTTAGTAAAACTAACAACTGCTACCTTTTTGGAACAGCAAAATTAGAGTAGCTAATATTTGTTCCATCCACCCATGCTGTTACATAACCACCATCTGTAAAGTTTTTCGACAACCCAATCCAATACTCTTTAGATGAGTTAAGCATCGTGTTTATAAATTCATCCTCACATGCATTTTTTATAACAACCAAACCACCTCCCATCATTTCACAAATCATTTGAGAATCACTCCAAGTCAAGGGTTCTTTTATTTCTTTATAACAGTGATTGTTAAATTGCTTCCAGCCTTGTGCTTCATTACAAGAATTGAAATCATGGTAAAAAGTGCCTGAAAAAACCCAACTGCTTTGAAACCAAAATATAACGACAAAAAAGTGCAGACAGAGGGGGAGATACCTTGTTGCTACAAGCAATTACAAGTTTAATTTTGTAATGTTTACAGCAGGCTTAGGGTTCAGTACCTTTAACCTACTGTTAGTACCGTTATTTAGTGACATCTATCTGTAATAATTATTACGCATAAGTACTCTTTTCTCTCAGTTTTAGGGCTTCACAAGTCTTGCTGTTAATACTTTGGCTAATATTTTTTGTTCTAAGTATTGACAGTGAGATGATAAAATAATAATAGAGTTTAACAAGACGATACATACTTCCACTCTTCTTACATATGAAAGGCAAATTTAAATCACAGTTTTGTGATATAAAACTGTCTCCAAGAGTTTCGTATGCTCCACAGGAACCAAATGAACCCACAGGCAAATATTCAGTGATCAATAGTGATGAATCTGTCCAAGACCACGATGCACTAATATTTAGTTCTAGTCCAACCCAGTATTCAGAACTGTTAGCCTTGATCACTTGATTTATTTTGTCCAACTCTAGAAAATGCTCAACACTTGCCAGCTCTGCATCTAGCACCTGACACATGGATCTAGCATCTTGCCACGTGTGTGGTTCATATATCGTTGTATACCAGCTTGTGCTGGAAACATACCATGTTGATATACTTGGGTATAAAACTGAAATAATATTTTAGTTGATGGAATTTTTTCAAGATTATCTAAAATTACAGAAATGTGTAATAACATAGTCTTAGGTACCTTCTGGTTCACATGATTGAACTTTTAAAGAATTCTGACATGCTTCCAAAACTTGAACCTTTTCGGATGTTGAATTATATTCCAGGCAAAATGGCAACCGATTAGGCTTAACATCACCCTTGGAACTGATGAAAAAATAATTTTTCACTTCTTCTTCATTGTTTTCTAGTGCAAAGGCAACCGTTTTTTCTAAACACAAAAAACAAAAAAATGTGTGTTTTATTGATTAAAAACAATAAAAACATTGACACACAAACATTATTATAGAATCTCTAACATTTTTATTGTGCATCACTGTATGGTTACATCACATGGTAGCTTGTATTTTTATAAAAAAAGTTAATCTATTAGTAAAAGACACCATTATTACCACTTATATACTTGTGAAAAAATCTGTTTGAGTTGTGCAAAATAAAAAGATAACGGTAAACAAATTATTACAAGTCTCTTGGTAGTGTTAAGAAGCCCCTTACTTATTTGCATCCAAGTATTGCAAGGGCCCATTTAGCGAGCCATGGTCAAAATCTTCAATAGCAATTACCTGGGAAACCTATAACGTTGAAATTTAGGTCACCTGGGAAAGATGGCTACTTGCTAGTTATATTTACCCTGGCACCATGAAACCTAATAACACTGGTATTGATGACAGTAAATACCAATGACATTGGTAAGGACTAAAGTATTTGCATTGCTTTAAAACAGAAACAGATAGAGACTCTATTGTTACATCTTTATAGGTAAAATCCAATTAAAATTTTTCAGGCCAACTTATTAAATCACTATAAATATATTATTCCAGTGGATGTAATTATGTAATATTTTCTTAATTTCAAAATACATAGTAACAAATTTTTTCAAGATTTGAGGCACTTAAGAAAGTGAAAATTACCCTTAATCAATAAAATAAAATAAACCATGAAAACTTTTACAGGTTTACCTATACTCTCTATAGTCCATGGCATATTTTTAAAATTGATACCCAAAAAAGCTTCCATGCTTAAAGACTTAAACGTCATGTAATCATCATACGTCAGTATATTTGCTGTGTACGCGCAACATTGTTCTGACAGATGTTCTTGTTTGGTATTGACAACACCATTTAAACCAAATGATAGACAGTTGACACCATCACTTGTAGGAAGATTAGAATAAATAGCAGAGATACCAAGATTTTCTAAAAATATTATTGAATTTATGTAAATGCAACACATTATGTGAACATGCATAAAATTAAAACAGGATAATAAAAAATAATATCATTGATAATATCTAAAACAGAATTAAATGTCATGAAAATGTGATAATTGTTCTGTCATTATTAATTTTCTTTATTCCTTAATCCCGCTTGAACGAAATTAACATACTTTGATAAAAAGAGCAATGTATTCTTCGATTTATTTTGTTGAGTTTGTTTCATTTTTCAGTATCAAGTGCATTTTTCAATGAGACATAAAACTACTTCTTATATTAGCAGCCATATTTTTTCAAAATGGCTTCCAATTCTATGGATGTTCGCAAAAATGATGTCCAAACTATATACATGGGTGAATTCTAATGTATTTTCCACACAATAAGGAGTAGTCTATATAATATGCTATTTTCTTGTGGCTACCTGTGACAGGCAAAGTTGTTGTGTTATATTTCCTTGGGAAACAGCTGCAGTAACTTGTTGTATCTGCTAAACTTTTTTTTTAATTCTGCCTTTTGTATGCAGATGTCTTTGTTTAATTTCAAAATATATTACACAAAATACGCAAACATTCAACTTTACGCACATAAAACCAAAAAGATAGTGTTGTCTATTTCAGTGCAGCGTTTTGATTGGAATTAACAAATCCATCTATAAGTTATTTATAAACATATTTCTTGAATGTTTTTTTCACCTTTTACTAGTAAATAACATAATCTAGAATTCAAAAGTCTTTCTTATTACATAATTTTTTGATAAAATACAAAATACACAGTGCTAACCCTATACAGACCTTCAAAGTTATGGGGCTATCCATAAGAAACAAAATAGTGATACTTACTGGAGGTTTGTAAAACATAGGTAGAAAAAGAATGTGAAAAACAGTTCTCTAAAAAGACAAAAAAAACATTACATGAAAAACTTTCACACAACAATTTTCAAACAATGGAATTTCCTACATAATCTTTAGACTTATTTTTCTTTGGTGGTCAATAGCATTTTATTTATTAATTACTTAGACTGTGACGTTTATCCAGAAAATATTTCATAAGGTTTAGTGAAACGATTCAAATATTTAGAGACCATTTTATTTATGACAAAATAATTTCACCACAATACTTTCATAATGGCAGAAAATGGCAGTATTGTCAGATATCTGTGTTTTGTTTTTTACACACAGATTGTGTTGGTACCACTGGTACCAGCAGGCAGGTTTTAAGGTAAGAAAAAAAATGGACCTTTAGACCGTTTATATATAGACGGCTTAAGATACAAGCTCTTTTGTCGTTTTTACCAAACTGCACTCTTCTAGCTAAGACTGTGATATGCTGCTCTGATTTAACACCAAATGAATGAGAAATTCTGAACAAAAAAAGGACAATGGGGATTTGCTAATGAGAATCTTTAAGGATCAAAATGATAAATGTTACTTGTAAAGGTGTTTTTTCCTTACAATAAAGAATCTTTTAATAAAATTTAAAAATGTTTTATCAAGTATTATCTCACCCTTTTTAAAATCATGGCACAGAGTAGTTTTTAAAATGTCAAAGTTTTAATTTATTTGCTGTTCTGTGCTTTTTTTTAACTTTAGATCTGCTATGTCTAATATATCATTCCCAACTGTGTCTTTCCTTGGTTTAAAAACTTAAAAGTAATTTTAATGGTTTAGCTAAGAAATATTTTATAAAAACCAATTTTTACAGGATTTAAAGCATATTTTTCCCCTAAAGGGAAAAACAATCCATTTAGAATTAAACCATGTTTTAAATATTTTAATTCACAGTGAAGAACAGAATTATGTTAGAAGCATTTGTAATTTCTACATTATGTATATTTAACATTTTGCAGTATTCCATCGTAAAGTGAATATATCTATAAATAACAGGGGAGATTTTTGTTTTGTTTTGTTTGATGAGCTACAAAATTTAACTGAGGCGAAGAGGAAGTGAAAGACATAAGGCTTCACTTGTAGTTGATGATAAAAAATTTTTCTCATGAAATTCCATTTTGGCATTAATTTAATTTAATGGATAGGAAATTTTGTTGATTTTTGTGGGAATTTAATTTCAGAGATTTGTTTGACAGATGATAATATCCATGAGTCAATCTTTTGTTTCGTCATTTGTTGAAGGTTTGTTTTTAAAAGAGTTCTCTTTATGTACTTTTTCACTATAACAGTGTCATAGGAGCAACCTAGAAAATCTGTCCAAAAAAACTTTTCTATGATGCTAGCTATTGCTAGCTATGTTGCTGATTTTATGCTAGATAAAATAGCTAATTTTATGCTAGCTACATTGGTAGCTAACTCTTCAATTCAAAGCTAGCTAGCTATATGCTATCTAAGTTCTATTATTGATCTTGCAAAATTTTGTAATAAACCCTGTTACATACAAAAATAGGTATTAAAGACAATAAAGACAAAAAAGGTTCTTCATCATAAAATTTAAACATAATTACCAAGGAGAATATTAGCAGAATCACAATACGCAAGTGTTAAGTTGGTATCCATATGTAAACAGAGATTTGTATTATACCATTTCAGTTTCTTGTTTAAATTACTCAAAACTACAAAACTGTCCATACTCCATCCTTAAAGACATAAAGATTTAAAAGGATTAAAGCATTAAATTTAACAAATTTATGTATTTAATATTTGTCATTAAGTTTGTTATTGTCAATAGAACTAATATCTGCGTTTTTAATGCAAGTTAAAATTTCTAAATCGTGATGTTTGCTATCATCCTCTTTTTTATACAATTCTACCAGGGTTGACACTTTTAGTCATAACAGTAGTTTCAAATTTAACGATATTTAAGGACTTTTAAGAAAATCATCATATTTCCTAAAAAAAAGTTAAGTGGATATGAGGAGATTTTTATGTTCATATAAAAAAAAAGTTTTGAAAAAACAAAAATCAAATTTTTGGAGAATTAAAGAGTTTTAAGGAGGTGTCGTGAAATCCCACTGACAATGACAATAAAAACATATATATATACTTGCAACACACATTTATATTAAAAATTCCTTGGTGCCATCTACCATACTTTGTGTCTACATAACACTTTTAAATATTTATTTTTTAGTATTAATAAAACCTGATTTATATAGCTTATAACTACAAAAAAATAAAAAATAAATAGATAAATAAAACTACCTTTCCATTCAAGCTTTTCTCCATATCCGTTAACATCAAGATATTTACCCATATCATTCTTTAATTTAGTCCCAGTGTAGTAGAAGAGCACATTATTACCGTTAGCATGACAACAACTACCATTTATACTGGGTGTAGTGTGGAAAGTAGCATCATTACCTCCAACACAATTCCCATCTAACGTGTTTAAACTCACTAACAGAGATTTATATAAATATTAAATTTATCATTCTATCAGATGTTTTTCACATCCAGATTAGGTATAGATTAGATACTCTTGAGTAATACAAGAGGATGGAACAAATAGGGGGTTCGAAAATGTATAGAAAATTTATATGGGTGGAAAATAGAACGTATGGACATTTTAAGAAAAAAAATTATCAAGTAATGTTTTTTTAACTAGTTAAGTGACATTATTGTTTTTTTCTTTAGACTACTAAAATTTGGAAAAAAAATCTAAAAATTAACAATCTGAGGGGGGAAGAGATTATTCGATTTAGTTCATATATGCATTATGTAAGATTCTAAAATTAAAAATTGATTCTAGCTCAGGTAAAAAAGATAGCGCATATTTACATGGAAATAGTTTGACATTTGAGAAAAGTGAAATGTTAACAAATTCCAGTTTCAGTTCGCATGAAGAGATATAAACTCATATACACTGTAGACTGAAGTGAACCAGTTTAAGTTCACTTCAGGTTTGATGTGAACGGCCTGTTATATATGGTTACCTTTTTCAGGGTTTATATTTGGGTTTCCAGTAGCAAAGCTTTTAATTGGTAAAGATTGACTTATACAGGGTTCCCACTCTTTTTTCAAAACAAAATTTGAGAAGATTTGAGGACTTTAGAGGTGATCTTTGCGATTTTTGAGGAGCTTTGGTTAAAAAAATTGAGAAGAATTGAGGAGAAAAACTTGCACTTGTAAAAATAAATGAACACACAGACTGGCATCTCAATATTTTCTTACAAAAGATAACTAAGAAACTTTGCTTCCAATACAAACACGACAAAAAAAGTCATGTTTGCAGGCCACAGCAACCACAAGTTGTGGTGATTCCAAAAAAATAATATAAAAAATAGCATAAATAAAAAATAACCAAAATGTCAAATTTTTTTGAGGAGATTTGAGAAGGAAACCTAAATTTCAAAAAAAATTGAGGACATTTGAGGAGAATTGAGGAGACCTTTTGAATTTGAGGAGATAAGAGGAATTATGAGGAGGTGTGGGAACCCTGCTTATACATATATTTTTCGATGTAGGAGGATCCCTCCTCCACATTGGCTTCAAATGTAAACGTTATTTTCCTAATTTTTTCAAGAAAGTTTTAATAATAATTTTTTTTTCAATATTAAACACTTACTTTCATTTACCAGTAGTCCTAAAATAAACTGTGTGCCTTAGTGTTAAAATAAAATTGTGATATTTATTTTTGAAAATACTCACCTACATAGTCACAGGACCCTAAAATAAAGAAACATATCAACAAGATTATCCTTTGACATAAAAGAGTACCAAAAGCATCTTATTTAAGGTTACCTCTAGAGCAAAAACAATTTGAGCTCTGAAGGTTGAGAATATCAATAACCTCTCCCCCACCAAAAATAACAATTAATTTAGCAGCTAACTTCTAGAAATTTTAAAAAAAGAATAAGCATTGATGCAATATGTATTGTAGCTCAGAGAGGAAGCTTGAGGGCCTAACTTTAACTTTGTTTTGACCAGTATTCCAATAACGTAGTAAAAATATTATTTTTTTGTTTGTTTGATAAAACAGTATTCTTTACCATTTTAACAAATATTATTTTTGCTCAGGTAACCTTTTAAGCAAGTTTTTTAATAATAATAATAATGAGAACTGTTTCTCTAACGCAGAATGATATTTTCTTCTCTATACAGCAGCACTTTTATTTGTCAATGTGAATGACTATTTCATTCACACCTGTGCAGATTAATTTTATCACTTTTTTGGTTTCTTGTTTCAACATTTTATCTATTTCACGCAGCAAATTAAAAAGAAATACTTACTTCTGTGAATAAACATTTCTCCCACAGTTTCATTCTGGGGCCATAGGTAAATATTGTTTTCAATGACATTAACAAATTTGTTCAGAATCGAAACACTGCATACTAAAGGTTTGAAAATACAAATTGATTATGTTTCTAAAAAAAGTAGCAGTCTAATAATGCCAACTTTAACAGTATCAAGAATGTTTAGTGAGAAGCTAAACCAGAGTGGAAATCAAACACGCACAAAAATTTTCATGGAGTTTAAAAATAAATATATCTATACAAATCTTGGACACTCTTTGATTGATGACATCTTTATGATATGGAAAGAGACCAAACAAGACTTAATTCGTAGAACACCTTAGAAACAAAGCTAAACAATTAAATTTGATTGCAAGATCGCACAGAAAGTAGCCTATATATGGCCTATATTGATAAAGATGTAAATTAAGAAATAAATTATATAAAAAGCTAACTCAGTCTTTTTCAGGAATATTTGAGTAGGTGTGCGATGATTCGCACGTGCAAATAAAGTAACGCGTGCGATGTAAAACGCACGTGCAAAGGATGTTACGCGTGCGATACAGGCTCTGAGGTTAATCTTTGTTGCGCATTCATTTTGAGGTAGAAAAGTGGGGGACGTTTTGAATCGTGAACCCCAAACACATTGAGCGTCTACTGGTATAGCGACTCTCTCAATCTTAACTTCCTTTTCTACATATCCGAAATAGTACGCATGACTATACTGTCATAAATTTAATGTTTATTTTTCAGGTAATCACAAGCAAATAGGCAAAAATATGCTTCGCTTGGGTTTCTTTTTTAAAATTGTTTGAATAAAAATAACACTTGCGGCATAAAGAAAAAACTCAATTAAATTCGGACCTGCTATTGTTTTCAACTGTTTTGTCAAATGAAGAAATTATCTACAATTAAATCCATGATAAAATGTCTGTTCCGCCTGTAAGTGCAGTTTTGCAGACTTGCTTTATCCGTGCTCCGTCGGCGTTCACCTCCGCATTAGTTAAGAACCGCATGGCTGGATTTCTTGTGTAGGACCTGGTTACCAACGACGAAAGGGCCAGGCAGAGATTTATGTCTACGTAGTTCTTTTAACTAAGTCAGGAGTCGGTGAATTAGCTAGGATGGTCAGGTTGGCTATGAATAGGCTTGCTCATGGATTAAAAGGACCAGGACTATTCAATAATTCTTTAAAAGTGTCTGACCAAGACGGAAATCTATCGGACGTTTTGTCCGACAAAAGTTCGAAACAAGCTACGGACATGTCCGACCGAACTGGAAATGTGGCGGACATTTTGTCTGACGAGTCTCCAAAAATTATTTCGAGGGCTGCCATCGCACAAAATGGATTTTGTAGGTTGATTTTCAAAACTGAATATTTATTTTTCTAAAACGATTTTGGCGTGTGCCAAGGCGTGCGCGTGCGATCGCACGCCTCTCCTGAAAAAGCCTGCTAACTGATAGACAAAACTATCTCCATATGAGTCTAAACACCCACCCACACTAAAGAAAAGTATTCCTTACAGCCAAGCTTCGCGCCTTAGAAAAATTTGATGAACAAAAACTGAAAGAGAACTGCAATAACCCCATTGAAACTCATCAAACAAGGATATATAAAATAAGAAGTTGAAAAGCAAGTAGCAAAAGCAATTCAGCTACTTAGTTACAAAAACAAACCTAAATCAAATCGCACGCCCATTTTATTATCCTACAACCGTACTTTATCACTAATCAACTACAGTTTAATAACATCTTGCAAACTTAACAATATTTTAAATGATCCACCTATCCTTGCATACAAGAGAAACAGAAACCTAAAAATTTGTAACAATAAAGAAAAACTATCTGTAACATTTTCACAACATTGTTTAGGAAGAGCTGCAAACTTCAGCTGCAAACCAGTGGATGCTAGTGGACAATGAACCGTAGAATAAAGCCATAGAAATAAAGCCATAGAATCTCTCACAGAAACAGAGTTTGAAAAATTGTGTTTTTTTTCTATAACTAAACAAACAAATAAATAAATGATGTCTTTGATAAAAGATATATCTTAGTAACACATTATTGGCATAACTAATGTGATGTGATCCCTTGTCACATGGCAGAATAAGGAGGTAATTGTTGTTTTTTCCACAGACCTCCCACTCATGTTGCAAATATAGGAGGAAAAATTGGGATTAAACGTGGGAAATATGGGAGAAATTTAAATATTATAGGAGAATATATAAAAAAGAATTGCCGTAGAAAATCTTAGTATCTTAGCAATGTATGGAAATATAGAACTCTTTGCATACATTGTCATCCACAAACTTACAGTACATTCATGTTTACACATTTTATGAAACAAATTTATAACAGATTAAGAAAAATAAAACGATTTTGAAACTATTTGGAAACAATTTGGAAACAGTTCTGAAAAAATTTGATACGATTGTCAAAATATCATGGTGATACAATGTACAGGTGATAATAACATATCATTAAAACGAATTTTGAAATGATGTTGAACCAATTAAAAACCAATTAAACTTGTTAAACGAAAATATTTCGTAAAAGTCAACGTATTTCATTCTGAATTGACAAGGTCACCTTCCTTCAAAGCTTAAATATCATTGTATTTCATTCTATAAGTTCGAAAACACGAGGCTGCGAAACTTAATGTCACTGTAATTAATTCTATAATGACAAGAAAACATCCCTACAAAGCTTAAATATTGCTGTAATTCCTTCTAAAATGATGAGAAAACGTCCCTACTACTCTTAACGCCCTGAAATGATTTTAAAACAATATCAAATGCTAAAACGAATTATGCCGTGTGAAACGATTGTACATAAACATAACGAAACGATTTTGAAACGAATTTAGTTTTATAATGAAACGATTTGAAACGAATCAGAAAAAAGTAAAACAATTTTCATGTGATTTAAAACAATTTTATTACAAAAATGTTCTTTTAAAATCGTTTCAAATTTGTATGGCAAGTCATGTTATTAAAAAAATAAAACAATTTGAAACGATTTTTTTTGAAATGATCTTGGAGACGACCCTTAAAAAGAAAGCTTCAACATAACACAAAATAATAAGCGCCTGTCTGGATTTCCCGTCCCTCTTGAATAAGCGCCCACCCTAAAAGTGAAATTTTAAAGCTAAAATTTTAATAAAACATTCACAGTGGGCACGAAAATCAAACGTTTCAGAATGTGTTGTGAGAATGACTAAGTTGATACGAACATGAGTGTGATAAAAAGCATCAAGATAGGTAAGACAAGTAGGCTAAGTATTCATAGCTTTAAAGTTGCTATTCAGCTCGACAGTTTGTGGTGGTTGGAGCACTTGCAGACAATGGGGAATACTTGAGTAAGTACAGAGTTCCTGAAGAAGACAAGCTAAAAGTACAGATTTGAGAAAGACATTATTACAACCCTGTCAAACTCAAGCAATCATGGAAAACAGACGTCAACCCAAAATTAATGGTGGTGATGAATACAATGACAATAATTATGATGATGATGATATTTTTTAAAGGTTTACGTAATAAGAAAAGGAAAAATATGGTTCCCTCTAATGTGTTTAATTGTTTTAGTTAGATCTTCTTGTTCTTTCTTGTGTAATAAATTTCCGATTGAATCAATTTCTTCACATTGCCAACCTTTAGTGATGCAGTCAATCTTTAAATTTTAGCTACTTTTTTTTAAAGAATGTCTTCAAATCCTAAAGTGAGTTTTTCCATGTGTCTGCACATTATATTTTAGCAACTTGTTCATGACCTTGTGGAGATACAAAAAAGCAGCAGCTAGTCATTCAATTAATTAGTTACTAAACATCAGTTGATGTTTTATGTAAGGAGAAACACTAGTTCTAAAGGTATAACTAAACAACGTTTTAAATACACACATCTAGAACTAATACCTAACACAACAACATGGGATTTACAATTAATCTATACTCAATGCACAAATCGCTTTAAACTTACATTATTATCAATTAAAAGAAATAAGTTAACAGTAAGACAAAAAAATATTTTGGGAAAAATTAATTTTTCTGAAAATAGATAAATAGGGGATTTAAGGACTATTCAGAAGAATTTAGGTTTAATAACAGAGACAACCCATATAGAAAAGTGCAAATAGTTAACTTGCTTATTTTCTTTAGAAAGGATACCAAATAGTGCAAATAACGCAATTCTACAATAAAGGATGGAAGAAGTTGGTTTAATTGAGATTTAAACCAGATTTTGGAACATATTAATGAAATATTTTTTTCGAACAACAGAACAATAATAATTACCTTCAGAGTTTTCCAATCTTCTAACAAAGGTTTGGCCATCAGGATGGTACTCTATGCAACTAGCAGCTGTTTTGTTCTCATAAAGGGCATATTTATTATATCCCAAATAACGCAAGAAAGATGGATACAAGATACAGCAATCCAGACCATTTGTGATGGAGTGTAATTTTAGCGCACCATTCTCAACATATAAGCAGGAAGCAACATTAGCGTTGTTTTTAACAAATAGTCCATAAGGAGCTAAAAAAGAAGGTGGAAGAATTATGAATATTTATCTCATATTGAATATAAATTCCAAGTCAGCTTACTAAGTATATAATTAAGTGGCAATAGTCGGTGTACAAAAATGCAGTCACATAGAATTTAAAGTCATGTTTTGCTACCATTTTAAAAATAAAATAAAATTTTGAACGTTTTTAGTTATTTGAATCTTGAGGCATGACTACACCAAACAAGCCAAGGTGTTTCAAACAAGCCAAAACGTTTTATGTGATGTGTTAGTTAAAAAAAGGCCTTACGAATTCTACTTTAATCAGAAAATATTTTCTGTTTATATTTCACATGCAGCTTAAAAATGATCAAAAACGTTTTTTTATACCATACAAAAAACAGAGATAAAAACTCTCAGCCTTCGGCTGGAGGGTTGTAATTTGTCATCCAATATGGCACCATTTTTGTTTTGTGAGAATTTCTTGGTTTCGCCACCATTAATTTGAAAACATCTGTGTCATCACAATGACAAACCAACCCACAAAGGATTACATTACAGTTTCTCGTCCACTGCTTGCATATATTTGAGCACGTGTCAAAGGTTAATTATTTACAAAATATGAGCTCATCATCAGTGGGAATGAGGCTTTAGAGTAAGGCGAGCTTTACAAATAGGTTGTTCAGTCAGTCGTTGAATAAGAATTTAAAAAGTTGAAAAAAATGTGTCCAACTATCCAGCCATAATGCACACCATTAAAAACCATAATAATAATTAATAATAAATTGCATGCCTTGTTTAATTGAAGCTTTTGCACAAACTTGCTTTTTTTAAACTTGCTTGCAGGACCCTTGGCACTCACAGTCAGAATTTTAAAACGAAGCACCTTCATGGTGAAATAATGGTGGGTAATGGCTGTGTGGGGAGACAATGAGGATATAATATTATTTTGTCGCTCTAGCTCTTCTGACTCTGTATGTGGAAAATTGCGATAAAAAATAAGGTCAGTCACCAAATATTTGTGATGTTTTCTACGAAAAGCTCAAAGCAAGACTTTTTACTCCAAATACATCACCGATTTTGAATGACAAAATTTTCCATGTTTTTCCCAGCAAGAAACACGTGATTGTTCCTTTTGTACAGTTTATTCTTGCTTTACAAAGACGCAGTAACACAGTACCGCCAACAACGTGCTTCGCCGCGCCATGATACTTTCGGTTTCGATTTTAAGTTTTATGGAGCGGAACATGGAATACGCAGCAGCCCCTCGGACTCGCCCCCAGGCATGAATCATCACAGAAACCGCGTTGTTCGCTGCGAAAAATTTGATTTGCCAGATGCACTTACTGCGATGGAACAATCCACGCGACGAGCCGCTAAGGTCAAAAAATTGAGAAATGCTATCGTCTATCGCCCTAGGTCTCCTGTAAATATTGGCAGGTGAATTTTGACAAGTTTCGAGTGCGCGTGGCTTGGCTATCAAAACAGGATATATAATTACATAATTTTTTATGAGACTAACTTCAAAATGTGGTCTTTTTTGCAGTATTTTACGCCCTGAGCCGTAGTAAAACGCATAAGAAAAACGTGGGAAATTGCGTTAACAGAGGACGCGTAATTCGTAACATTTTCGTACTACACAAGAGTAATCGTTGAAGTCGAAGGAAACAGGTAATGTCGGAGCGCAGTATTATATAGAGAATAAAGTAAAATGTTAAAGTAATATTTCAGAGCTGATTTTTTCTATTTTTTACTTTCATCTGACTAAGTTCAGAGGTTTATATTTTCCACAAAAATATCAAATATGATTTTATCTAATGAAAGGAGTAAAAACAAAGGCTAGTACTTTTCGTATAATACTTACGGATTGACGCTATGACAACTCGGAAATAAAATACGCATATAATCACGACTAAATCAATCTAAAAGACACATAGAGAAAATATAGTTAACATAATACGCTATTTACTGCTCATACCGCAAGTTTTTTCACTGGATAAAAATTTTTCGGAGGATTACAATTATGATAATTAAAGTAACTCTACTTTTGATTGAAATCTCAATGTTTTAAGTTTGTTAATCTTGTTCCCTGCTGTGGCTAGCACGCCTCAGCACTCATATCAAAAAGCACAAAAAATCTGTGGAAATAAGATTGGCACGTTTGTGTTTATTAGCAACCGCCTTTCCAGGGCTTAATTTCCCTTTTTAATATCGCAAGGCAAAGAAAACAAAAAAACCTCTTAGTTTTAATAAGGGAAATACAACGTGCTTACATTATTATTCTTCCTGGTCGGTAAGTCACATGAGACTTTTTAAACCATTTAGAAGTTAGTTTTCTTTAGGCAGCCATTATAATTTGGAGAAAACATGCCGTTTACGCGGTCTTAATTTTTTCAGAAAATACTCTCTTTCTAACTTTAAATCCACCATATTGCTTAGTCCCAGGCGCCTTCCTGCTAATTCAGTGTATTTTCTCTCAACTAAAAGTGGTACCACATGACATTCCGACCGAAAAAGATTGCACTGTTCACTGAAAAAACAAGGAAGGGCTTATTAACGCCTAAAAGTAAAAAAAACATTTTGTTGTGGATAGAACTCTCCCTGATAAAAACTACGAACCAAACTTTAATTCTTATTCCAAGAAAACTCTGGTAGGACTCTCGTGTAATACGTTTTTGTGTCTCTCTTAAGTTCACTGTAATCACGAAACAAAGACGGAAAAATAAAACAATTCACACTCTCGCTATTAAATAAATGGAAAAGAAGTCAACAAAATTTACCTTTCTTGTCATTTCAAAAGGAAGAAAAATGATATCTTCATACGACGCAGCCTAAAAGATAAAGTTACAATATAAAAAGTATATATATTGAAAAAATATAAATAATAATGGATTGAATATAATTGGATTCAGGATAAAACACCAATAAAGAATAAGTGTGGTAACACTTCTATCAAAATTAAACCATTATCATTTATTTAAATAAAATTGGTTTTATTTCAATCACAGACTAAAAAAGTTCACGCACTTAAATTGCTGTCAAGTCGTCCCCAGGGTTTAATAACTAGGTTGCAGTCCTGTTCGATAGCGAATAATTTAATCTAATTTTCAGGCCATCAAAACGAGGGTGCTGTCCGCAGGATTTTGTAGCTTCAGAGAATGTGATAAAACAGTATAAAAATTAAAAACTGCATGGATTTCAATCTCGTTCCCAGGGCTTCTTTTTCGTTTTCTGATTTGTGGCTGAGTGAAAGAAGTACTTTTTTTTTATCGCCAGCACACATATCAGAAAGCGAAAAAGAAGCCCTGGGAACGAGATTGCACGGATTTGCGTGTATGATGTTTAAAATTTTTTTTGGCTTAAATCCAAAAAAAGCATATTGTAACATAAAGCATTACTAGGGTTTCAATTATTAGTTTAGAAATGATTATTCTTTATTATTCAACCTCATCCCTAGGGCTATTTTATACCTATGATATTCAAAACGGGCTGCCGTCCCTGGGGACGAGGTTGCTTTTATTAATAGCCATAGGCAAAGTCGCCTATGAAATAATCCGACAAAAAATATAATAAGATACTGCATGTCGATTCTTGTTGAATATCAAATTTAGACAATATTCCAATAAAAATGAGGGGGAGGGCTCTTTTAGCCTCCTTCTCCCCGGATTTTTAGAGCCCCTCAAAGCTCGATCTGAATAGGGTTAACCAATACTGTATGATCGTGCGCATTCTGATAGATAATACAATTTGATAGATCATATTCTAATTAATAAATCATAAATTGATTAATTAACAAAATACGACGGGTTTTTTTATAGATAAGCTTTCGGCTTGAACTCAAGCCATGATCACATCAAATTACAATTGTTTTTATTGATATATATACAGTTGGTAAAATTCCTAATTGATAATTGAAATAAATAATAAATACACTAATTAAAAAGGTACAAAGGAGCCGAAGTTATATTCTTATTAAGTATGGGTTTGTCTTTTTGAATAAAAAGATTTTCTCCAGAAAATAATTGGTGGCATCTGACGTCAAAACTGTGAAATTATCCAAGCTAGCTTGGTGTGATGTCAACAATAGATGGTCGTTAACCGCTGAGGGTTGGTTACCAGAGGTTCTTTTGCCCGTAAGATGGGAAATTCCAAGGTGCTCACAAGATCTAACCCTCAGGTGTCGTATAGTTTTGCCAATATAAGATGCATTGCAGCCACTACACGAAAATTTATATACAACACCAGTAAGTAAAGATTTTGGAAGACAATCATTGAAAGGAAACATTTCAGCCAACCTTAACGAAGATCGAAAAACAACCTGTAAGGAACAACTGGGCAAGTGTTTAGAGAACGCTTTCCTAAGACAAGACCTAGCCTGTAATGAAACGGTTCCTAAATATGGTAATACGACCAATACCTTCTTCTTAGGCACATCAAAACACAAAGTTACAGCACGTGGTCTGTGCACCTTATCAACAAATTTCTTAATACATAAATCAAGAAAAGAACTAGGATAACCATTTTTCGACAAAACCTCCTACAAAAATCTAACCTCCACACGAAACTTCGAAACTGAAACAATAGTAAAACATCGAAGTAATAAGGAAAAGACTATCCATATTTGTAACACTTTGGAATAAAGCTAGTAAAATTCGTGTAAACACCGCTAAAAGTTGGTTTACAAAAAACACTGGTGACAAATTTATTATTTTCTCTACAAATTTTTAAATTTAAAAAAGAAAAAGAGTTATCTTTTTCTTTTTCAAAAGTAAAATTAATATAAGGATGCTTCGTATTCATATAATCTTTAAAAGATACAAGATGGCTTACAGATGAAAAAAGCAAAAAAATATCATCAACGTAGCGTTTATACATAGAAGTTTAAATGCATTTGGACAATCCTCGATCCACTTACGTTCCTGAGAACAAAGGAAGACATTTGCCAAGGTGGGACCTAAAGGTGCTCCCATTGCAACTCTGTCAATCTGTTGGTAATATTCCTCGTTGAACATAAAAAAGGATTCCTTTCTTGCCAATATTAATATGTGCGAAAGTCATTTTTATGAATGCCAGTAACAATATCACTATGGATGTATAGTTGAGAAACGCAAATATCAATGGTTTCGTCCAAAGGAATGTTTGTAAACAGTCAATCGACATCTAAACTTGACATATACAGATTTTGATCACGACCGCGTACATCTTCTGCAAAGGAGAATGAGTCTTTCACCGTAAAAGAATTGGTTGTCAACGGCTTCAACATTTCAACTAAAAACTTTGCAATATTGTACGTTGGAGTACCGATGGCCGATACAATCGGACGAAAAGGTGGCGAACCGTCTAATGACTTTTTATGGACTTTTGGCAGACCATACATTATTCCGTGTTTTGATCCAGTAGGTGCTAGTTTACTGTAGGTAGATGTTGAAATACATTTCTTGTCTAATAGTGTTTTCAATGAGTCACTGATCTTTCTTTCTTGATTCAGGATTTTATTTATAACTTTACCAGGTGGTATTTCCTGCTTAGTAAATTTTCCAGAATTAAGCAAAAGGTTTTGCATTTTTTTATAATAAACATCTTTGGTCGAAATTGCAACAGAGTTTCCTTTGTCAGATTATTGAATGACTATGTCAGCTCAAGATTGCAACTTCTTCAACGCTCGAAGTTCATCAACTGGCAGGTTTTGTTCTTTTCTGTGTTCAAAACTATCGTACATTGAATATGCAGTATCTGTGTTAATTATTGCAGACGACTTTCAAATGATTTGATACCTGGACTAAAAATTGCAAACTACTTTCAAATGATTTGATACTTGCACTAATAATTGCAAACGACTTCTGAATGATTTGATACTTGCACTAATAATTGCAAACGACTTTTAAATGATTGGATACTTGCACTAATAATTGCAAACGACTTCTGAATGATTTGATACTTGCACTAATAATTGCAAACGACTTTTAAATGATTGGATACTTGCATTAATAATTGCAAACGACTTTTAAATGATTTGATACTTGCACTAATAATTGCAAATAACTTTTAAATGATTGGATACTTGCATTAATAATTGCAAACGACTTTTAAATGATTTGATACCTGCACTAATATTTGCAGACGACTTTTAAATGATTTGATACCTGGACTAATAATTGCAGACGACTTTCAATTGATTTGATACTTGCTCTAATAATTGCAAACGACTTTCAAATGATTTGATACCTGCACTAATAATTGCAGACGACTTTCAAATGATTTGATACCTGCACTAATAATTGCAGACGACTTTCAATGGATTTGATACTTGCACTAATAATTGCAAACGACTTTCAAATAATTTGATACTTTGCACTAATAATTGCAAACGACTTTCAAATGATTTGATACCTGCTTAATAATTGCAGACGACTTTCAAATGACTTGATACCTGCACTAATAATTGCAGACGACTTTCAAATGATTTGATACTTGCACTAATAATTGCAGACGACTTTTGAATGATTTGATACCTGCACTAAGAATTGCAAACAACTTTCAAATGATTTGATACTTGTACTAATAATTGCAAACAACTTTCAAATGATTTGATACCTGCAGTAATAATTGCAAACGACTTTCAAATGATTCTATACTTGCACTAATAATTGCAAACGACTTTTGAATGATTTGATACTTGCATTAATAATTGCAAACGACTTTTAAATGATTGGATATTTGCATTAATAATTGAAAACGACTTTTAAATGATTTGATACCTGCACTAATAATTGCAAACGACTTTCAAATGATTGGATACTTGCATTAATAATTGCAAACGACTTTTAAATGATTTGATACTTGCACTAATAATTGCACACGACTTTCAAGTGATTTGATACTTGCACTAATAATTGCAAAACAACTTTTGAATGATTTGATACTTGCACTAATAATTGCAAATAACTTTTAAATGATTTGATACCTGCACTAATATTTGCAGACGACATTTAAATGATTTGATACCTGGACTAATAATTGCAGACGACTTTTAAATGATTTGATACCTGGACTAATAATTGCAGACGACTTTCAAATGATTTGATACTTGCTCTAATAATTGCAAACGACTTTCAAATGATTTGATACCTGCACTAATAATTGCAGACGACTTTCAAATGATTTGATACCTGCACTAATAATTGCAGACGACTTTCAATGGATTTGATACTTGCACTAATAATTGCAAACGACTTTCAAATGATTTGATACTTGCACTAATAATTGCAAACGACTTTCAAATGATTTGATACCTGCTTAATAATTGCAGACGACTTTCAAATGATTTGATACCTGCACTAATAATTCAGACGACTTTCAAATGATTTGATACTTGCACTAATAATTGCAGACGACTTTGAATGATTTGATACCTGCACTAAGAATTGCAAACAACTTTCAAATGATTTGATACTTGCACTAATAATTGCAAACGACTTTTAATGATTGGATACTTGCACTAATAATTGCAAACGACTTCTGAATGATTTGATACTTGCACTAATAATTGCAAACGACTTTTAAATGATTGGATACTTGCATTAATAATTGCAAACGACTTTTAAATGATTTGATACTTGCACTAATAATTGCAAATAACTTTTAAATGATTGGATACTTGCATTAATAATTGCAAACGACTTTTAAATGATTTGATACCTGCACTAATATTTGCAGACGACTTTAAAATGATTTGATACCTGGACTAATAATTGCAGACGACTTTCAAATGATTTGATACTGGACTAATAATTGCAGACGACTTTCAAATGATTTGATACTTGCTCTAATATTTGCAGACGACTTTTAAATGATTTGATACCTGGACTAATAATTGCAGACGACTTTTAAATGATTTGATACCTGGACTAATAATTGCAGACGACTTTCAAATGATTTGATACTTGCTCTAATAATTGCAAACGACTTTCAAATGATTTGATACCTGCACTAATAATTGCAGACGACTTCAATGATTTGATACCTGCACTAATAATTGCAGACGACTTTCAATGGATTTGATACTTGCACTAATAATTGCAAACGACTTTCAAATGATTTGATACTTGCACTAATAATTGGCAAACGACTTTCAAATGATTTGATACCTGCTTAATAATTGCAGACGACTTTCAAATGATTTGATACCTGCACTAATAATTCAGACGACTTTCAAATGATTTGATAC
This sequence comes from Hydractinia echinata, assembly GCA_030067915.1. Classification (NCBI taxonomy): domain Eukaryota; kingdom Metazoa; phylum Cnidaria; class Hydrozoa; order Anthoathecata; family Hydractiniidae; genus Hydractinia; species Hydractinia echinata. The sequence goes on from JASGCC010000123.1 coordinate 176,269, forward strand.
TTGCACTAATAATTGCAGACGACTTTTGAATGATTTGATACCTGCACTAAGAATTGCAAACAACTTTCAAATGATTTGATACTTGCACTAATAATTGCAAACGACTTTTAAATGATTGGATACTTGCACTAATAATTGCAAACGACTTCTGAATGATTTGATACTTGCACTAATAATTGCAAACGACTTTTAAATGATTGGATACTTGCATTAATAATTGCAAACGACTTTTAAATGATTTGATACTTGCACTAATAATTGCAAATAACTTTTAAATGATTGGATACTTGCATTAATAATTGCAAACGACTTTTAAATGATTTGATACCTGCACTAATATTTGCAGACGACTTTTAAATGATTTGATACCTGCACTAATAATTGCAGACGACTTTCAATGGATTTGATACTTGCACTAATAATTGCAAACGACTTTCAAATGATTTGATACTTGCACTAATAATTGCAAACGACTTTCAAATGATTTGACACCTGCTTAATAATTGCAGACGACTTTCAAATGATTTGATACCTGCACTAATAATTCAGACGACTTTCAAATGATTTGATACTTGCACTAATAATTGCAGACGACTTTGAATGATTGATACCTGCACTAAGAATTGCAAACAACTTCAAATGATTTGATACTTGCACTAATAATTGCAAACGACTTTTAAATGATTGGATACTTGCACTAATAATTGCAAACGACTTCTGAATGATTTGATACTTGCACTAATAATTGCAAACGACTTTTAAATGATTGGATACTTGCATTAATAATTGCAAACGACTTTTAAATGATTTGATACTTGCACTAATAATTGCAAATAACTTTTAAATGATTGGATACTTGCATTAATAATTGCAAACGACTTTTAAATGATTTGATACCTGCACTAATATTTGCAGACGACTTTTAATGATTTGATACTGGACTAATAATTGCAGACGACTTCAAATGATTTGATACCTGGACTAATAATTGCAGACGACTTTCAAATGATTTGATACTTGCTCTAATATTTGCAGACGACTTTTAAATGATTTGATACCTGGACTAATAATTGCAGACGACTTTTAAATGATTTGATACCTGGACTAATAATTGCAGACGACTTTCAAATGATTTGATACTTGCTCTAATAATTGCAAACGACTTTCAAATGATTTGATACCTGCACTAATAATTGCAGACGACTTTCAAATGATTTGATACCTGCACTAATAATTGCAGACGACTTTCAATGATTTGATACTTGCACTAATAATTGCAAACGACTTTCAAAATGATTTGATACTTGCCACTAATAATTGCAAACGACTTTCAAATGATTTGATACCTGCTTAATAATTGCAGACGACTTTCAAATGATTTGATACCTGCACTAATAATTCAGACGACTTTCAAATGATTTGATACTTGCACTAATAATTGCAGACGACTTTTGAATGATTTGATACCTGCACTAAGAATTGCAAACAACTTTCAAATGATTTGATACTTGCACTAATAATTGCAAACGACTTTTAAATGATTGGATACTTGCACTAATAATTGCAAACGACTTCTGAATGATTTGATACTTGCACTAATAATTGCAAACGACTTTTAAATGATTGGATACTTGCATTAATAATTGCAAACGACTTTTAAATGATTTGATACTTGCACTAATAATTGCAAATAACATTTAAATGATTGGATACTTGCATTAATAATTGCAAACGACTTTTAAATGATTTGATACCTGCACTAATATTTGCAGACGACTTTTAAATGATTTGATACCTGGACTAATAATTGCAGACGACTTTCAAATGATTTGATACTTGCTCTAATAATTGCAAACGACTTTCAAATGATTTGATACCTGCACTAATAATTGCAGACGACTTTCAAATGATTTGATACCTGCACTAATAATTGCAGACGACTTTCAATGGATTTGATACTTGCACTAATAATTGCAAACGACTTTCAAATAATTTGATTACTTGCACTAATAATTGCAAACGACTTTCAAATGATTTGATACCTGCTTAATAATTGCAGACGACTTTCAAATGACTTGATACCTGCACTAATAATTGCAGACGACTTTCAAATGATTTGATACTTGCACTAATAATTGCAGACGACTTTTGAATGATTTTGATACCTGCACTAAGAATTGCAAACAACTTTCAAATGATTTGATACTTGTACTAATAATTGCAAACAACTTTCAAGTGATTTGATACCTGCAGTAATAATTGCAAACGACTTTCAAATGATTCTATACTTGCACTAATAATTGCAAACGACTTTTGAATGATTTGATACTTGCATTAATAATTGCAAACGACTTTTAAATGATTGGATATTTGCATTAATAATTGAAAACGACTTTTAAATGATTTGATACCTGCACTAATAATTGCAAACGACTTTCAAATGATTGGATACTTGCATTAATAATTGCAAACGACTTTTAAATGATTTGATACTTGCACTAATAATTGCAGACGACTTTCAAGTGATTTGATACTTGCACTAATAATTTGCAAACAACTTTTGAATGATTTGATACTTGCACTAATAATTGCAAATAACTTTTAAATGATTTGATACCTGCACTAATATTTGTAGACGACTTTTAAATGATTTGATAACTGGACTAATAATTGCAGACGACTTTTAAATGATTTGATACCTGGACTAATAATTGCAGACGACTTTCAAATGATTTGATACTTGCTCTAATAATTGCAAACGACTTTCAAATGATTTGATACCTGCACTAATAATTGCAGACGACTTTCAAATGATTTGATACCTGCACTAATAATTGCAGACGACTTTCAATGGATTTGATACTTGCACTAATAATTGCAAACGACTTTCAAATGATTTGATACTTGCACTAATAATTGCAAACGACTTTTCAAATGATTTGATACCTGCTTAATAATTGCAGACGACTTTCAAATGATTTGATACCTGCACTAATAATTCAGACGACTTTCAAATGATTGATACTTGCACTAATAATTGCAGACGACTTTTGAATGATTTGATACCTGCACTAAGAATTGAAAACAACTTTCAAATGATTTGATACTTGCACTAATAATTGCAAACGACTTTTAAATGATTGGATACTTGCACTAATAATTGCAAACGACTTTTGAATGATTTGATACTTGCACTAATAATTGCAAACGACTTTTAAATGATTGGAATACTTGCATTAATAATTGCAAACGACTTTAAATGATTTGATACTTGCACTAATAATTGCAAATAACTTTTAAATGATTGGATACTTGCATTAATAATTGCAAACGACTTTTAAATGATTTGATACCTGCACTAATATTTGCAGACGACTTTTAAATGATTTGATACCTGGACTAATAATTGCAGACGACTTTCAAATGATTTGATACCTGGACTAATATTGCAGACGACTTTCAAATGATTTGATACTTGCTCTAATATTTGCAGACGACTTTTAAATGATTTGATACCTGGACTAATAATTGCAGACGACTTTTAAATGATTTGATACCTGGACTAATAATTGCAGACGACTTTCAAATGATTTGATACTTGCTCTAATAATTGCAAACGACTTTCAAATGATTTGATACCTGCACTAATAATTGCAGACGACTTTCAAATGATTTGATACTTGCACTAATAATTGCAGACGACTTTCAATGGATTTGATACTTGCACTAATAATTGCAAACGACTTTCAAATGATTTGATACTTGCACTAATAATTGCAAACGACTTTCAAATGATTTGATACCTGCTTAATAATTGCAGACGACTTTCAAATGATTTGATACCTGCACTAATAATTCAGACGACTTTCAAATGATTTGATACTTGCACTAATAATTGCAGACGACTTTTGAATGATTTTGATACCTGCACTAAGAATTGCAAACAACTTTCAAATGATTTGATACTTGCACTAATAATGCAAACGACTTTTAAATGATTGGATACTTGCACTAATAATTGCAAACGACTTCTGAATGATTTGATACTTGCACTAATAATTGCAAACGACTTTTAAATGATTGGATACTTGCATTAATAATTGCAAACGACTTTTAAATGATTTTGATACTTGCACTAATAATTGCAAATAACTTTTAAATGATTGGATACTTGCATTAATAATTGCAAACGACTTTTAAATGATTTGATACCTGCACTAATATTTGCAGACGACTTTTAAATGATTTGATACCTGGACTAATAATTGCAGACGACTTTCAAATGATTTGATACTTGCTCTAATAATTGCAAACGACTTTCAAATGATTTGATACCTGCACTAATAATTGCAGACGACTTTCAAATGATTTGATACCTGCACTAATAATTGCAGACGACTTTCAATGGATTTGATACTTGCACTAATAATGCAAACGACTTTCAATAATTTGATACTTGCACTAATAATTGCAAACGACTTTCAAATGATTTGATACCTGCTTAATAATTGCAGACGACTTTTCAAATGACTTGATACCTGCACTAATAATTGCAGACGACTTTCAATGATTTGATTCTTGCACTAATAATTGCAGACGACTTTTGAATGATTTGATACCTGCACTAAGAAATTGCAAACAACTTTCAAATGATTTGATACTTTGTACTAATAATTGCAAACAACTTTCAAATGATTTGATACCTGCAGTAATAATTGCAAACGACTTTCAAATGATTCTATACTTGCACTAATAATTGCAAACGACTTTTTGAATGATTTGATACTTGCATTAATAATTGCAAACGACTTTTAAATGATTGGATATTTGCATTAATAATTGAAAACGACTTTTTAAATGATTTGATACCTGCACTAATAATTGCAAACGACTTTCAAATGATTGGATACTTGCATTAAATAATTGCAAACGACTTTTTAAATGATTTGATACTTGCATTAATAATTGCACACGACTTTCAAGTGATTTGATACTTGCACTAATAATTGCAAACAACTTTGAATGATTTGATACTTGCACTAATAATTGCAAATAACTTTTAAATGATTTGATACCTGCACTAATATTTGGCAGACGACTTTTAAATGATTTGATACCTGGACTAATAATTGCAGACGACTTTCAAATGATTTGATACTTGCTCTAATAATTGCAAACGACTTTCAAATGATTTGATACCTGCACTAATAATTGCAGACGACTTTCAAATGATTTGATACCTGCACTAATAATTGCAGACGACTTTCAATGGATTTGATACTTGCACTAATAATTGCAAACGACTTTTCAAATGATTTGATACTTGCACTAATAATTGCAAACGACTTTCAAATGATTTGATACCTGCTTAATAATTGCAGACGACTTTCAAATGATTTGATACCTGCACTAATAATTCAGACGACTTTCAAATGATTTGATACTTGCACTAATAATTGCAGACGACTTTTGAATGATTTGATACCTGCCACTAAGAATTGCAAACAACTTTCAAATGATTTGATACTTGCACTAATAATTGCAAACGACTTTCAAATGATTTGATACCTGCAGTAATAATTGCAAACGACTTTCAAATGATTTGATACTTGCACTAATAATTGCAAACGACTTTTGAATGATTTGATACCTGCACTAAGGAATTGCAAACAACTTTCAAATGATTTTGATACTTGTACTAATAATTGCAAACAACTTTCAAATGATTTGATACCTGCAGTAATAATTGCAAACGACTTTCAAATGATTCTATACTTGCACTAATAATTGCAAACGACTTTTGAATGATTTGATACTTGCATTAATAATTGCAAACGACTTTTAAATGATTGGATATTTGCATTAATAATTGAAAACGACTTTTAAATGATTTGATACCTGCACTAATAATTGCAAACGACTTTCAAATGATTGGATACTTGCATTAATAATTGCAAACGACTTTTAAATGATTTGATACTTGCACTAATAATTGCACACGACTTTCAAGTGATTTGATACTTGCACTAATAATTGCAAACAACTTTTGAATGATTTGATACTTGCACTAATATTTGCAGACGACTTTTAAATGATTTGATACCTGGACTAATAATTGCAGACGACTTTTCAAATGATTTGATACTTGCTCTAATAATTGCAAACGACTTTCAAATGATTTGATACCTGCACTAATAATTGCAGACGACTTTCAAATGATTTGATACCTGCACTAATAATTGCAGACGACTTTCAATGGATTTGATACTTGCACTAATAATTGCAAACGACTTTCAAATGATTTGATACTTGCACTAATAATTGCAAACGACTTTCAAATGATTTGATACCTGCTTAATAATTGCAGACGACTTTCAAATGATTTGATACCTGCACTAATAATTCAGACGACTTTCAAATGATTTGATACTTGCACTAATAATTGCAGACGACTTTTGAATGATTTGATACCTGCACTAATAATTGCAAACAACTTTCAAATGATTTGATACTTGCACTAATAATTGCAAACGACTTTCAAATGATTTGATACCTGCAGTAATAATTGCAAACGACTTTCAAATGATTTGATACTTGCACTAATAATTGCAAACGACTTTTGAATGATTTGATACCTGCACTAATAATTACAGACGACTTTGAATGATTTGATACCTGCACTAATAATTGCAGACGACTTTCAAATGATTTGATACCTGCAATAATAATTGCAGACGACTTTGAATGATTTGATACCTGCACTAATAATTGCAAACGACTTTAAATTGATTTGATACCTGCACTAATAATTACAGACGACTTTAAAATGATTTGATACCTACAGTTATAATTGCAGACGAATTTAAAATGATTTGATACCTGCACTAACAATGGCAGATAAATTTGAAATAATTTGATACCTGCATAGGATTTCACAACCTGGTAGTAAAGGTTTGTATTTTTAAACGCTTTATCTATAATATCACATTCTGTTGTATGCACTAAATGGAAGGAAAATCGATACAGTAAACGCTCTAACAAAAGCCATTTATTTAAAGTCTACGTTGTTAGCGTGTGTTTATCTGAGACGGTCGATAAACAAACACTGGGCGTTTATTAAAAAACTAAGAAACTGTAATATTCATCTTTATTTCTCTGTATATTGCCGGAATGAAGAAGAATCTAAAAAACCCACCTCTGACTGAAAAAGAAGCGTTTTTAGAGACGGGCGTTAATTTTAGACTGGGCGTCTATCAAATCGTCCAATATCTTAAAGCGCGTTTATTAGAGACCAACTATCAATCGGGAAGTCCACTAATAATTGCAGGAGATTGATTACAATATTTTTCTTGAAATTTCCAATTCGTATTTTATAAGTGCCGTATTTGATTTATTAAAAGATATCGCGTATTTTAGCAAAATATTCTGCTTTTTGAAAGTAAGCGTTATGATTGGCTAAAAATTTTATTTGATGAGCTAAATTGAGTCTACTGTTGTTGTTGTTGTTGTTGTTGTTGCTTTTGTTGTTGTTGTTGCTTTTAATGTTGTTATTGTTGTTGTTGTTGTCATTTTTGCTGTTGCTGTTGCTTTTGTTGTTGTTGCTGCTGGTGGTGGCGGTGGTGGTGATTTTACATTCTACCTTACACTCTTGAAAAGTATCTTTGTTTACGCTTGTTATAGTTGACGCAGCAAAACTTTATATGGGATATGGTTACGGTACCATCTATCTGTAATTAGTACTCTTGAATTTTATCTTCGTCTCTTCGTCGTTTAACTTCGTCTCCAGACCTTTTAAAGAAACAAAGAAGCCTGGGAAGAGATTTGTTACAATTGACTATTTTTTGTGAACGTTATTTGGATTATTGTGATACGTATAAATTATAATCAAAAAGGTAATGTTTTGAGGAGATTCTTTTAGCCAGGAGAAATAGAGATTACATAAAACAATAAGAGATAATCGAGTACAGGAATTTTTTACATTTCACACGATAGAACTTTCAAGATTACGATTTAATTCTATTTAAACAACAACTTAAACCACTACAAATTCTTAGCAACCAAATTATTAATCTGTAATGCTAGATAAAGCATCTCTCCCTTGTTTTCATGAAAATTAGGTAAACGTTTTTCTTTGCACCCATCCATAGCCAACTGCTATGGTAAAGACATGCACATTTCCCTCTCAAGATTTTCTTTATTAAAACAGACTGGTAGTTGAGATAAAGGTGATTAACAAATATTCTTTATTAAAACAGACTGGTAGTTGAGATTAAGGTGATTAACAAATAGTCTTTCATCTATATCATATTGATATATTTATATTAGCTTTCCTTTTCCGTAACCATTCAAGTGGAACATCCTTTGTGATAAATTTGTGTTGGGAAGGGGATGGGAGGGTGGTGTCTGTTCTCCATTCCTTCACCCCTCGTTCCCTACAAAACTACAAAATATGTCTTGTGGCAGAGTAGCTGTGTATCAAGAGTTGTGGTGTGCTATGTCATCAACCATAGGTGAAAATAGCAAAACAACATTTAATCTAAGAAGACAGTTTGTTTAAAAGTTTAGATACAGGTCTTTTGAAGTGCACCATGGATATTTTAATGCTTTTACGAAAATAAAAACAGAGCAGGGAGGAATTTGAATGCTAGATGAATTATTCTAGTGTATATAAAAATCAAAGCAAATTATATCCTATAGAATTGTGTGCGATTACTTTAAATTACTTGGGTGATGCACAAGAAATCAATATTTAATTCGGCTTAATCGCTCTCCATCGTTGGGACTTATTATGTCATCGCTCATGACTTGTGCCATGACTGGATAATGTATTTTACGCCTGTTTACTTAGACGGTTTTTTTTTTTTTTTTACTTTCTTTGTAAGCTAACAAATTCATCGCTTCCTGTATTTGAATTCTACCTCCGTTTCCGTTTAAGTGAAGTATTTACAAAAAACAACAAAGTTATTCAAACAACGGAGAGTGTTTGTGAAAGGCTTGAAATGTTTCTTCTCCGTTGATCAATGAGATTTTTGATTTCCTTACGGTGTTGCCATGTACTAGAAAGACAGTATATTTATTCATTATGCTTTCATAACAACAAACATATAAGGGGCGAGCTTGCATATAAGTTGAAAATGATGGCTTGTGTATTTCTTACACGATTGGCTGTTATTTTTATCTTATCTCAATCCAACGTTTTTCAACGTATCGGTAAGTTTTAGATTTTATTTATTTATTTTGATTTAAGTAGTTTACCTGGTATTCATTTTCATGTATATTTTTAAACGTAGTCTCGTTGGGGCTAAAGCCGCCGCGCTTACGGGTGTGGAACGAGTGACGCCATTTTTAAATAACGCAAATATTTACTTATTTATTCATGTTTTTCTCATTGTATATAATACACTACTTACTTGTATAGTATGTGTGTGTTTTTATTATTATTCGCAGCTACGTCACGTGTTAACAATTATTAAAAGACATTAGCACGCAGATGGGGTCAAAGAAGAGGTTTTCTACCTCCGTGGTCACACTCTCGTAGCTAATCTTTATTGGGCTTCTGTCACCCTCGTTCGTTCAAAAACGTCAAATTTCTTGGGAACTAGGGAGGGTCTTTTGCCTTTATAGTTATCTATTTTCATAAAAAAATACAAGCACATTCGTCCCGGGCTAGTAAGAACTTCTCAAAATAATTTTTCGCATAGACAAAAGTTTGGAATTCAACTTCGTTCTCATGATATGACGATATTTTTCTAACTTTCGTATATAAAAGGTCTGAAACAAGGTTGCTGATGCTGACGTAGAAACATAAACTGTGGTTATCGTCAAGAACGCGGATGTTTTCTAGTTTGAGTTTTTCTTTTGTTCATGTCTCGTGTACTTGTTTATCTGAATTCTACTGTCTCCTCTCTTTGGCTCGGCTGTAGCGAATTTTTATCTTTCATAAGATAAATTGAATGTAGCAACCTTTACCGTATTATTTTAGGCCTTTTTCCCGATGCTGTAAATCTTAATAGACGTGTAAAATAGGCCTTGTGTTCACATCCTTATTGATAACAGTGCCAACATTGTTGTCATACAACTAAATTCAATCTAGTCCCCAGAGCTCTTTGAGATTAAAACCTGAGGTTTATCTCAAAGAGCTCTGGGGACGAGAATGCACTGAACAGTCAGGTAAACGATATCGGCTATGACATCTTCACAAAAATGAAATAAAAAAATTATTTTCTTGGTCGAACAGTGGCCTCAACCGAAAACCTTTTATTATCATCGACAAATTTACTCGTTCAGAAATACGATAAAATAATCACAAAAATAGGTGTTAGTTCTTCAATTGGTAAGAAAGCCACCACGAAATTCCAAGTTTTATGATCCAGCAAAAAGAATCCGAGATAAAAAATGTCTTATGAGGCGATCTGTCTTAATTTTACCAAGATCTCGGTCAGGGGGAGATAAAACTTTTCTACATTTGAACAGCTGTAATAAGCATTCAGCCGGTTCAGGGATAAAAAATTGATGCGAATATATAAATTTTGTCATACTCAGACCATCCAGTCAAACATATTGGGTTAATACACCTTATATAAGGAACTCGTTGGATTACGACAATAAGAAGCAAAGAAAATAATAACATTTGGTTAATTGCAATTGTCTAGAACTGAGATATCCGTAAAACGGAACATTAATAACAAACTACTATTTGATTTGTTATACTGCTAATTATTCTGTGGTTTTAGTAAATTTATCCCTTCCTGTTATCTAGCTCTCTTTTCCTGTTGAAAATTTGTTGAAGTGGAATCACCAATCATTTTAAAAAATAAATTTATTTATCACAACCTGCAATACAATTTATAATACATAAATTACATTGTTTTTTTCGAAGTTCTAAACAATCCATTTTCCATGCTGTCCTCGGTACCCCTATGATAGACACAATATAATTACCCATCGGTCCCCACACAGTCCCGTTTCGAAGTGATTCTGATTCATACATGGTACTCACATGGATACTCTAATTCACCATGATTAATTAATGAATGATTAATCTCTTTCGCCGAGTGTGAATGATTGTTTGTTTGTGGGTAGTTTGTCATGTATTCGGCAATATACAACTTTGTGCTAAAAATGAATGAACTTTTACTATATCCATTCTTTTCTATGAAAAAAGCCCTCTGAGATTTCTGAAACAGTGTCTGTGATTTACTTTTAAATGCTTTTTTAATGACTAGTCTAAGTTATGTTAAGAACTCAACACAACACAGAAAAAAATAGTTGTAAATCGGTCTTAGAAACAATAGCTTCTAAAAAAAACTTTTTTCAGGAAAGGAGAGCGCCAAAAATCATAAGAAATAGTTCAAGTGAGAATATTGATGTGACCCTCCATCATCGCTCGTTCTGAATAACAGTTGCGTGTAAAGGGCGTTCAAACTGGCACCTCAATCTGACGAATGGTCAACCTGACCATATTAAAATTTATTTAATAATAGTTATAATTCATGTGGGAAGGTTGACATCAGGCAGACTTACAGTTGAGAAGATATTTGACTTTCTAATGATCTCGTCAGAAATCACATATACAAGCCAAGAAATCTCATTGAAATGATTTTTTGCGGTCGTTAAAAAAAAGCTCCGTATGTAAAGTAAGAAAACGTATAACTCAATAATATTATCTGTCTTTAAAAACTATGAAGATATCCACAGGTTGATGTCGTAAAGGCGATTAGTGATTTTGTGTAGCATTCCAAAATAACGTTAGCCTTGATTTAAAACACCTGCAAAGGCACTTTCCGCATGACAAGTCAGCATTGAATGCGTTAGAATCGTTTTCCTCGTGACAGGATTCTTCTTAACATCAATAGCATGCAAGGAGAAACCAACAATAATACCAACACAGTATTAAAGGATTCTGTTATACGAAAAATATATTTTAACTATTTAAGAAATTCAATTTGGAAGACAGTCAGTGTCAGATCTTTTTTTTCGAAGTTAGGAGGAACTTTGTAAATAAAGCCCTGTTAAAAACATTAGGAATATCTCTTAAGATTAAAACAAAACTGGTACATTCTGTCAATATTAAACCTTTACCTGTTCTGTTAATGTTAAATCTACACCGCAACTTTTTTTACTTTTTGCTCCAGTTGCCCTGTTACTTCATATTAGTACTGTTATCAATGAGGGTCATACCAAGAGGGTCTGGTGCTTTTTTTAGGCTCATGTTCAAGATAAGACACCCAGCTAGCACTGATACCTACTAGAACTGCAAAACGCTTGATAGGTCAGCATCAAAGGTTGAGACATTACCTGAAATAATTTTCCATAACTCATGAGGAAACCCGTCTTCATGAGTACTATACTTGTAATTGTATAATTCATAAGTATTATACAATTGTGACAACCTCGTTCTTAGTGTCTCGTGGCGGCCAACAAATTCCTCTGCTATCAAGTTCATCAAAAAGGCAAAATGCCCCGGGGACGATGTTGCAATTGTAAAGACTTTAACAGATGAGGCCATGATATAACAACTCTGGACAAGAGGGAAAAGGGGCCCTGGGGACAATAAGACCTTGGATGCAAGCGGCCGTTACGTTCTAATGGATGTCACGTTTATTAATAGAATATTAATGTTGTTTTATTGTTTAACATAAGAGCGTCTGAGTGAGTACTTATGAGACTTCCTACGTCTGCGAAGAGTACTCATATGATTTGACGGAAAGTTTATTTATAAACTTTCTGCTATAACAAAACCTTACTCACACAACAAAAACATTGTACCACATTTGTTAACATTGTGTTCAATCAAAAGAATTGGTTAACATCACCCTCGTCTCTAGGTTTTTTTGCCTCCTTGTTATTTTTCGCCGACTTCTCTCATATCAAAAAGGGCAAAAAACCCTGGGGACAAGGGTGGGTTAACATCAGAACATTATCATATCAACTTGCTGAACCACATTACGGTAAATTATACGCAAGAAAAAAAAAAACTCTTATTTTTTAAACTTTCAAACCTTAACGTTGGTTCTAGCATCATTTGTTAAATTGTCACCCTCGTCGCAAGGGTTTTTGTCTTTTTGATATGAGAGACTCATATCAAGAAGGCAAAAAAACCCTGGGGACACGAGGGTGTAACATTGTAATATTTAAAATCCTACAGAAAACACATGCCAGCCTCTTTGCAGACCTGTTGTCTATGTTGGTTCCCGTGGCCTAATGATCAAGTTTTAAAGGCTCAAGACCACGGACCTCTAACAAAATTAAAAAAAACGTTTGACAAATGGTCGTTTTTGATACCGCTTGACTTTTAGGGCGTATTTTTTGCCGTGCAAATTTATCTACCTTGTTTATGAAAAGTATTGTCTGCTAATGAATGTAATTTTTTCTGCAAGACTAAAACAAAAACACTTGCTTATAATGTACTGAAGTAGCAGGCGTACCTTGAATAAACGCCAAATTAAAAACTCATTAAACACCAAGGCTAAATATACTGTATGTTTGGTTTAAATATGAAATGTAGTTTGTTATTTCAAAGCAAATGTTATTCGTTTTTAGGTAAAGTAGAAGCTGTAATCACAGAAGAAAGTGGTAAGTGATAAGAAGCGTTGTAATTTGATAAAAATTTAAATGTTTTCAAGACTTGACTAAGGTGGGCAATTTATCACCGTCAAGTTTTCAGGACCCTCCCCACGCCACGCCACACCCAAGCTCGTTCCCATGGTCTATTTTTGCTTTTCGATATCGTAGACGGCACTGTATTCGAAATCAAAGATCAAAAGCCCTTGGAACGAAGTTGACTACTCACCCTTTTTCGCCAATCCTTATGTATGATCATGAATATATATTCTCATGTTTTACGACCTGTAAAACTTTAGCGGAGAACTAGGGTGTTATCGGGGAGAAGGCGGGTTAATAGGGAGAACAAAACCGTGCCAATTCCACGTGCTAATTCTATATTTTGCCGAATGTCAAAGCAACCACCCCTTTAAATAAGATGTTTTGTTCTGTATTATATATTTCAAACCAAAACAAATATGGTGCAGAAAGTTTTCCTTAGAAGTTTACATTTATTTTCAGGTTTTTGCAACAAAATTTTTGCTGGCGCTGGTGGACAAATTTTAAGTCCAGACTATCCAGAAGAATATCCAGATAATTTAGGATGCACTTGGGTTATCAAAACTGATGTAAACTTCAGAATTAAGATAACATTTGAAGAGTTTCAACTTGAAGGTGCAGCAAAATGCCTCGATAAATTAATTGTAAACGATGGAATTCAGAAGAATTCTCCACGTTTAGGTAGGGTTTTTTATTTACTTTTTTGACCAATCTAAACATGTGATTGCTCTGAAAACTCAGTAGGATATATGCACCAAAATGCATAGACTCGGATTATAGACTTAGTTTTGTAAAATTTTCATTGCATTTCTTTTTCAATTTTTTTTTATTCAGCAATTTGTCTTAGTTACGACTAACAGACTTGTATTTTGTCTTAGAAAGTTAATTTTTACTTTGTATATAGAGCTAAAATGGTAGTGTCCTTACAGTAATAACTTATAGTTTAAATATCTTATTTTTAGTGGGCTTTTTTTAGCTACCTTAGTTATTGCTTTTGAATAAAACATTTCTTCCTTTTTATCAGATGAAAACGGCAATTATTTCCCCATCAAGAAAATGTTTTCTATTAAGAAAAATGTTTTCGACACACAGAAATATTTCCCTTTCATCAAGTGTCTGAAAGACTGCCCAGCAATTGAAACAAGTTTAATCTTTCTATTTTGTGCAAAAAAAATGTGAAAACTTAAAACTAACATACAACTTACCATACAATGTAACAACAACAAACAACAGTAACTTACTTCTATTTAAGAAATACATTAAAAATAGAAAGCTTTAGAAAAAGCATATTCAGGTGCCCTTTAAGCCGCAGGGCCACCATCAACATATTTTAGGCGCATGCATCAAAATTTTGTTTCAAGATTTTGCAGCAAATTTTATCAGTGGTGCCCTGTATTCTAATTTTGTATGTATCTTGCAGCAAAAAAACCTTACCACAAATAGGGTGTTGGAGAAAAGCGTTCATTAACTTTTTCTATCAGTGAAAAACTATGATGACTCGTTTTCAAGAACTGCAGTTTTTTTTGATAGTTTTCAGCAGTGAATAAAATTCACTTTTTATCTGATGATGTCTGTATTCCATTGCATCACGATGATAAGTTGAATTGGTATCTCATATCCACTATTCATAGACATGTTGATGACATAAAATAAAATAAAAATTAGGTGGGTAACTGTCAGCTCAATAACTTTGCATAGGCTTGTTCAAATTGAATCAAACTTGGCACACTTATAGTACGTCACAAAAGGAACAAAATGGCGGCAATAAGTTTTTGCTTGCGTCAGCACATTTTCTGTGACGTCTTCAAAAGCTCGAAATTTGTTCAAAATGCCAACATCTGCTTAAAATTCAATTACTTTAGTTCTAGAGCAAATTTTTACATTCTGGTCAAAGTTTCTGAAAGCCACATAAAAGTTATTTAACATATTTTCAGGTTTTTACATAGATTGCATGAAAAGTTGCTAGAAATTGCCCGAAAATCCGGTTTTTTTCCGATTTTCGGGTAAAATCGGGAAATCGGATTAATCACGTGTCCAAAACATGGGAAATGATTCTTCATGATGAAACCAAGTCGTGTTGTAAGTTTCAAGTTCTAAGGATAATCCTAACAAGAGTTATTATATTTTCCCCATTATAAGGGTTTCATAGAGATTTTTAGGGGTATTTATTTATTTATTTATTTAACTAATATTTATACAGGATATTTACATATCAACATATAATGCTGTTTTCCATATGTGTCCTGTGTAATATAAAAACAAAAGCAAATATAAATATAAATATGAGGAATGAAAACGCATAAAACTGTGAAAACAAAAGACTGAAACTAAAACTGTCACAATAGCTAAAAACAGACAGAACCAAAATGAAGAAATGAATTGAAGTAAAAATCCTTAGAATGAGGAACTCATGAGGTGAATCATCGACTAAATCACAGAGAAAAACTATTAGTAATAAACTTCTAAAATATAATTAATTAATATACAATATAAAAAGACATACCAAAACATAGAAAATTGAGGTATAGTCTTCTTGCATCATATAGCAGTATGTAAAAATATATAATTTATAGAAATGCGTAGCTAAAATGTTAAAATGTTGAACAAAATAGGATGAGAAAATAGAAAGTTCGAATTTGAAGGGAACTAAAGAATGGCAAAACAAAAAACGAGGAAATGAAGGGATGAAATCAGAAACTGCGCAATAAGCTGAGGAAGAATGACTGGGCGGTGAAAGAATCATGGATAAACATCAAAACTAAACTAAAATAAAATATAGCATATATATATATAGTAGAATGGGAACATTAGATATTAGCTATATGAGGTGCTCTTTTAATAATAATGAAAATTTAGTAAATGACATTTCACTTCTGATATTTATAGGAAGTTCATTGTAAATTTTTGCAGCCATAAACCCACTGGACCGTTTTCCATACTCCGCTCTCAGGGCGGGAAGACGTAAAGATACATTGTTGTTTCTCGTCGCGATGGAGTGATTAACTTTCTCGAAGTAGTTGTGAAAGTTTTCACATATCATATCATCAAGGCACTTTCGAACGAATTCGCAGGCTGTTCTCTTCCGGAAGCCTTGAATTGTTGGTAGTTTTGAATCGTCAGTGTTTCCAAGTATACGTGCAGCTCTCCTTTCAAACGTAGTATACTTTTTCAGTTGCGTTGGTGTTTGTTTCAATTGCACAAGACTACAGTATCTGAACATCGGGAGGACCATAGTTCTGTTGATAGCATTAGCTGTGTCAATGTCCATGCGATTTCGTAATCTTGCCAAGAGGTTGAGACGTGCACTTGCTTTCTTATAACTAGTATCAAACTGGCTGTTTAAGTTCAGGGTACTGTCAATTTTGATACCCAGGTATTTATATGAGGTAGTAACGTTAATGATACCATACCGATATTTCAATTCGATTATTCTTGGCAGCTTAGATAATCTTTGGGCTGTACCGAACATCATGACTTCAGTTTTGTTCTTTTTCATGTTGATTAGGAGCTCGTTTTCTGCACACCAGTTACATAAGGCTGAGAAATCTGTAGACAGCTTTGACTCAATTTCATATAAGTCTTTTCCAGCATAGTAAAGGACGGTGTCATCTGCGTAGTGTATTATATTACTATGTATTATATTATCACCAACGTCATTCAAGTACAGTAAAAATAGAAGTGGTCCAAGAAGTGATCCTTGAGGAACACCGGATGTAACTGATTGTGAATTGGAATTTTGACCACCATATATCACTGACTGCTTTCGGTTAAAAAGGTAGTCCGAAAACCAAGATAGTTCATTATCCTGTACACCGTAAGCAGCTAATTTTGATTGGAATTCGGCATGACTTAAAGTGTCAAATGCCTTTGTGAAATCTACAAAAACTGCTCCAACAACATGGCCACTATCAACAGATTTTCTTATATCGTCCAGAAGAATTCCATGGTGTTGGTACTAGTCCTGATTCTAAAGACATGTTGATCAAATGTGATAGTGGTGATGATATAATTTTTGCAGTATCCTTAAGAAATCCAGCGGGCAAGTCGTCCAATCCAGTTGCTTTGTTTCGCTTGATTGATTTCAGGTAAGACTCCACTTCAACTTTGGAGACGTATTTGAACTTGAAAGTCGCATTAGTCCTTCTTGGTGGTCTGGTACGGTAAGTCCATGTAAGATTTACTAATGGGAAAGAAATATTTTTGAGGAGACCAACGATTTTGGAAAAGTATGTACAAAATCCATTTGCAATTGAGCGTTTGTCAGATGTTTCCACTCCGTCGACAGTAAAAGTCCGGTCAACAATTTCAGATTTCCCTTTCACATCATAAATAGACTTTATAACCGACCAAAATTTACTAGGCTCATTTTTATTTTCGGCTAATAAGTTTTTGTTATATATTGATATACCCTTGCGAACAAGAATGTTGACACGATTTCTCAGGTTTTTATACATAGATATATCAGCTTCTTTTTTCGTCTTCCTGCTTTTACGAAAACTGCGATCTCTCTCCGCCATGAGGCCTTTGATTTCAGGGGTCATCCATGGGCAAGCTTTACCCTTAATTCGTCGCGAGATTTTAGGAGCATGAGCGTTGATCGTATTAATAAGGTAGTCGTAGAAAACATTCCATGCTGAGTTTACGTCTTTCAAGGAATAGAAGTACTTCCAGTCCTTTGAGCTTAGATCGTTACATGCAGAATCAGGATCGTAATTTCTGTAATCACGGACTGTGATTGTTTTTGGCTCATATTTACTGTGATTAGCTTTCCTAATGCATCCAACCATTTCATGATCGGCTACCGGACGGAATAGTGCACGAACATTTGACGTTTTGATAATTAGTAGTAGCAATAATATCTATCAATGTTCTTGTATCTTTCGTTATTCTCGTGGGTGCTGTTATGAGCTGCTTCAGACCATGTAACTTCAAGATCGTTTTGAATTCAATATTCGATTTCTTGTCTAAATAGTTAACATTTACATCTCCCATTAGAATAACTTCTTTTGATTCCGAAATCGTTTTAGTTAAATTATCTGATAAAAGTTGGTTGAAGTTTTTCGGCAGAAAGTTGGAAGAATCCGGGGGTCGATAAATGACTCCAACAAGAAAGTTCTTTGCATTATTCAGTTGAATTTCCAGCCACATAAGTTCGATATTTTCGTTTTCCAAATCCAGGCGTCGCTCACTCGTAATATTCGATGATATATACGCTCCAACACCTCCACCAGAGCCACGATTGCGGGGTCTACTGTGAAACTGATACCCCGGGATTTCATACCGATATAAATCTGTAGAAGCGATATGTGTTTCACTGAGGGAAATAATGTCGATGTTTTTATGATTGTCGATAATACATTCGATATAAGGTTTGTTACCAAATAACCCCCGAACATTTTGATGAACCATGCTCAATCCTTTATTTTTCAAGAGATTGCTAAGTTCGGGAACAAATGGTCCAGGGCAGATCTCGATATCCCCAGATAACAACAATAACAATTTGAAGAAATATTGCTTGCGATAAAATGTACGTTTATCCAATATTGCCATAAAGAAGGGTACACATAACTGTCTTCTTTCAGAATAATATTATCACAAATTGCATAACCATCTTTGAACAATTCACAACCGCGAGAAGGTTTCTTGATAACAAATACAAGTACAAAAAAAATTAACATCTTGACACAACTTAACGTGACCGTACTGTACGCCATCTTTTTTGTCTCGAGTAATAGCCAATATCAAAACCTCTGAAAGGCATGGGACCTAAAAATTGGGCATGCAGGTGTCTAATAGATAAATATTGAAACTCATTAAGTATCATAGCCATGCAGCATAGCGTTAAGGAGTTATTTAAAAAAAAACGTCAGGGGGGGGGGGGGGGGGGAATGTATAGTTTTGATTTTTTGTTCCTTAATGCTGTTAAATATAATCAGTTAAGTATCATCATTAATTGTTGTAAATTGTTTTCTTCAATTAGTTTTACCTTGTATCTCTCTATTTTTTTGTTAAGCAAGTTAAGAAAAGAAGAATAAGATGGGAGGTTGTAGCTAATGAAATTAATTTTTTGGAAAATAAATTTCTGCTATACTTCAAAAAGACTAAGGACTGGAATTTTCAGTATAGTTTAAAAACACTAGTCTAATACATTTATGCTGTTATTTATCATCGGTAGAGTGAACAAGTTAATACATTTACCTTATGCCTGTCACAGAGGGAATTACTTTAATATTAAGACTTATTTTTTTGTAAATTTGTAAAAGTGGTTACATGGGAAATTAATTATTATTATACTATCATTTTTATTTTGCAAATAATATAGACATGAAATGATGTCTAGTGTATGGATGCTGTATTCTATATAATATCCCTCCTAAAAATAAAAGTATGAACATTTGGTATATTAACAGTTTTGAAAAATACACAAATGCAAACAAGTCAAAATAAGGTATATTTGTCAGGTAATTGTATTGGGTTAAGACTGTAAAATTGTGAGATTAGTTAGTGTTACTTCATATGTGAAAGAAATTTTGTAGACTAATAATTTCTTTTAACCTTGCTCTGTATTTCTCTTTTAGGTACATTTTGCGGCACAGAGGCAAAGAATAAATATTTAACATCGTCTGGCAATCAAATGTTTATGCAGTTTATTACGGATGCGAGCATCGGGAAGAAAGGCATAAAAATATTTTGGGAAGCTATTCCAAAAGTTGCACTGACTACTCCTTCAGGTAAGACTTAGAGAAGAGTTTATAGTATTCAACAACCTTTTGTAGCAATAAGGATATGATTTTCCAAATTGTGATCTTCTTTGTATTAATTTAATTTACAGTATGTAAACATATTGAAGTTCCATTTACTAAGCAAATGATTTTTTTTCCTTAACTTTTTTAATTATTATTTAACCAGGAGGGTTGTATAAAAAAATTTGTCCCATTGTCTTGTTCAAATGTGCATTTTCCTAAAAAATTATTTTTTTTTACTCATATTTTTGAAACGTACACTTACTAAAAAACCTGATTTGTTTTTCAGGAATTAATATTGATTTTACAGTTTGTTCCAGCAATACCCTTGCATCAAATCTGCTTTTTAACAACAATTCAAACTTTATTAGAATATGTATACCAGCTCCAACAAGCTGGAAATGAAGAAAATGTCAGTAACTATAAGTAGATACAATACTAGTACATGTAACAGCATCAACTTCCAAGCTTGTTTTACTGTTTATTTGAGAAATTACATAAGGAAGAAATACTAGATGCAGGCCTATCAATAAGGGGAGAGCGATTGCTCTTGCTCACGCAAAGACTCGCGTAATTTTGAGAAAGGAGAAACTAGCTGAGCCATTATTTGCTCCCCCAATTCCACAAAAAAAAATTATGGCTGAACAATATGAATTTATTTCACACGGAAATGTTATTTTTCTTATTATTTGCATTAAAAAATATACAAAATATACAAAAAAACAAGATAAAATAGATAAAAAAGATTTTGTAATAAAATATGCATTTATAAACTTATTCTATTTATTCAGATTGCTCGCCCAGTCTAAATTATTGTAACCTTAGGAGAGCGATTTATTGCTCGGGTGTTATTTTCTTATGGATTGGCGTGTAGATGCCATTATTTCCATATTTTTTTAGACATTTCTTAGTCTATTTGATTAATAAATGTATTTTTTTTATTTAGAATCAGCTTTCAAAGATCCTTGGAAAGGGATGTCTGCCCCCAAACAAATCATAGATTTTGATTCAGGGTTAGCAAATGGAACAGTCTGGGCTCTTGATAACAACCATGACATCTTTTATTTTGATGGTAAAAACTGGGATATTCAGGGTGGTAAGTTAAAATCAATATCTGTTGGTGAATCTGGTATCTTTGGAATTAATCCATCCAACAATTCAATTTATTGGAGAGCGGGTGCAAGTTTCAGCAATCCTGCTGGTGTGAAATGGCAGATGATATCAAAAAATGCAAAAAATATCCAAAAAATAGAATCAGGAAACTCAGGTTATATTTATGGATTGGATTCAAGCAATGCATTATATTATACTCACATACGCAATATCAATCAATTGGATGAGAATTGGCAGCTTATGAAAACTGATTTGAAAAATGGTGGAACAATGACTGGCACAATTAAAGATATATCTTGTGGTTACTTTTCATGTTGGGTTGTAATGAATTCAGGAATTATTTATGGAATGGAGACTCCTTGGAATCCTGAACAAGCCAAATGGACTAAAGACTCTGGTGATTACATTTTTCTTTTTTTGGTTTCAATGTTGTTTATCAGCCTTTGTAATTCAGCATTCTAAGCACCAGTAAATAATTTCCACAACAATTTTTTACCTATTAAAACCCTAAGCAATTTTTTTCTGATGTAGTTTTTGAATAAACAGAACATCTACTTACCATGATGTTGACCTCAATGTTCTTCCTTCTTTACAATTGAGATAAACTTAATAAAAGTAATGTTTGCAAAGATTTTTGTCAAGCAATAATATGCATGTTTGAATTTGTTTGCAAAATTGAAGTCTTTTCATATTAGCCAGCCCCTGATTTTAAAATTTCATCTCTGTGTGCGCGATTTTAAAATGGAAAATAATTGTTGATTTTTATAAATAAGTTCTAAGAAATATGAAAAATGGACAAAATCAATGAAATCAATAAAATGGAAAAGGGTTTTTTAGGAAGATTTTGTACACATAAATTGTTTCGGGCATACCGTTGGGTGTGCTGCGTTGTTCAATTTCTCATGATAGATAGATAGAACCCTAACCCTTTCCTAAAAAAAAATGGATAGAAACCAAGCACCAACACAGTACTCTTTAACAATAAGAAAACAACCTATACTACAGTGTTAAAAAGTTTAACTAAATGATGTATTACGGTGCTTATATGTCTTGCAACAGTAATAGGATCAATTATATCTGCCATGGCTGTACCACTAATAAGGTCTGAGGCCAGATTATATTTAAACATATCATGTTTATTGCATATATTTTACTTCTTTCAGGTAATTTTGAGCAAATAGTGTCTGGCTTTGGTGATAATATCTGGGCCCAAAATTCCAATGGAGAAATATTTCGAAAAAAATCTGTGAGCAGTTTACGTCCTTTGGGGGCAGAATGGAAAAAGGAATCAGAAACATTGTTTACAAAAATAAATGCTGGTTTTACTGGTGTTTTTGGGTTAACAAAGGATGGCGATTTTGCTTTTTATAAAGGTAAAGATATAATAAGAAATACACACAAATTTGTAGTTGACTTCACCAATTAGATTTAAAGCCCTGAACCCTAAATTTTAAAAATATAATTTTTCCGATGATTAACAAGTGCATGCAGAGGTCATTTTTACCACTTAAAAATATTAAGAAAAAAAAAAGCTTTATTATCTAATGTTGTGTTATCCTCTGTGTTTAAAATGTGAAGTGTAGCTAAGCATTAACTCCTAAACTAATCCTTGTTATAGTTGCTAGTGATTCACTTCTGTGAAAAATGTTTTATACATGTAATTTTATTCAGTTAATGCGTTTTTTTGTTAATTGTTATAGATGCTGTATGTGGAAGAGTTTTTGATGAAACAAGTGGTTCAGTTAAAAGTCCCAATTACCCATCAAATTATCCTCCAAACAAATATTGTCTTTGGGTCATAAAACCTACTAAAAGTAACACAATTAATTTAAATTTTCGAAGTCCATTTGAAGTTAAAGATATTCCTTCATGTGGAGACTACATTACAACTTCATACCCAGGAATTAAAGAACCAATTTTAGAATGTGGGTCAACTGTAACAGATAAAACAATTGATTCAGATCAAGTTTGGATTGAGTTTGTATCAAATGACAATGAAGAGGCTGCAGGGTTTGCACTTGATTATGATGCATTTTATCAAACTACAACTCCTAACCCGCAAGGTGTGTTAAGCCAACTTAACGTTTATGTGTAAAATCTTCTAAAAATATGATATTCAGTTATGAATTTACTGATATCATGTAACTTGAAAAGCTTCAATTTAGTTTTCAACTTTGTACATAAAAATATCTAAGTTTCCCTGCC
The DNA here is from genome assembly GCA_030067915.1 of Hydractinia echinata. Classification (NCBI taxonomy): domain Eukaryota; kingdom Metazoa; phylum Cnidaria; class Hydrozoa; order Anthoathecata; family Hydractiniidae; genus Hydractinia; species Hydractinia echinata. The sequence goes on from JASGCC010000123.1 coordinate 199,932, forward strand.
AAATGAAAATCATTGTATAACGTAGAAGCTAAACAAGATGTCATTTATTTTATCCAGTGGATGTTTTTACAAGTGTTGTAGACCTATATGAATATCTTTTCTTTGAAGTATTTTGAAGTAAAATTATTTTTATCAATTCTTCCAAACATAATAAAAAGAAATTAATAGACCTTGTAAGATTTAATTAGTGTTCTAATTAAAAACTAAGCTACACGTCTGTCTGACAGTTATTGCTAGTAGCGATGGGGAAATTATTGTTGGTTTTTCCATGGGCTTACAACTAGTATTTAAATAATCTTGTTTTTATTTAATAGTATCAACATCCACTACTCCTATACCATCTGACTGGTATATCATTGTTCCTCAGACATACTTTGGTAGAGATGTTACTATTAAGAATATATTGCCATCAGATGAAAATGCAGTATACATGCTTAGCACAGATAACCGTGTATTTTTCAGAACACCTTCTGGAACATTAGAATATACAGGAAGAGCAATCAAAGCGTTAGCAGCCAGTCCAAATGGTGTATGGGCATTAGATACAGATAACAATCTTTTATGGCGACATGATAAAAATTATTGGGTAGAGTTGAAGAAAAGTACTCCATACGTTGATGTCTTTGCTGGTCCTAATGGAATCATTTTAGGTATTTTTTTTTTTCAATTTATGCAAAATTCTTATAACTTATAGCTTACATTTAAACTAGTTTACAAGCAAAAAATTGCTTTCATTTTGAAATCCCTCATAACTGAGCAGAATTGTTTATTGTTTTGTGCTATGTGTAGCATTATGCTTACTGCACATTTTCCTTCATTTTCACCAATAATGAAGCGTATTTGATTGCATCTTTTTTACTTTGTTATTTCATTATTATAATTTAGTATATATCTATGTGTTTTTATTTTGTGCAGTGCGTGATGCTACTGGTACTTTATCATACTGTATCACAACATCTGGAAAAACAGATTGTAAAGAAATACAAAAGTTGAAAAATGTTGCAACAGTTACATCAACCAAGAAAGGATTTTGGGTTGTTGATGACAACAGCCAAACATATTTTGTTGATGTTAGGAAACAGCGTGATTCTGCAGACTTTGTGTTTAACGTAGAACCTGTCCCAACTTCCTTAAAAGACATAGCTACAACCAGCACTGGGGATGTCTGGGGCTTGCTACCTAATGGAAGTTTAGTATACCGTAAAGGTGTGACTGCCTTTAACCCTAGTGGTTTACCATTGCAATGGAAGGTTTTTAATATTGAAGGTGATGAGCTATATCATGGATACGATAATATTTTTGTTAAAACGAAAGACGGAAAGGTGATAACCCAACGAGGTATGTATTATGTGTTGTCTGAAGATATACAAGTGTTTACAGATCCTTACAAATACAGCTTTCTTGTGTACTTTTATAATCTCTATTCTGGAAGCAAATTATATTGAACAAAATCATTAATATTTATAACTTTTTTAGAGGTCTATTAAAGATAATTGGGAAGTTCTGATTTTTTCAATTATAAGAATCTGTCATTTAAAGTGACATCTGTAAATAAACATTAATATTCTATTTTTTAGTAAGACGATGATTTGCCTTAATATATCAAAGAGTATACAAATATTATCTATTATTAGTATTGCAATGCTTACTTTGTTATTTTTATCCTAACAGATATAGGGGAGACACAATCCATCCCAGATGGATGGAAACAGCTGAAAACTTCCATTAATAGACCCTATAAAGTTGATTCTTATCCAAATGGTGAACGATTAGAAGTATGGGTACTAGGTGGTAACAATGGAAATAAGCCCTATGCTGGTATTTACAATGGAGGAGATAATATGGAAGTGAAGTTTGAGTTAAAAGGGAATGTTAAACTTTCTGATTTATCAATTGGAGAGTCTGGTGTATGGGCAATAGATCTTGATGGGCGAGCTAGATTTTTCGATAAAACAACCAAAGATTGGATGGTGATACCTAAAGATGATCGTGTGTGGAAATCTATTGAATCTGCATCTCCATATGGTACTGTGTTTGCCATTGATAGTGCAACAAATGAATTATACTTTCGTGATGGCATAGCACAGGGTAATAGTTTAGGCAATGAATGGGTCGGAACTGGAGTGAACATTTTACAGGTTTCTAGTGGTCCATACATTACATATGCTGTCCTGGATGATGGTCAATTAAGATCTTTTAGTATGCCTCCGAGTAAATTGAATCTTAAAACATGGATCAGTTCGTGGAAAATCACTGATAAGAACATTGAAAACAAACTTTCAGTAGGTTTTGATGGCTCCTTAGTATATCTTAATTCTGATAATTATTTGGTGCAACGAAATCCGCTGACATTAAATCATGAAGAAGATGACTCAAAATGGATATGGCAAATGAATAATATCCCACTGACTGATGTTTCTGCTGGTCCCTTCATTATTGGAATCTCTGCAGATGATCTTGTCATTAAACCAGGTAACACGATTAGAAGTTTAAGTAAAGAACAAAAAGCTCAATTAAATCTTTTACTCCAAAGTACACCAATTGACGTTGCAACAAGGCCAAAATTACGACATGCCACATCAGCCATACCTTTGATCACTCTACTTTGAGATTTCTTAGTGATCCATCAATGTGAGGCCCATATGATTAAGAATTAAATTTCCAATCCAAAAATTAGGTTCAAAGACAAAAGATTATCAGTGAAAAACTATGGATATTTTGAGTTTCTTGAAAAAATGCTTCAGAGTGTAAGGGTTATGGTTAAACACTTTAAGTTTTTCTGTTTTCTCCAATTTTAGGAAAGATTTGTAATTTTGACGTGAATGTATAAAATGAAATTATGGTTTTTAGTTACATCATGTTATGGATTTTACAATAAAATCACGGAGAAAACACATGCAAGAACAAAATTAAATGGAATAACACATTGCACATGGCTTGCAACATCCGAAGCTGCATCATTTGAAGTTGAAGTTGATGACAGAAATATGCCCAAATCTGATGAATGTCTTAAAGGTTTCTTGTTTTATTCAAGTAACCACCAAACTCCTTTGTTGGGTATTATGGAGCAATATTGTACAGATACTGAATTTGAATGGATTGTTAATGGAAACCGTGTTTTTTATCAATTTTATCACAGTAATCCTTTAGCTAGTGATGAATTGAGCTTAGAGTTTATACCAAAAGGAAAAAAAGTTGCAGGTAATTTTGTACATTAATATAATTTGAGTGTTAACGGTTACGTTTATTAAGCCAACCCTTTATTTCCATAACCAACTGTGCAACGAGATGTATATAGAGTAACATAAAGTACTGTAACAAAGAAATGACAAAGAACACAATAAAGAATTAAAATAAAAACACTTTAAATTTTAGGCTGCGGCGGTAAGGAAACTGGTGTATCAGGTGTTATAACAAGCCCTAACTACCCTGAGAATTACAGGCAAAATGCAGACTGCGAATGGATACTAACTGTTGAGGAGGGAAAACAAATTGAACTGACTGTGAAAGATCTCGATATAGAAGTTGATAAGAATTGCAAGTATGATTTCCTAAACATCACAGATGAATCAACAAACAAACAACTTGCACATTATTGTGCAAAGTTACAAAATGTGGTCCTCAAAAGTAGTGGCAATAGCCTGAGATTGCATTTTAAATCAGATAGTTCCAATGAAAGAAAAGGTTTTAATATTCTTTGGCAGGTTATTGGAGACAGCACTGGTAATTATGATCATATCTCTCTCTCTATATATGTACATTTTAAATTTTGTATATGGCTTGTTTGTATTTTTATCAAAATCATTTTTTAGCATCATCGACAACAACCACAACGACATCAAAGCCAATTGTTACAACACCGTTTTCAGGTATATCTTTAGTCTAATATTTTTTATCATTGATTTACAAAATTGCACAGCACCCAATTAATATTTGCTTAGCATAATCGTTTCCGAATTTTCGAAGAAGCGTTAAATCAAAATTATGAACATTTCCTGACACATAAAAAATTATTGTTTTAAAATTAAAATTAAAAACTCTCAATTTTCAAACGATTTTTTAACGTAAATTTCCATACAAAAAATAAACCTCTTGCATGTGCTTCAATCTGGACGATATTTCTCATACAGATAAACTAGTTTTCGCACTAAAAACTTGTATAATATATTCTGATGTTTTTAAAGTACTGTAAGTTCTGTTATATCTTAGATTGTGGTGGTAGTTTAAATGGCAACCAGGGTTCACTTACATCTCCAAACTGGCCATCAAACTATGAAAATTCTTTAAACTGTGAATGGCTTATAACAGCTGATCAGGGAAAGAAAATCAAATTTAGACTTATAGATAGTGACATTGAACTTGATAATGGCTGTTTGTATGATTACCTTGAGGTTTTTGATGGCGTACAAAGGGATGCTAAACCTCTTGACAGATTTTGTGGTATCAAGAAGGATATTACAAAGGAAGGAAGCGGTAACACATTACGTGTCGTGTTCCGCTCTGATTCAGTGGCAAATAAAAAAGGGTTTATTGCAGAATGGAAAACTTCTGACGACAATGGTAAGAAAGTTTTATTTTCATATTAACTTTGTTTTGAGTCGATTAAAACATTTCCTGTGATAAAGAAAAAAAAGAAGTGAATTTTAATTCTGATATCAGAGTGAAGAGTATTTTGTAACAATTAAAGAATTGAATACTAACAACTGCTTATATTGGGAAAAGAATGCCACAAAATGTTTTTCATTAAAGTGAAAACCTAGTGTTCTGACTCCAAATTCCGTCTTTCCTTTTTGTCCTTCTCCTTTCTTATGTTACAGATACCTAACCAAAGCAAAACATACATACATAACCAAAGCAAATGAATTTTACTTATTATTTTTATTTATACATGATATATTATCTATTTAGTCTCTCCCAATCTTCCTGATGGATGGAAAGTACATGTCCCAACAAGGCCAGAAATAATAGACTCCATAACATCAAATCCCTCAGGAATTGTATGGTTCATAAATAGATTGAACGGAAATCCTTATGTTATCAATTCTCCCAAGTGATATCAAATTTATAAGCGATAAACAATTTCATCAAATTTCTCTTGGACGTAATGGTGCATGGGCTGTAACTAATGCAGATCGCAAAGTATGGTTCATGGATGCTGCATCAGTAACAGATCCCAAAACAGAAAACTGGAAGGAAGTATCCACTCCTAGCGGGTTAAGAAACCTAAAACTTGTGTCAACAATACTGAATGTTTATCTTATTACAGATAATGGTGAAATATATTTACGAGATGGCATTGGTAAACAAACTCCTTCTGGAATTCAATGGTTGCCATTTAATCAAGGCAAAGACGTTGCTGAAAGTGAGTTGATAATTACTTTCTACTATAAATATTTTGCAAAGCTGTAAAAAGAGAATTAATTTCAAAATTAGAGTACTTTTTTACTTTTGATAGAATTTTAAACAAGTCCTAAAAATCTCAGTCAGTTATAATTGCTAAAAACAAGCCTACATTCTACATTTTAGCTTTATATTGTTGTCTTTTGAAAGATTTCTATTTTTTTTAAACTCTAACGCCGCAGGTGTGGTTGGATCGTACGTTAGTATCCTTTTTTTAACACTGAAAGTATTAGCTTTTTGTTTTGCATGGTGTTTAATCTGTAAACTAACTTAAGACCATTTTTATAACTGTCATTTAGTCCTGCTTTCTAGTTTTAATCTTATATTAAAGGTAATAAAATTGCAGGACATGACTAAAAGGAGAAAATTTTTAAAACATTTAAAACTACTATAGTTTAAACTTATCATTTTATTCAAAGTTCATTTTCATAATATTTTTATTAACTTTCGGACTTTTATTTTCATTTAGATGCATATGGAGTTTATGTTTTGAACGACAATGGAGAACTTTACTTTAAGCCATATGGAGGAGACCAGTTTCGAAAAATCAGTTCGCCACCCTCTAGCAAACCCATCAACAAAATATTTTCTGGATTTGGTGGTACTATGTTTGTTTTGGTTGGGGATGAGTTGTTTGAAAGAAAGGGCATCAACTTTAATAACAAATATGGCACAAGATGGCAGTCAACTGGGCTGAAGAATGTGAAGGATGTTACTGTGAATAATAAAGAAATGTTAGCTGTACTTAATAACAATGAAATTGTTAGATTGGAAGGTAGTGTATAATAGGAAACTTGAATATTTTTTTTGGTTAATCACTTTGAGCATATGTTTAAAATTTTCAAAATAATTATATTATTAGATGCCGTATGTGGAGGTGTCCTGACAAGCCAAACAGGCTACATCAGCTACCCCGAGTTCGATGCTGGCTATAAAGAAAATAAACACTGCTTATGGATGGTTCATGTTCCTGAAGCAAAACAACTTCGTATTCGACAAGTTCGATTTAATTTGGAAAATTCTGTTGGTAGGTTTTTTCTTATGTAACTTATAACATTTGGGTTATTGTTTATCTATTGAAATCTTTTGTGGCAGGCGTTTAAAAATGCAAAAAACTAAAGGGTGGTATACACTGTTTCACAGTTTGATAGGTGCAAACATTTCACTATTGCAATTAATACCACTGAAATCTTTTTGTTTTTGTTTTGGACCATAGGATGTCAGAAAGACCGCGTTTCTATATTCTCATACACCGGTAATGGAAAGAAATACAAATTGGAGAAAGTTATTTGTGGCACAACAGGCCTGGATGAAGTACTATCTGTGGACAATAACAAAGTATTTATTGAATTCATCTCTGATGAAAACATCAACGCAAGAGGATTTGCCATGTCTTATGCATCACACAAGGATCCAGGTATAAAATTTAAAATGATAACATTGCTTGGGTGTGGTGTCTACAGAGATATAAAAGTGAGAATATTTTTTAGGAAAAATTTCAACAACAGCATCAACAACAACAACATCAGTCAAAAAAGGTACGTACAGCTACTGTTTGTCTCTCTTGTCTCCTTTTTATTATTATCAAATTTCTTTGTTTGTCATCGATACTATTTTTACGACTTATGTGTTTATAGAATGTGGCGGCACTTTCACTGCATTATCTGGGTTTATTGCTTCACCAAACTACCCCAAAAACTACGAGAATAACTTGTTATGTGATTACAAGATACGATTACCAGAAGGAAAAACAATAGCATTATCATTTCTCAAATTTGACCTGGAACCCGATAATGCTTGCCGATATGACTCAGTAAAAATATACGAAGTGAATGAAAATGGTGCGAAAGAACTTCAGAACACACATTGTGGCTTGGCTGATATACCTGACTATGTGTCTAAGGGGAATGCACTTGACATAGTGTTTAAAACTGATGGTTCTACATCAAAAGAAGGCTTCAGCATACGGTATATAGATTCTGAGAACTCTGGAAAAACTACTCCAAAGACAGGTATTTGTGATTTCTTCATTAAATTCAAAAACATTTTAAATGGACCTTGCATATATATTCTCTGAAACCCTTTATTTGCATGATTAAAGTACTTTTCTAATTGATTGTATGTGCTATGTTGCTAAGTGTCAGTGTAATAGAATGTTTACTTGAAAAGTGTCTCCTACTCTCCTATTTAACCTATCAAAACAATGACAATTGTTGTTGTTTCTGTTAGGCATGATCAAGTTTAATCAAATCTTAATTATTGTTACAAAAAATGACCGTATTATCAATATAACTTCATATTATATTACAAGAGTATTTATGCTACCTATCAACTGCAATTAAACATTTTTTCTTGTGGAGTTTTAATAAAATAATTTTCTAGAATTTTATTCATATACTATAAGTTGACTACCTAGTACTGACTTTGAGATGAACTGAAGGAGCCATCATGATTCAATAAACATTTTTGATAAAACTTTCCTATTTACATTAGATTCTTTGTATCCACCTGGTTGGATAGAAATATCACCTACTGCTAAAACGTATTTGAGGCTTGATGCAAGTGTGGAATCGCCAGAGGTTTGGGCAACCGATTTAGAGGGAACTCCTCAGTATTATGATTCAGAAAAGAAGGGATGGGTTAAAGTTGACAAACCGTCACAAAGTCTGCAACTTGCTGTTGGAAAATATGCCGTGTATGCTGTTGACAAAAACAATGACTTATTCATACGGTAATATATTGGTCGTTTTTTTCCATATAAATTAATATTGGATCATAAATTGAAGAGTTTATGCACAAATCTTTATTTTATCCCTACAGGTTTGACGTGAGTCCCTCAAATGTTGGTGGACAGTACTGGGGAAGAGTTCATGCTAATACAAAAAAATTAGCTGATATCGATTATGGTGCAAATGGAGAAATAGTTGCTGTAACTACTGATGGAGAGGTAGTCAGTCGTCTTGGCATATCTCGTACTAATCCTATTGGAACTTCATGGAAAACGTTGACAACAGGCTTTAAATCAATTTCAGTTGGAACATATGGCTATTGGTTGCTCAACGATAAAGACGAAGTCTATTTTGCATCTTATATCCCAAGTTCAACGATATACAATAAGTTGAATGTGGTCCGTATCAATGGTAAATTTAAAAAGGTTGTTGCTGGATTTGGTGGTAATGTTTGGGCTATAGATCGTGATAATAAGGTGTACAGAAGAGAAATAGTGAACTTCTTAAATCCATCGGGTATTCAATGGGAGAAGATTCAACATGATGGAAAGGATCTTTTGTTGTTTGAAATAAGTGCAGGATATGATGCATTCTATGGAATTACCCCTACTGGTAGAATTTTACGATACCCAGGTATGATAAGCTTTCATGATTTCTTACGAATATTTCCAACATTTATGCTATCTACATAGGTATATATAAGATTCATTAACAAACATTCCATTGGAATTCCATTTCATAAACAACAACTAAGGTTATAAGAAAAACCTTACGTGCTTCATTTTTTCTTGGTGGTAGAAATAGAAAAGGAGATTGAACTTATATCCATGCGCATTAAAATTTGTTCAAATTGCTATTATTTCGGCATCTCTTTGATATTCATGGGCAATGCGCATTTCACTGTGTTTTTACACTGGGTTTAATCTTCAGTGGGCCGTTTGTTTATATTAACATATCGATTGTTGTCTCGACCAATGAAATTCATCAAACTGAAACACACCAGAATTTAAAAAGACAACATAAATAGGTTTACAACTGATTGCATTACGGATAATTTCAATAGAAACAAAAGAGTCCACTCTCCTTTTTTATTTCTACCTACATGATTTTTGTTACTTTAGATACGTACTGTGGTGGCATATTCACATCCAAGGAAGGTACTATAAAATCTCCTTCATTTCCATTATTCTACAAACCTAACAGCAACTGTTTGTATATCATCTCTACCCCTGATTATGACCAACTCACAGTAAAATTTTCAACTTTTGATATTGAGAAATCTGGAAATTGTTACAAAGACTATATATTACCTCCGTTGGATGGTAAATTCCCTTCAAAATATGGTGTTAAAAGAAGATGTGGTAATGAAATGCATCCAATGATATTTAAAGATCGTGCTTGGATAGAGTTTTTCTCAGATGATAGCGTGCAAAGAGCGGGATTTGTTGCACAGTGGAAAGCAGAGAAAGTTGTAAGGACTACGACAATGACAACAACAACAACACCAAGTACGTATACTATATTATATTTGTTTGTGACTAAGGTTTTGATGCTTATGTGTTTTGTTTAAAGTTTTAAATACTCAGATGGTATAAGAATCTTTGCGTCAGTAATTTTCTATGTTTTTAGCCACCTATAGTTCATGCACAAAATGTTAAACACAGGAATATGACTACTGTTTCTTTAGGACCTGTTATTACGACACCATATGTTACAACTACGCCGTCTGATAGATTCTACGGAAGTAAGATGTTTACATTTCATTATTAACATGTCAATGTTATTTGCAAAAGTTTTTTTGAAAAAAAAAAAGTTACACGCCAATACTTTGCTAAACGTCAACATAAGATTCCTGGACTGCAGCAATCATTCTCTGGTGTTTCTTGAATGCTTTACTTTAAAAGCCCAAAAACGTTTTTCAACATTCGCTTAACATTTTTGATTACAGTATTATAGTATAGGAATAATAGTTATATAGCAACATGCTGTAGGTGACTAATATGTTCCTCCTCACAAAAAATACTCATTCAGGTATTATCAGGTATTAACTTAGTGTGTGTGATGATTGTATATAGAATATACGTAATAGCAATTCTTTACTATTTTTTTCTTCACTGTAGAATGCGGAGGTTCATTGTCTGGCACAGAAGGGACAATAGTTCATCCTAATTACCCAAGACAGTACCGGAATGGTAGAGATTGTACGTACGTTATTACTGCCGCGCCCAATTATAAAATACGAGTTACATTCGAGGAAGTGGATTTAGAAAGATCAGACCGCTGCAACTATGATTATTTGGAAGTAAAAGACAGTCTTAGTAATCAACGGAAGCGATATTGTGACCCTAATGGATATGATGATTTTGTATCAAGTTCACGTAACCTTTTAATGCGATTTTATACTGATGAATCCGGGAGAGGAAAAGGTTTTAAAGTGCGATGGAGAGCGGTACCAGAGAATAATGTTGACACTACAACTACTGCTACAACCATTGCATCTTCCACTACCCAATCAACTAAAATAACAACTCCTTCTGAGAAAACGATAGTCACGACGATATCAACAAAAAGAGGTGCGAAATTATATCATAACAAAAGAAATAACAATTCTTGAAAAACTTGAAAATTCTCAGAATTATATATTTTGCTTTATGCTTTGAATGCAATCTCATTGCATTTAATTTTGTTTCTCTCTTATCTTTGAGAAAATTTGATTTCAGGTAAACATAAGGCTTACAACTTAATGATGATACAGACGCTTTTTTTTTAATTTGCAGAACTCATTTTTTCAATGCACCTGAAATCAAATTATGTTCAGGCTTCTATGGAAATTAATAAAGTTTTTAGATTAAAATGACATGTTAAGTGAGATTTTCATCTACCAATACTTGGAAAATAGAAAGAATAATATAATGAACTAAGTAATGTGGGAACAACTCGAGCTAAAACTAATTCTTTTAGAATGTGGGGAAGTATTTCGAAGCTACAGTGGTTACATGTATCATCCAAGTTATCCAAGGCCTTACAAAAATAACATCAACTGTTTATGGACAGTACAAGCACCAGAAAAGTATCGCGTTCGACTTGAATTTAAGTTTTTTAAAGTGGAGTATGCTTTTGGTTGTCAAAATGATTATGTTGCAATATATAATGGTCCAGATGACAACTCACCATTGATTAGTCGATCGTGTGGACACGATTTACCAGATTCTATTGAGTCCACTGGAAATACTATTTCTGTTGTGATGAAAACAAACGATCAAGTTACAGACCAAGGAGCTGTGATCTTGTACAAAAGAATTGAAGAAGGCCAGTTGATTTCCACAACACCTGGAGCAGACAAAAGTACGACTTTAATATTAGTAATGTATACAGCAAAAGTTTTGTTAAATTTGGAGTGTCCACTCTGTCGGGAATTGTCAGCATTCTCATAAATTGTAAAAATGTCAGAAAAAAAGTCGAGAATATCTGCTATATTTTGATATGTCGGGAAAATGTAATTTTCGGTTTAAATATCCAATCATTTTCATTTTTCTGTTTATAAGCATTAAATTTCAGTTTTGTTTTAACGAATTAGCATTAATTTTAACAGTCTGTTCTACTAATCTTTTGTATCAAATTCACATCTTTAAAAGTGTGATCTTGCAATGCCTTAATAAGCATGAAATTTCTCCTTAAACAGACACCTGCCTCCACAAATGTCAGAAAGATATTGAGTGTGCGCCCTGACAAGTTTTGTTTTTCTTATTTTTAGAATGCAAGTACGATATGACAGGAAAAAGTGGAACAGTTACTCATCCAAATTATCCTTCCAAATATTCAGTTGATATTGACTGTTTTTGGACAATCACTGTTAATGAGAATGCTAAAATACAACTTAAGTTTGAAGAATTCGAACTGGAGAGTTCTGCCAGTTGTAGTTATGATTTCGTTAAAGTTCGTGATGGTAGTACTGTTAATGCAGAGGAGCTTGGTAAATTTTGTGGAAGTAACATACCTGCTACGATCACTTCATCTGGAAATAAGATATTTCTCCGATTCAGATCAGATGATAGGCAAACTAGACGTGGCTTCAAGCTGACATGGAAGGAGATTGGTGGCCCAACAACAAAACCAACAACAACAACTCCAAAACGTAAGATAACTTTTCAATATGCATGAATTTTAATTTATTTTTATGGTTGTAAAGATTTTTTCTGATGTGGTGTTTAAATTTTTTTATACCTCGCTTTTCTATTTAGCTTGTGTAAAATACTTTACAGCATCGAATGGTGAAATAACCAGCCCAAATTATCCGGATAATTATGACACTAGGACCAATTGTCATTATTATATAACTGTTCCAGAAAATGAAAAGATTCTTCTTACATTTAATGAAATGGATATAGAGAACAGTCCAAGTTGTAATTATGACTTTATAAGAGTTCGAGATGGTGGCGATGACACTGTTCCTGTACTTGGCAAATATTGTGGCAAAGTTGCACCTAATCCAAAAATGTCAACTGGTAACAAGTTGTATATTCGCTTCCGTTCTGATGACCGTCAGACAAAGAAGGGATTCAGATTGTCATGGAATGCTGTGAAAGATATAAAAACAACTGTGACAACAACTAAGAAAATTGCAGGTAATTTATTTATGTTCTATTTTATAAATATAGCAAGAACATTTAATCCTTTTTATTAAAATATCCTGTGCGTTAGATGAATGTTTCTTCTTTTATCAATAAAAGAAATTAACACTGTTCCAATTTTAAGTTTAAGAAAAGCATTCAATACTTTCGAAACGTGATACTTTAAAAAATCCACTTTCGCCTAAGTAACAGTGGAAGATATTTGAATTTTTAAGGCGACGTCAATGGTCTCTCACTTTGCGTAGTATAGAAAGACATTAGCGTATTATTTTATAGACTAGTTCTATAACCTGTAAAAAATTCACTTATGGCATTGAAGTATAAAAGTTCAAATGGTAAAGATAAGTTACGAATAAGCCTTGAAGTTCCTAAATACAATATCTTCCTTTGGCATAACCTGTTCTGTTTATTTCAATCGAAAGGTTGGCATTAAATAGACAGCAAATAAAAAAATACAAATTATCATTCCCATCATTAGCATTAGCAATGACCACCAATCATCATCATGATCATAAAAAAATCTGCTGGATTTATTTAGATTGTCGTTTCCAGATGAGTGGTACGTCTGGTGAAATTACCCATCCCAACTATCCAAACAAATACGGGCCAAACAAAGATTGCAAGTGGACCATCACTGTACCTAATGGCAAAATTATTAAATTAACATTTAAAGAATTTGAATTGGAAACAGGAGCAAGCTGCAGATTTGACTATCTTGATGTGTATGATGGAAGAACACAACTAGACAAGAAAGTTGGTCGTTATTGTGGCAGTGTTATTCCACAAAATCAATACTCTTCTGAAAATAACATGTTTATACGATTTTACTCAGATGATCGTCAAGTAAGAAATGGATTCAAAATTAATTGGAGAGCTGTGGATAAAGAATTCGAAGGTCTCTCTTCATTTTTATTGATTTGTCATAAGTTTAGAAACCCTTTCTGTCAGATTTACTCCCTTTCCTAACCATCTGTTAGGTGCTTTGTATCAGTAAAATCAAAATACTACTAATTTAAATCTGTGTTCTGATTAACAATGATTTAATTAAGAAGTAGAATTTTTTTTATTTTTTTTTTATTTTTTTATTTATTTCTTTGTTTATAGTTGGTTACAGCGTAGTAAAAAAATACTAATAAATACCAACACCATTCGAACGAGTAAGGAGTCAAGTTATTTCATCAGAATTTCTACTTTATTCTCAGAAAATTTCACAGAAGAAACTTTATCTTGAAATACTATCTTATGATTGTTTTATGGCTAATTTTTTTGGCTGATCCGCGAAAATTAATTCCCACAAAAAAATCTGTACTTTTTGTCACCTGAGTAGAACGGGTACACCCCATCAAATAATGAATCATGTTAAATGTCGACATTATAGGAAGTCAAACACCCCATGTGTTTGACTTCCTATAGTGTCGACATTTACATATAATATTTTTGTAAAAAAATAAAGCATGAATATGGAATAATATCTAGCAAAAAACCTGAAAAACGGCATAAAACCGGAAAACGTTTTATGAAAAGTTACTAGACACCCTTGATAAAGCGGAGTATACTAAGACACTTTGATAACTTTGTTTTGAAAATTTAACCAATCACTTTTTTAACGGCTCTCCTTTTTAATTAAAAAAGTGCCCCCAAAATATATCAATTCTCAATCTCAAGTATTAAAACCAGGCGAAACATTCAAAGTGTCTGAAATGGTCATTCATGACCTTTCAGTATAATAATTTGTCATTAGCTTTAATTTTTTTAATTGCATTCTAACCTTTTTATAGAATGTGGTGGTGTTTACACGCGAACACAGAGTACAATAACTCATGCATCTTACCCTAACAATTACCAATCCAATCAAGATTGTACATACACAATAAATGCTCCATCAGGATATAGAATCGTGTTATACTTCCAAAGATTTGGTTTGGAAAGGTCAACAAATTGCAGAAATGATTATCTTCTTATCACTGAAGGAACTGACAATGAAAAAAGAACAATTGGAAAATATTGTGGCTTCACTTCACCACCTACTGTACGTAGCGACAAAGGTGTTTTAACTTTAAGATTTAAAAGTAATGCCGATAGAAATGATCAAGGATTTAAAACAACCTACTTCTTTGAGTTAATAAGAGATACAAAAACAACAACAACGCCCACTACTACATCAACAACGAAAATTACTACAAAGAAACCTACAGCAGTAACAACACCTACGGAAACTACTCCTGCAGGTGGAAGTAAGTTTATAGTTGACGTAGAATTGTGAAATATTATATATAGGTATATATTTAATAGTAGGTATATAGGATAATATGTGTCAGGAAAAAAATCTGTATGTTTAATCCTGGAAGAAATGCAGTTTTTACCAGTATTTAAAAACTGTAATTTTAAACTCCGAAAACTTCAGAAAGCGTATAAAAACAAAAACTGTAAATGTTCCATAATCCATTACTGAAAATGCGCTGGTTATTATTATTTTGTGTATCTGAATATGGGAAATGAATAACGTTTAGAATGCGAATATACAATCAGTGGAAACAGTGGAGAGATCACACATCCAAACTATCCAAACAAATATGCAGCAAATAAAGATTGTCGCTGGGTTATTACAGCTCCACGTGACAAACTTGTTCAACTCTCCTTCAAAGAGTTCAACCTGGAAACAAGCTTAAGATGCACGTATGATTTTCTTGACATCTACGATGGAGGCGCTTTAGCTGACAATAAGATTGGTCATTTTTGTGGCCAGAGTTTACCAGCACCCAAAGTTTCATCTGATAACAAGGTTTTAATAAGATTTTATTCAGATGATCGAGAAGTTCGAGATGGCTTTAAAATTTCCTGGAAAGCTGTTAACAAAACGAAACAAGGCGTGTTTATATTCTTTGTTAATATTTATATTCTTTCTACATCACGTTGGATCACGATTTTGGGATCAATTATTTTCTAAGAACGTTTTGCTCTGAACACATCTTGTAAGGATTAACTAAAACATTTCAATGTACGTTGTTGTTGGCAAGTTCTGCTTCGCTTCTGCTTCGCTTCTGCTTCGCTTCTGCTTCGCTTCTTCACAACTGTATACCTGACAATCCTAAAAATCTAGAAAATATTGTGCTGAAATTGAGGAAACGTCATGCACAAATAAATATAACTTTATTTCAGATACTCCAAACTGCTTGTATATCTGATATGGAGTAAATTGCTCCTATTCTGCTACTTATTGCAAAAAAAACTCATGCCCAGGGACAGTCAACAATTTAAGCTGAAGGGAAAATTCAGTTGTTTTTTTTCGTGTAATATTTTTATTAATACATTTCTTTTGTTTTATTTGTATTAGTACATTTTTACCATCTTTGTCTATGTTTAAAAAGCAGTAGTTCTTTTTTCCTTATAACAATAAATGTTTTTATTACAGAATGTGGAGGAGTGTACACATCCGAACAAGCAACCATAACACATTCTGCATATCCCAACAATTACCAATCCAATCAAGATTGTACATATATTATAAATGCTCCATCAGGATACAGAATCGTGTTATACTTCCAAAGATTTGGTTTGGAAAGGTCAACAAATTGCAGAAATGATTATCTCCTCATCACTGAAGGAGCTGACAATGAAAAAAGAACAGTTGGAAAATATTGTGGCTTCACTTCACCACCTACTGTACGTAGCGACAAAGGTGTTTTAACTTTAAGATTTAAAAGTAATGCTGATAGAAATGATCAAGGATTTAAGACAACCTACTTCTTCGAGTTGATCAGAGATGTAAAAACAACAACAACAACTCCCACTGTTACATCAACAACGAAAATTACTACAAAGAAAACTACAGCAGTAACAACACCTACGAAAACTACTCCTGCAGGTGGAAGTAAGTTTGTTACCTATACGTTTTTTTACAAGCAACCTTATTCTTTGTGTCTGATTGCTGAGCACTTCTTTTTTTCCGACAACGTGTTGTCATCGTGATCCCTTCCATAATTCTTGAAGAAAATGTTTATGGTATTTATGAGAGAACTAAATGTTGCTATGCAAATTGTATATTTGTTGGCCTAATTTATATTTAAAACTTTCAGCCGTGTTGTTTACAAAAAATTTGTCGGCTGACTGATGTTTTAATAAAAGTGTCATGTTTTTAAGGCACGATCCTAAAGATTATTTGAATCATAGTTTCAAGCTGTACACGATAGAGACAACTACTAAGAAAATTTATAAAGATTTTTGTTTGCACAGGGGCGGGCAACTGCCAACGTCATCAAAATTCCTAAAGTTTGTTATATTTTCCATTGTTCTGCGTGTGCAGATTTTTTCAGAGGACATACAGCTATTCAGCTTGTTAGCGGTACTTCTTTGGAATATAAATGGAGGTTGTTATATTAACAAAGAAAGGTGATCTTTCTACCCAACAGTATTAATGCAGATCATATCAAATTGAAACCGAAGAGATGAGTACTTTCGTTGGAAAAAAACACAATAATTTTTAAAATAACTTTAATGCATAGGATATTGTATAAAAATAAAATATATTAACCTCCTGCAAGCGGAGTTATAAAGTAATAATAATATCAAAAATTCTTTCCAGCAAAACATAGTACTGGAATCCCTCCTATTTATTCTGCTATTGATTACAGAAAAATCATGCCCTAGGGATAGTCCTTAAAATAACCTGAAAGGGAAAATTATTTATTTTTATTTTTTGTTAAATATTTTCATCAATACGTTTCTTTTTCTTAATTTTTCTCAGTATATTTTTACCGTCTTTATCTATGTTTAAAGAGCAGTAGTTATTTTTTCCCTATAACAATAAATGTTTTTATTACAGAATGTGGAGGAGTGTACACATCCAGACAAGCAACCATAACACATTCTGCATATCCCAACAATTACCAATCCAATCAAGATTGTACATATATTATAAATGCTCCATCAGGATACAGAATCGTGTTATACTTCCAAAGATTTGGTTTGGAAAGATCAACAAATTGCAGAAATGATTATCTCCTCATCACTGAAGGAGCTGACAATGAAAAAAGAACAATTGGAAAATATTGTGGCTTCACTTCACCACCTACTGTACGTAGCGACAAAGGTGTTTTAACTTTAAGATTTAAAAGTAATGCTGATAGAAATGATCAAGGATTTAAGACAAGCTATTTCGTTGAGTTGATAAGAGATACAAAAACAACAACAACGTCAACTACTACGTCAACAATGAAAATTACTACAAAGAAAACTACAGCAGTAACAACACCTACAAAAACTACTCCTACAGATGGAAGTAAGTTTGTTACTTATACGTTTTTTTACAAGCAACCTTATTCCTATTTTTTTCTGAAAAACAAAATGTAGATGCCTGAAAAAAAAATTAAATTTCATATGTATATTGTCTTATGGACAATTTAATTTGCTTTTATATTCAATAAATATTTTTTTTAAAAACCCAGAAGTTTTGAGAAATAATGTATTTACTGATAATTTGGCTGAACCATTACATTAATCTTAACCAATGATTAACGTTTAGAATGCGAATATACAATCAGTGGAAACAGTGGAGAGATCACACATTCAAACTATCCAAACAAATATGCAGCAAATAAAGATTGTCGCTGGGTTATTACAGCTCCACGTGACAAACTTGTTCAACTTTCCTTCAAAGAGTTCAACCTGGAAACAAGCTTAAGATGCACGTATGATTTTCTTGACATCTACGATGGAGGCGCTTTAGGGGACAAGAAAATTGGTCATTTTTGTGGCCAGAGTTTACCAGCGCCCAAAGTTTCATCTGGGAACAAGATTTTAATAAGATTCTACTCAGACGATCGAGAAGTTCGAGATGGTTTCAAAATATCTTGGAAAGCTGTGGATAAAACGAAGCAAGGTGATTTAAATCTGTCCGTTTGTGCGTACTTCTATCCATTCATTTGCTTGCCTGTCTGCCTGCCTGCCTCTGTCTCTCTGTCTATGCATGTGTCTGTCTGTTTATGTGTATCTGTCTATCGACCTGTGTCTCTCGACCTGTGTCTGCGTAAGTTCTCTAGTCTGTCTACGCGTACGTCTATCTGTGTGTCTGTCTGTAACTTGTCGATTATTGCGTATTTTATTACAGAATGTGGACGAGTGTACACATCCGAACAAGCAACCATAACACATTCTGCATATCCCAACAATTACCAATCCAATCAAGATTGTACATATACTATAAATGCTCCAGCAGGATATAGAATCGTGTTATACTTCCAAAGATTTGGTTTGGAAAGGTCAACAAATTGCAGAAATGATTATCTTCTTATCACTGAGGGAGCTGATAATGAAAAAAGAACAATTGGAAAATATTGTGGCTTCACTTCACCACCTACTGTACGTAGCGACAAAGGTGTTTTAACTTTAAAATTTAAAAGTAATGCTGATAGAAATGATCAAGGATTTAAGACAACCTACTTCTTCGAGTTGATAAGAGATGTAAAAACAACAACAACAACCGCAACAACATTGAAGACGTCTACGACAAGAAAAAGTAAGACTTCTTTTCAAACGCTTTGATTATTTAATTATCCGAAGTACTTGATAGGATAAATTTCCGCGTAAAATGAGATTTTCTAAATGTTTAGGTTTTTCGTTAAAATAAATATACCCAAATAGAATTTAGATAAAAAGAAATAATTTGGTTAATAAAAATTAATCTCTCTGGTAATTCTTTAATAAAACTCTGAAGTCAAAAACATGTAGTTTTAGTTGTAATCTGTGTTGTGAGGGAAATTAAAAAATTAAAAAAAAACCCGAGCAAGCTGTGTATTAGAACTTACGATTAATGATCTTGTGTTGCAGCAAAATGTTTACAACTGTTCACTTTCTGTCCTGCACAACAAAGTTGAAACGTATGTCTCCTTTAAACCTGCCATAGATAAAAAGTTCTAAAAAACTCTAATGAAGTCAGTTGTGTTAATTGCAATGCTTTGGTGTTTGCAACATACATTGTAAGGCCATGCCTAAATGGGGTGGATCAATGGTGAACAGTCTCCAATGGATAAAAAATAAACATTCAAATCATTGACATTGAAGCTATGCGTTTGCATTGAGTTTTAAATATTTTGATATTTGTTTTTTGTTTTTAGCTCCATCAGAAACTGATTCTCCTGCACACCGTAAGTTTCATATGATTAATTTGTATAAATCCGAATGCATCAGAGCTAGCAGGCATATCAGCAAACGTATTTGCTCTACTCTGCGACAAATCTTGTTGAATTACGTAGACATTATCAATATACTAGGGAAATTTGGTTTACAAATTTTTAACTGTTGTTGTCTTTAAATGGTAATCGACTGTCTTACTTAATTTTCTTTCCCAGGAAGTTATCAACATCTATCAATGGATACTGGAGACTTTTCACATCCAGGTTACCCAGCAAACTACAGAAACAATGTAGATAGTACGTGGGAGATTGCAGCAGACCCTGGTAAAACAATCTTATTGCGTTTCAATGCGTTCGCTCTCCAACCTGATTCGAACTGTCAATACGATTATGTGGAAGTCTATGATGGTGACGAATCAACTGGACAACTGATTGGAAAGTATTGCAATGGTAAACCAGGCGTAATAAGATCAACTGGCAACACATTGACTGTTGTGTTTCATTCAGACGGTAGTGTTGTTGACACTGGCTTTTCAGCGTCATGGTCGACCTCACAGAAAAATCCTCCAGGTATCTTTTTATTCTCACATTTTACACCCTTCCCTCATTCAGATGGTCACGTGGTACCACTTTCAATTAATTAAAAAGGTGTGCTTTTTACGGTTTCATGCAAGAATTACGAATATCTGAACTAATAAACAATAAAATTAGCGAAAAAAATAAAAAGTGCTACTAAAAGTTAGAAACACATTGGCGCGAGCAGTTAATGTATTTTGTTAAAAACAGAAAAAATTAAAATCAAACTAAGACATAAGGTTTAAAAAAATTGGGTTATGTCAGTTTTAAGCAGGAGGTTCTTTAAAATCATTCTGAATCGTCCTATACTAATACAGTAGACTCCCGGTTATTCGAAGCTCCACGGGGGATAGGAATTTACTTCGAATAACCGAAATTTCGAATAACTGAAAATTTTATTTTGGTCCAATTTTCACTCTGACGGATTTTTTGGAGGGATTTGAATAAAAAAGTAGACATATCAAGTTTCTACTCTACAGTTTTAAACGCAACGAGTGTTTCAAACGTTAAAATATACAAATATAATGTTTACTTAAAACAAATATCAACAATAACCATTCTTCATATCTATTTTTCTTTTATAAAAAGTGTTTGAAGTTGAAAATTCTCACTTTTACTCCAGCTATTGTCAAAAAATTTGAATAACTGAGAGAATATTGAGCCAAGGGGGTTAGAAAACCACTTCGAATAAACGAATTTTCGAATAACCGAAGTTTGAATAACTAAGAGAGATTTACTCTAAAACGAGTTAGAAAATTCAAGGGGAATGAAAATCGCTTCGAATAACCGAGAATTTCGAATAAGTGCAGGTTTGAATAACCGGGAGTCTACTGTATTTATTTTAAGTTTACGGTCTAAAATTCTGTTCCAAAACTGTGGTCTTCTAGTTTTTATGGTATAGCCACTCACTTTTAGTATTGTTCTTGACGAAGTTATCTGTACAGTACCTCGTGTTATATTTTTGCTCAATAAAATAAAATTTGTCAACGACACTAACTTCCGGGCACGAAGTGGCTTTTGTCTTGAACATGAAGACTAAAACTAGATGGATGTTAAGTTTTTAGATGTTAAAAACTTTAAGTTCCTTGCATACACGTGGCATTTGCAGACCGGAAGAATTTTATGTATTCTCCCTATTTTTTTTTAGCCTCCTAAATATTTTTATACTCTGCAACAAACGTTTGCTCATCATAATTGCATCTCCTTTATATACCCTATTGTTTCTACCCATTCTACCCATCATCACCACCAACTCCTTTACTCCTCTTCGTCCTATCGATATCATACTTCCGTTTTAGAATTTGATATATGTGATATATCCAAACTCAACTTCGATGGTTCACCGATCAAATTTTATTCGCCAGGATATAAAAATAAACAAAATTATCCATCTAATAAACAGTGTGTTTTGCAGCTCTCCACTGTTCCGGATACCATCTTTAAAATAAATTTGTTAAATTTTGACATGCAGTCACGTGACAATAACAAATGTAGAGATTTTTTAAAAATTATGGACGGAGAGAGAGAAACTTCGAGAGAAATTGCTACACTGTGTGGAAAAGAAATGGACAAGAATCCACTGCATACCACCGGAAACAGGTTGTACATGGAATTTAAATCGGATGAAAATGTTGAAGACACTGGATTCCAATTTGAACTATCAACGGTTAAAAATCGTACGAATATCGATAAAAATTACGCGCAATGTAAGATTTCTTTTTTTTCTTTTTTTTCTGTCGTGTTTACGCTAAAATCCGCCTTTCGCAAATATTCATTCTCTCGGTATTTTGACAGTTATATTTGCCAAGCACAAAACCGTTATGTGATATGCATTTCATTGTAGAACAATCCGGTTTCGTAAGTAAAAAGGGTGTGAATGCTTGGATTGAAGTTTAGACTTTCCTTTTCATTTTTACTTCCATTTTTGTTTTTTAGCCAATCAATGCGGAGGACGAATTTACGGGCATAGTGGAAAAGTTTTAAATCCAGAAGTCGTATCAACATCAGCTGATTTTATTTCTTGCGCCTGGATAATCGAGACACAACCTTCATCCCGAATGCAAGTTTCTTTCTCACAACTTGATCTACCTGGCGACTGTAAGACGTCCTATATTCTCATCAGAGATGGAGAACACTCTGACTCGCCTGTGATTGGTCGATATTGCGGCTTCCACACGGATGTTGGTTTTTTCACCAAATCCAACAAGATGTGGGTCGAGTATAAGACACCGAAGAATGACATTGGTCGGTTTGTTTTGTACTGGTTTAATATGCCATACGGAGACGGTAGGTTTTTTACTGCTTGCGTGATTATATTTTTTGGGAAAAAAAGGGGTTTAGGTTTGTCGGGGAAATTTATGCATAAATGCATAGAATTTAGGGTTTTCCCCCGATAAAAGTTGGATCTCAGGTGAAGAAGTGAAATTCAATTGTTCAACTGTGTATCTTCTTCCTTACTTTCTCTCCTGCAAACATCAAAGTTCATCAAAACTAGTAGATTGGCAAGTTCTCGAATTAAAGTCATTGGAGAAAATTATTTGTCAGGGATTAAGTTAGCCAGAGGAATTTTTAGTCAACAAACTTCCAAATTGTCACTTTTTTCCGTTTTTTGCTCGATCAGGTATTTTCTATTGACACTGGTCTGAAGAAATGGAGTAAATTGAAAAAAAAAGTCAAAAATCATGGACTTTGTGGAAGAATGGGTTCCACCTTCTGCTCAGTTGTTTTTTTGCACGGGTCTCACAACTAGTCTTATATAGCTGAATCGCTTTTGCTTGTGGAGAGGTGTCCACCTTGGATAGTTTTGATCTAAAAATTTTAAATGGTAGATGATTCAACTAAAGGGAGTGGGTACGAAGTGGAACTTCTAAGTAATTATTGTAAAAAAATAACTACCGTTTGAAGTGATTATACAGTTATTGTAAAAAAAAATTGGAAAAGAATTAAACGAAAAATATATGCTTTAATGGGAGTCAATTCTAGCTAGAATGTTTACGCGCGATCGAAAATTGGGTCCGCTTTATGAAGTGTCCTCTACAGAGAAGTTGCACTGTGAGTGGTTTTTGCCCTGGATTGATCAAACAGTCTGTCGACTGGAGGTTTCCGCCTTAGAAAGGTTTTACTTTGTAATGAAAACTCTTTTATACTCTATGTTATTAAGGCTCTGTGTTATTAAGGTATTCCTCTTTTAGATAGCAGATGTGGTGGAAGTGTTAGCGGGGAGAAGGGGCATTTGACCATCCCAGCATCAGCTAGCTCAAGCCGTAATACATTCTGCTTGTGGAATATCATGGTACCACGCTATCAAAAGATTTCATTAAATATAGAAGACATGCAACTGGGAGAGAATTGTGAGGACAATTACGTTTTGGTCAGAGACGGTATGACCTCAGAAGCGAAAAGCCTTGGGAAGTTTTGCACGCAGCAGCGTGACGTAGTTATAACATCAGTTGGAAACTCAATGTGGGTGGAGATGAGGTCTTCATGCGCAACTAGTAAGTCCTTCAGAGCGTACTGGAGTGCGGTTGCATCGGGTGAATTTCCGGATGACAATAAACCGGTGCGAAATAAAGCACCGGGTGTGGTGGTTGTTAACAAAAGAGTTGTGAGCGGAGCGGGTGTTGATGCAACTCCAACTAAGGTATGTATGTATGGTACTGAAGTGAGTCTATTATAAGTCTTATTTCGTGAATTGTGTTTTTTTTGGATTCTGCATTATGAGTCTATTATAAGTCTTATTTTGGCACTAAACTACAGCCCTCGAAAATCGTGCCAGCTTGTTTTATAACCTAACATTATCCTTTGTCAATCTATGCACACGCCAAATGTTATTTTCAGAAGCTGCAATTTCGATGAGTTTATTTTATTTAACGAAATTTAACACATCAAATCTGCTTGGTTTCTTATAAACAATATGTGTAGTCTTAATATAAAATTTACTTATAAAATAAAGTCTTTTAAGCACAGCTTTACGGTTGCTACAATCTTTATTTACTTATTGTGAGAAAGACAAGTTAGAAATTTTTTTTGGTTACTTAGGTTACGACAGCTGCACCAGCAACGGTAACCACGAAAAATTCACAACCGACACCAAATATTGCAAATGGTAAGTGTAGAATCCTTCAACGTCATAATGGCTGCAGCAATTTATTTCTTGTATCTTATTTCTCTTAAAAGTACTATTACAACGTTTGATATGGAACATTCGAAAATATTTTATTCAACTTTAGCTGTTGGTCCTATTATCATTACCGGACTAACTGGGATGATTCAATCTCCGCTTTTCCCGGAAAAGTATCCACACGACCGGACAAAGATTTGGATAATCCGCGGACCAAGACCCGGCAAAATTCGCATTCATTTCATGCACTTTGATTTGGAGTATCATAATGAATGTCGGTATGACTTTGTCGAGATACGTGATGGAAGCGAGGCTAACGCGGAAAGTGTTGGACGATTTTGCGGTAAAACGTTGCCTGCTTCATTCGAATCTAGTGGAAACGGATTATGGCTGAAGTTCCGATCGGATTCTTCATCTCACGCGTCTGGATTTATGGCTAAGTGGAGTTGGGTGGAGTCCAGTAAAAACAAAAACACTGACTCTGAAATAGCCACGAACGAAAAAAAGGATACTGGTGAAGCTTGTAAGTTTTTTCAGAAGTTTTGTTGTGCACGAATATAAGGATTCTGTTTTTTCACATTCTTCTGACAATATACCTTCTGCTAATTGATATTCTTTTTTTAGCCTGCGGAGGAGTGTTTACTGAACAAACTGGACAAATCAACTCTCCGTTGTATCCGAATACATATCCTTCAAATGTAGATTGTGTTTATGTCATTAAGCCGCCAAAAGCAAAGAAAATTCGATTAGAATTTATCTCATTTGATCTTGAAGCTGATTCTAAATGCAGTTTTGATTATTTGCTGGTAAGTTTTTTCCATTTACTTTTTTAGACAAATGTTTCCCTTTTAAGCATTTTTATCAAGTTTGTAATTCTTTCCCTTTCCAAATTTAAAACATAAATTTTATGGAGGATAAAAACACGGGTGATTTTTGGTACTCGGTTTCCGAACTGTCCTTAGCTTGAACTTCGAATTGCGAGATATTCCCTCGTAAGTTCAAATATTCCCTCGTGATTTCGAATATTCCCTCGTGAGTTCGAATATCGCCTTCGTGAGATATTCGAACTCACGAGGAAATTTCCTTAATTGAGAATCCGAGATATCATCTTGGGAAACCGAGATAGCCCCTTGAGAATCCGAGATATACCCTGGAGAATCCGAGATATCCCTTGGAGAATCCTAGATATCCCTTGGAGAATCCTAGATATCCCCTTGAGAATCCGAGGTATCCCTTTGAAAATCCAAGATATCCCTTTGAGAATCCGAGATATTCCCTTTGCGAATCCGAATTTTATCCCCTTGAGAATCCGAGATATCCCTATAGAGTTCGAGATATGCCCTTAGAGTTTAAGATATTGGAAATTAACTGTAGGCACACCTGTGCCTTGAGTGTGATGTAATTAAACTCATTACAACTAAACAATTGCTTGTTTCAGATAAGAGCTGGAAGCTCAGCTGGTGGGAAAAAGCTTGCCCGTCACTGCAACAGCATCCTTCCGCAACCATATGTATCAGATCGAGGCGCGTTTTGGATTCGCTTTAAGACCGACAGTACGACAAGCCGCACTGGTTTTTCAGCAACATGGAGAGTGATAGATGAAAACGCATCATAATTGCGTTCGAACCAACTTTGTTTTAAATCTCTTTCACAGCGATAGGTCCAAATATTTATTTTGTATGTATGGTAGAAGCTTTTTTCCGTATAGTAAAGCTAGATGTAGTTTTAAAGGGTACGGTTTTTTTGTAAGCGTTTTACCGTTATGGCCCTTTATTTCGCTGACTGATTTTATATACCGCCCCTTATTGGCGTTATCTCTTCATACTTTGACGGTTAAACTCTCATAGACTACTATCGCCTACACCTTGACATGAAAATTAACGCCATTATAAGGTATCAAAAGAACAAACTAGGCATGGCAAGTGCGAGATAATTTTTCAGAAAGTTTAGGCTAGAAATTGTTAAAAAATTAAGACTATCGCTCAAGTTTTGGAATTTTTGATACGGCATTATTTTTTTGAATCAAAATTGATTTCCGCTTTCATTTCATTGAAACACAAAATAAGAACATTGGTTGAATGATGTGATCCCAAAAATATTTAGGCTCGAATCGAATTTTTGAAGTTCTTATAAAAAGCCATGACAATTAGTCTAATTATTTACACACTGGTCACGTATTCAATTTATAATGAATGCTCTTTCGTAGCCCCTTATTTTTCTCAGCAAGCATGTGTAGTTCATATATAAAAAGGATCAAATTTATACAAACATTTTTAAAATTTTGTATTATTGTATATTTTCCTCGATTGTTATTTTCACAATATTCTTTACAATTTCGTTCCCAGGGTTTCTTTTACGCTCTGATGATTTCAAGATTGCATTTTTTAGAAATTTATTTTTTATTTTTTATTTTTTCATCTATTTATTCACTCTTTGTTTACTGTCTGAAAGTATTATAACAGTGTAAACGTACCCTTACAGCAAAGTGTATTAAGGTTGAGTTTCCACGACAAAATTTTTCTAAAAGTCGTTCCTATTATTTCAGTGTGCTCTAAGATACGTACATTTAGTGGAGAAGAATTATATTTATGTATCTAACTTTTCCGTTGTATTCTAGGTTATTTTGAAGTTTAAACAAATTTCTTGGACTATTTTTCTTTTGTGTACCTTTGGATGTTAAAATGCGTGAAATTTTGTTAATTTGCAAAAGTTTAAGTACGCAAAATCTTAGTCTTTGTTATTACTCAAACATTTTAGTGCCCGAAACTATTTTCGAATTTTGAAGAGTTTAGTGCGCGAGATTTATAACCTGCCTGGAAGGCGGGGAGCATTTTTGTCCCCCGGCGCCGAGAATGGATGGTGCTGACACACGATTTTTTATTAAACTTTTGTATCGTTAAGACTATAAAAATGGTCTTGATGTTTTTAACATGAGTAATCCTAGTTCTTTTGTCGCCAAGACTTTTTAACTACAATTCCAAGAAACAATGACTCGTTTAATAGGATATGTTTCAGCTTGATTATAAAACAATAGAATGCAACACTCCTTCTTAGGCGTTTTTACCGTTCCCTCACGGTCTGCAACATGCAGAGTAGTTTCTTTATAAAAAAGGACGTTGGATATTTCCCTTCCAATCAACATTAAAAAACCGCAAATTTCTTGTGTTTCTGTACGGTGTCGAACACAGTAGATAAAAAGAAAAAATATTTCTGGATTCATAAACAAACAGGTAAGTAGAGATTTCTGAACGATATAAAACAACATTTTATCCTGGTTGTTTTTATTCTTGCAACTAGTAAGAAATTGAAGTTTAAAGCAGTTAGGAGAATTGTAAACAACACTGAAGACTGTATCGTAATATGGCTGGATTAAAATGTAATAAATGTCCACTACTACAGTTTATCTCAAAGAGCTCTGGGGTCGAGAATGATAAATGTCCACTGAGCATCAACGCCCTCTCTAACGCCCTTTTACTGGTATAAAAAACTTAAATATTAATGTTGTTGTTTTTTCCCAATTTTTTTGTAGTGTCTCTGTAAACTCAAATTTTGAATATTCAAATTGTCCCGAATTCGGCCTCAATTTTCATTACCTTTAAATTTCGATAATGTGTATAGTACAGCTAAAATCTATTTTAAAATATATAACAACCGAGGTTGCAACATTTATTTTGTATATTTTTTTGTTTGTTTGTTTGTTTTGTTTGCTTCTTTGTTTATTTATTTTTTTATTCTTTCAGCTCGTTCATTATATGATTTAGCTGAAAATGAGCGTGGATACTATTATTAGTAACATGAACTTGGGAATTCCCTGGGGAAAGAATATAATTAATTTCTCCGACCAAATATTAGCTCCAAGCTTTGACTATGATTTCACAAATCTACTACCTGAAAAAGGCGAGAATTATATGAGAGGTTCCAGAAAATATTTACGCCCGTACGGGTGGAAAAAGTACGCCTTAAATGTCAACAGTCAAAACGCTTGGCTTGGTCCTAACGGGATCCGCCAGACAACTGCGCCCGGCGAGTGGATAGTTGTTTATCACGGCACAAGTAGCAAAAACGCGTCTCACATACTAAGCGATGGACGTTTCAATCCAAGTATTGGCGGCCAACATGGAGCAGGAATTTATTCAACAAACTGTCCAGTTGAAGCTGAAAAGTATTCTCTTCAAAAAAGCGGATATCAGCAGTACTTATATATTTTTCAATGTCGACTTAACTTAGAGTCTCCAAGTGTTAAAGAATATTACAAACATATAGACAATAATAAAAACCATGTATATTACTACGTATGTAATTATGAAGATATACACGCGTATGGTCTGTTGGAGAAAAAAAGATAAAAAGGTCGTCACACTCAGTAAAAGAATCAGAAATTTACTGTTTCCCTATCTAGGGAAGAACACCTATCAACCTCGTTCCCAGGGTTTGTTGCCTGGTATCAAAGCCGCTAGCGTTTACTTGGCGGCCAACAGCCTCGATGTCAAAAAGGCATTATGCATATAGGCGTAAAAAAAAAGGTTGATCATAAATAATTGTTTCTTAGTGACCCTAGACTTACATTATTCCGTTCTTATAATCTATGAGGCAAGTTAAGCTGAGCCTCAACGTTCTTATAAATAGGTTCTTATAAGAAAACGTATATGTACTAGTTATCGCACAGTGCCGAGAAAAATATCGGCAATATTTTTTGAGTGTTTTTATGTTCTTGTTACATATTTCACGAGCCTTTAGGCGAGTGAAATATACGAGAACATAAAAAACGAAAAAAATATCAGCCGATATTTTTCGAGAGCATGTGCGATAACTTGTTTATCATATACTCGGTCTTATATCATGTTAATTTCACATAGTCGGTCGCACACTGCTTAATTATGTTCACGATATTAACAAGCATTGTTATGGGGCCAATAAAATCACTGCAAGGTAATTTATTTCATTTATATTTATGAACTTATAAATTATTTGAATTTATGAAGTCACGTGCGACTTAGATCATTATAACAAATTATGTTCATGTCACGCTTGAAAGAATTTGAATGGAAAAAAAAAATATGAATTTTTAAAAGAATAAATTATCATTGTGAAGCCATATAACACAGAACTCCATCGTGCTATTATATTATTCTTTCGAGTTGACTGATATAATTCAATTGTTTTATATCCCCGGTGGAGAGCGCGTGCTCTATGATTAATGACTATTTAATGACTGTTGAAACAAAAGAAAATTTTCGAATCATAAAATGTATATTTGTGAAAATAAATTCACCGACAAGTTTTCGTTTTTAAGAACATAATAGGCTTTTCCTACGAATTTTCAACCAATCAAGGAAACAATATAAGCTTTTTGCACGCTAAATCAGCCAATCAAAGGAAGAATATAAGCTTTTTGCACTCTGTATAAGTAAAAATTGCACTCGTTTCTCGGTGGAAAAACAAAATACAGTAGATATTTCGTGCAAATTAGCCAATCAAGTTGCGAGAAAAACTCAAAGTATATGATAACGTTGTTTATCCTTATTCTTATATTATTTATTTTTGGTTTATACTTTTTATATTGTAGTTTACAAAACACTTTTTTAAGAATTTAATCGTTTTAAATTTAAATATTGTGTAATGGCAAGCATGGCAGTGGCATCAAAACTTTGAATTTGAACTTAAAACGCTCGTTTTTTTGCCCAGGTTGGGCCAAAGAATAGTTTTTCGTATCTGATTGCCGTTGCAAGTCATAGTGAACAGTTTTTGTAAATTGTAAAGAATTTGCAAAAATTGTCCATACATATATATATATATATATATATTCTTTTATACTGCATTTGCTTAACTTCAGCTACTACCTACCTATCACATTGATTATCTCTGAGTGTAAATTTTGTGTTACTTCATAAGTTTCAGGAAATAGACCTCAAAGGTAAACGTAGAAATTAAGTGGAAAGTTTCTAAAGAATTTGCAGTTCTGCTCATAATATCCAGTGTCGTACTCACATGGAAATGTCCGCAATCGTTATATTTTAGAATATCTGCCATTTTGAATTTTGGATGATATATATAAAATACTTACTTCAATTATTTTTTTCTTATCCATGTAATCTTTTAGTACGCTAAATTTCAGGTTATTTGCATATACTATCCCGTACTTATATTGTTACAAATTTTTATGAATTTGCGGCAAAAATAAGAAAAAAATGTTGACTCAGCCCTAGTACTAAACAACCTCGACCCCAGGGTTGTATTTTTTCGACACGAGGATGGCGAAAGATGCAAAGATACTGGGAGGTTGGTACTAAGATACTGATGTTAAAACTAATCTATCTCACTGTACAAAATTTTCATTTTTTACTACATGAACCATTTTGATCAATTCAGTCACTACCAATCTTTGCCTGATGATTTGACTTGGATCAATTTTAGTTCAGCATCATATTTTCTCAAAATAAATTTTATTTGACCTGCTTATTATTGTAAATGGTATTGAATTATAACAATTCTTATTCTTATTATTGTAAACATCTTAACTTCCGTGATCAGACGAGAACAGGTGTGTTCATCGTGCTATGGTCGTAGACAGACGTACGGGCAGATATCTACGATTTATTATGACGTTATATCGAAAATGGTTCAAACTTTAAAGTCCGTATTTCTTGACTGGATCATCGGAAATAGGTTGAGTTTATGTTCGTTTGAAAGCTCTTCTCAACCTCTATCGATTCATTATGACAACTATGAACTGCAGAATTTGTCGTAAAAAGTTCCAACGAAGCTACTTTCTTCTAACCATGTCCCTTACTTGATTTAGTCCTAGTGATGTGAAAATGTAACATGAAAAACTCCTATAGCCTACGACACCGGGAGTTCCCAGGTCGTCCCCCATCCAAGTACTATCCCGGCCCGACGATGCTTAATGGGTGAATAACCCCCCCCCCCCCCCCCCTTAAACTTTTAATAACTTTTTATCTGTTTATAGTTACACCTTCAGATTTTGTGACTTTTCCTACTTTTTACTTTAGCTTTATTTTCCAAAAAATATTTTGAGTAAATGTATGTTGAGTAAAATTCTGAAAAACATTTTTTTAAAAAAATGTTTTTACATGTTTTTAAAAGCTTTATGTGACTTCTTAATTTATATTGTTAAATTATTTTGCTTTCCTACTATTATTGTTACTTAATTTATCGTATTTACAATCGTTAACAAAATTCAAAATTGGTGCTTTTTTTTCCATATGTCGCCGAATTGATGACGCCATCATCAAAAATGCTGACGTCATCAATTTTTTTTTTAACCAAATTGTTTATTAATACCTGGCCAACACTTGTGGTAAGTTTCAAGTCCAACGGACAACAATTGTAGAAATTACACAGGGAGGGGGGGGGGGGCGAATCAGCCCTCCTCCAGCATTGAGGGTTAAAGACAAATTTCGTTTTCGTTTTTTTCACTTTTAAAATAAAAATAAAAAATATCGAAAATGAAGAGAATTTTCTTGATGTTTCAAGCTGGATCATACATTAACGCACGAAAAAAGACAGCACGTCATGACAGTACAATACAACTTCTAATTAATAACGTTGGATGTGAGAGAGATCACAATCTAGTGCTTGGTGATGGTGTTCAAAAGGTCAGGTGTGACGGATTTAGGGTATGCCAAGTTAGTCCCATAATAGACGTATTTATTTTATCGCAGCCAAGCCAACCTAAAAGCATATCCCTTGTACAAAAAACCTTTCCAGGTGTTTTTTTGAAATACGCTTGTTTGAATTTTAATAGAAACACAGACGCAATACATAATGGTAAAGTCAAACGCATTATGATAGTTGATATGGCGTAATACGTAAGAAACTGCTTAATTATTTTGCGACCTTGCATGTTTTGATTCTTGGCGTGCTTGTGTGACGTACGGAGTGTGGTTTCTATACGGATTATTACTCCGTATAGCTGCTATACGGAGTTTGGTTTAGCTATACGGAGTCTGCCAACGAATGTTCTTAAAATGAAATATTGCAATATATAACTGTTTAAAACTATTTCCAAAAAAAATAAAAAAATAATCACCATAAAGAACAAGTTAAAAAGACAAGCACATCATTTTCCTACTTTTTTATCCATCGTAAACATACGAAGTATATTGTAGCTATATGGAGTGTGGAAACATTAGTTTGATTGCAGCAAACGGATTATGGCATACAGATTCTGAGATACCAAGAGTATGTTATGCAGAATGTGCTATAAGGTGTATGCCATACGGACTATGCCATACGGGCTATGTCATACGGAGTATGTCATACGGAGTATTCTATATGGAGTATGCCATACGGAGTGTGACATGCTTAGTATGTATACGGAGTATGACATGCTTAGTATACGGAGTGTGTCATGATTGCTTAATATATGAAGTATGCTATACGGAGTGTGACAGTTGGCAGTTCTATACTAATACTAATTGGTACCCTGCATGTTTGCCTCACATTTTAGACTTTTTTTCTTCTTACACAAATTATTTGCTTGTTTTAGGCACGATTTTCTAAACTGGAATAGCCCAGAGTAAATTTTTAATAGGAATGCTTAGTTTAAACTTCGACGCTTATGCTGCATTCGCTAATGTCTAGCCAAACCAATGCCGGCATTATACTCTCAAAGCTGTCTGCGCCGCTCGCAGCTTTTTGTACTAAATATTTCCGTCTATACGGAGTAAACATGTCGCTATACGAAGTTATACTCCGTATACGCATGCCTATACGGAGCCGTACTCCGTATAGCTGCACACTCCGAATGGAACACTTGGACGTACTTGGCTGTTTCGCATAAGAGGGTAAAAAATGCAATACCCTTGGAATTAGGTTAGCAAACCCCGTCATTTTGATGGAGCTCAAAATCTACCCGTGATAAAAGTACGTGGAATATTTTTTTCTGTAGAGAATTAACCATAGCAAAATGATTAGCAGCCACAGAAAAGTATGGCGAGAATATGTAAGGCATAAACTATATATTTTCGGTACGGCAACTATATATTTATATACGGTAGTGAAGACAGTTTGGCTGGGAGCAGACGTGCGATGTTGGTAGGAGGTAAAGAGCTTAAAATTTCTCCGTTATGCTACTTTTTAAATTAACGATTAACGATTTCAACCATTCTCTTCCCTTAGGTCGAGGTTGATCTCAAAGAGCAACCTCGATCCCCGGGCCTGTAGTGGTTTTTATACAAGGGCTGTTGGTCTTACTTTCTCTTCTGCATCTAAATATTCATGAGTCTGTCACACGAATACGGTTTAGTTTCGATTTCTGTGGCTTAGCGCTTTTATGGGACTAGCTAG
Organism: Hydractinia echinata; assembly: GCA_030067915.1. NCBI lineage: Eukaryota > Metazoa > Cnidaria > Hydrozoa > Anthoathecata > Hydractiniidae > Hydractinia > Hydractinia echinata. The sequence goes on from JASGCC010000123.1 coordinate 233,827, forward strand.
AGAGGCACGTTGTCATGTCTTTTATATATTTTTATAGATTTCTGGTAGGTTTCGAGATACTCTATTTGCTGCCAAATACTTAGCTATAAATTGTACTGTAGCCTCATTTAAAATCGAGCAGCTAACCAGCCAGCTAGCTATGTTATGCCGTGCACGTGATTATGTAAAACAAACGGCCTCCAGCGACGGTCTCGTACCTCCGTTCGTTACATAACTTCTTCATGGATTTGACTATAAGCTATCACTTAAAACAAATTTACAAAAATGCTGCAATGAAGTGGGGTGAGTGTTTTACAAGGTCCAACAAAATAAGAAATAAGCTGAAAAAAACGACCTAAAGGATTCCAGCGTGACGTTTATTTATTTACTTTTCAGCGTGGTAAGCTTTTTGGCTCTGGCATTTGCGTGACATGAAAAAAGATGCTAGGATTTGGTGAAGAGTGTTTTAAAGTGTTCATGAATTTGTGATTATTACTAATAGTTTAATATATATATACCCTTATTGCTATTTAGCTTCCAATTTCATTCACACTCCAAATAAAATTATACCAAGGTCGAGGAGGCCTTTCATTAAATATACCGGCTACCAATGCACATACAAATGGGTGTTTTCAACTGATTTACCATCCACACCTCTTCTTGATAAACAGAAATAGCTGATCTATGTGCATTAGTACGGTACTGAAAACTCTGGTCAAATAATTAATAATGAGAGGTAATTCATCACTTCAGAGATAGAACATTGAACGACAGGATCAATCTATCTCCTATCGCACCTGCCAACCCACTTTCCCCAGCAGGATTTGTAATTAGCCACTGAGGCTTTTCTTCTCGAATTGCCAACAAGTCTAGGCCGCTAGTCTTAACAAACGTGTTTTTACCAATGGATGTGTATTGCCCTGAGGATTTAACAGTAACCATAAAAAATCTGGTATTAATGGCCTCTGTACCAACAATTGCAGAAGTTGACTGTACCATGGTTAAGTGTACCATGCCGGTGTTACAATTATCATATTTAAAACCTTGTCCCTTTTTATTTTTGGCTAAAACTGCATTTATCATGCAAAACGGTGGGAAAGAATATGTTATCTCCCAGTACTTTTGCATGGCATCTATACCTAGACTGTAAGGGCCTGGTTTCCATGAGAAGTATATACCTTGGGAGTTAGTGACTTATCCTTGATGCAATTAAGTTGATGTTGGGTTGAAAATATCTGTGGCATACTTTCTGGAATATTTGTCTTGACAGTTTCAATTCTGAGCTGTTGTGAGTGTTGTAGGAATATTGTTATCATGAAAATGTTTCCATTCAAAAAAACTAACCTTGTGTATATTTTGTGAGAGCAGATGGAAATGAGAAAAAAATGTCTTTATCATGTTGAATTCTTTGTAAAATCTTTTTGATTAATTTCTTAAAGTTCTTTTCAAAATAGTATTGGAATCATAGAATTCACACGCTGGAATTTGCAAATTTTTTTCTTAAATTATTAGAAATTGTAAGAAATGTACTTCACGCTAAATAACACTAAACTAAATAGTTCGAAAAATTAATGATGCTAGTACAAAAAATAAAAATTGCTTTGATATATTTTGTGAGCGCATTGTTTTTCATCATCATCATCATCATTCTCGGCTTAACGTCCGTTTTCCATGCTAGCATGGGTTGGACGGGGTATATTAATGACCCTCTTCCAATCTGATCTAGACTGTGTTAGATCTAAACTCAACTTCCGCTGTATCAAGTCTGTCCTTATAACCTCCTGCCAAGTCTTTCTCGGTCTGCCTCTGGGCTTTGCCCCAAGAACTATCAAGTCTCTACACTTTCTTACCCAATTATCCTCCTCCATTCTTTCCAAGTGCCCCAGCCAATTCAATCTTCTTATCTGGATAACATCTTTAATTCTACGGATACTCAGCCTGCTTCTTAGCTCATCTGAACTCTTTCTGTCTCTCAGACTGGCGTTACACATCCACCTAACCATTCTCATATCATTCCTTTCTAAACGGTCAAGATCTTCCTGCTTCACTGCCCATGTCTCACTACCGTACAACATAACGCTTCTTACACAGGCCTCATACAACCTACCTTTTACCTCAATTGACAAGACTCTGCTGGTCAACAAAGGAAGTAACTCTCTGAACTTTTTCCAAGCAGAACCTATCCTGCAAGTAACACTTCTTCCAACACCCCCTTCACTGCCCAACATATCACCTAAGTAACAGAAGTTCTCAACTATCTCTAACGAGCCACTGTTGTACATCATTAAAGCTGGAAATACTTCATTCTCTATAATCTCACCTTTGCAACGCTTGCATACAAACTGAATGTCAGCTTTTAACCTTCCACCTATACTACTGCACTTCTTATGTACCCAATGCTTGCAAGTCTGACAAAAAATTGAGTTACTACCAACCCCTTTCCTGCAAACTCCACAAGGCCACTTTCCAACTACAAGGTCACACTTGGATGCAATGCTACTAATCATGACTTTAGACTTTGCTGTGTTCACCCTTAGCCCTTTCTCTTCTAGTCCTTTCTTCCACTTCTCAAACTTTTCAACTAATTCTTCCATCGACTCTGCTATGAGAACCAAATCATCTGCACTACACTGCATCTACATTTTTGAATATGCAAATATAACCTCGAAAAACCCTGAAGGATACGGTAGACCCTTTTGACACATGTTCAGTATATTCAAAATATCTCCTTAACATGTCCCTTTTTAAAAAACAATTTTATATATTATAAAACATTGATAAATTCCCTACGAGTATATAAGAAAATAAATTCGTGAAAAAAAACTGGAATGGGGGAAAAAAATTCCAAACAAAAAAACGCCCTCCCTTGGTAAAGCTTTGGTAACTCCCCTCCATCAATTTTTTTTTCGTTTAAAAATACATCAATGTATTGCTCTTATTCAGCTCTACAATATCTTACTACATCTTTTCAAAAAAATTATTCGTTCTCAAGTTATAATGCATTTTATCTAAAATACTACATAAATCCACGAATTTACCTCGTTTGATGAATCATTTGACGATAACTCGATAATTTTTCAAATTTCGAAATAAAAAAATAACTGTTTCAAAAAGATTTTGTTTCACTAGTTTTCAACGAAATGGAGGGGAGTTACCAACGCAAAGAGGCAATGTATCGACCGAATTTCTTGTTTCAAGAAAAAAAGGCTTAAACATTTCTTTTGGTACCTGTGCAAAAGTGTAGCATTGGAATTTTAACCTTGTTAATAATTAACGAGTCGAGACATTTTCGGTATAAACTTAAAGTAAGTTAAAAATTTGTATTGATAAATGTGAAACATGGCTTCTAGACGTACAAATAAAAACGATGATAATAGAAAAATAAATATTAAAAAAGCAGTATGTAAAAGAAAAAGTATACCAGTATAACTTCACAGTATTTTAAAAAATGCAGAATAATCTATAGGTAGCTATAATAAGTGTGCATGGTGAATTATATTTCTAATGCTTTAAAGTCTTTAATTTTAATACAGAGTGTGGGTGTTTAAAAGAAAATTAAATTTGTGACTCATATTCAGGGCAAGATCAAAGATAATGTTATAAAGAAATACATTTTCCCTGTTTTATCCCACCAAAATAAAACTTTTATATTATATTTTTTCTAAAACTTACTGGAAACTTAGCATAGAAGTTACATCCGTGAAAAAAAAAATTTCAACTCTAAAGGGCTACCAAATCCTTAAGGATACGGTAACCCCCTGAGGCACATACTCAGCATATTTAAAATATCTCCTCTGCTCGCTATATTAACCCTAACAAATATATATATTCTGAAAGCCAAATAAATCATATCTAGAGTGATGACAAAGTATTTGTATAAAAAAAAACCAAAAAGGAGAAAAAAAAATTATATACAAAAATTCACCCTTCCAGTTCATTTTGTCGAACACTCCCCTCAGTAAAATTTTTGTTCGTTGAAAAAAATATGATTGCGAAGCTCTTATTCAGCTCTAAAAAACTTTGCTTTTTTTACTCAAAACAACACGTGGTTACAAAAATATAGCATATTTTGTTTTACAATAGCTGTTTTCTGACTGATTTATCTATTTTTAAGCATGATAGATCAATAACTCGATATTTCCTCACTTTCTGCGTTAGAAAAAGCAAAGTTTTGTAGCCAAAGATATAATTGTCGCAACAAAATTGTTTTCGTACAATTTCGACAAGATGGAGGAGAGTGTTCGACAAAAATATATACCCTTACGACTAAAAAATTTATTTCGAGAAAAAGCAAAACAAAGACCTTTGCTTTTACCTGCAAGAATCATAGTTACACACACTTAAACGTTATGAATAATTAATAACTCATGAATATTTTATTTAAAATTCGCAGAACTATGGGTCTAGTTATTGTTAAACAGACAACAGGATAACATAACATAACAGGATAAAAACGAAAAAAATAAAGAAATAACTTATAAAGGTATAGATGATAAATAATAATATATTTGTATAGATTATTAAAGTGTGAATGTTTCCTATGTTATATGTAGAGATGCAATTTTTTATTCGTTCTGCAAAACTCTCTTTAATTATTATACAGATTAAATATATTTGAGGAATTTTAAACTTTGAACACACTATTGAAAACACTAAAAGATAAAAAAGATTTTTTCTCATTTTATCCCTCTTAACAATAAATATTTTTGATTCTTTTTTTAAAAATATCAGGAAAATATGCCAAAGAATCAAAATTTAAAAAAATATTTTTTTTTAAAAAAATGACTCTGAAGGGGGTTACTGTATCCAATGGATTTAACTATAATAAAAGACAGACTGTTAACCTACTGTTCGTGTTTAGACAGTAAAACTAATTACAAAAGTGTTGGATGGGGTTTTAGTTCTGTTTGGTGCAGATCTGATACATTGGTACAACGTTGCATTGCTGTTGTGTTGCTGTTGTGTTACTGTTGTGTTTAATGATTGTTGCGTTAAATTCAAGTCAGAGCTACAACGATTATCAGGTTAGTCACATATTTCACCTTTTAACACTGGTAGCAGAGGGTGTACTAACCTGTTAAAGATGGCACACTACAAAGCCCCACCGACACTTGGTGATAACACTGATATGTGTTATGAGAACTGGAAAAAAGAAGTACAGATATGGCAATTATTTACTTCGCTGGAGAAGAAGAAGCAGGCACCTGCTATTTTTTTGACTTTGACTGGTCAAGCACGAGAAGCAATTTTAGAGATGGAACTTGAAGTGTTAAGTTCTGATGATGGTGTTAAGGAACTCGTGAAGAAATTAAACTCCTTGTATCTTAAGGACTCGCACCATTCAGCGTATGAAGCATATGAAAAGTTTGAAAAATTTCAATGACAATGAATGATTATATTATTGAGTTTGAAAGACTATACAACAAGCTCAATAATTACGATATGGAATTACCTGAAGGAGTTTTAGCTTATCGTTTCATTAACAGTTCAAATATTTCGGAAAGTCATAAGCAGCTTATTAGAGCGACTTTGACAGAACTAAAATACACCAAAGCCAAAGAGCAGCTAAAAAAGATTTTTAGTGATCCTTCAAATTTTATGACTGGTCAAGATAGTGATGATATCAAAATCGAGAAGACTGAAGACATTTACTATGGAGCTACCTACAGACAAAATAAAACTCAAAGTCGATTTAGAGACAACAGAAGAACATATACCCGAAGATTTGCAGATGGGAATAGAAGATTGAACCCATTAGATAGAAATGGTGAGCCTAGTAGATGTGCTATCTGTGGATCAGTTTTTCACTGGGCAAAGTCATGCTCAGATACACGTCAGGGACAGGAAAACAAAACAAAACAAGCACCAGATGAAGTTCAGGTAACCCTTATTGAAGAATGCATGACAAATCTTGTTGGAGAAACTTTAAGCATGGCATGGCGATACTTGACTCTGGGTGTACCAAAACAGTTTGTGGCGAAGAATGGTTGCAATGTTATCTGAACACATTGAATGATGGAGAGTTAAAGTCTGTGATTGAAAGAAAAAGTGCAACAATATTCAAGTTTGGAAGTGGAAAACATGTGACATCTGTTAAAAATGTCACCTTACCTACAATAATTGCTGGACGAAGCGTGATGTTATCCACAGATGTGGTACAGATACCATTGCCCTTATTGCTAAGCAAGGAAGCTATGAAAAAGGCAAACACTAGAATAGACTTTGCCAACGATAAAATAATTATCTTCAACACAGATATACCAGTTTCTTTCAGTTCCTGTGGTCATTACTCTATTCCAATAGGAAGAGTTGGAAAGTTCAAAGAAGGAGACATTAAAGAAGAAGCACTTGCGATATGTAATGTTTTACAACAGAAAACACCACTGCAGAAGAAGGCTGCTGCAGTCAAACTTCATCGACAGTTCAGTCATCCTAATAGTTCAAGACTAAAACAGTTGATAGATGCAAATATTAATGATGTTGAGATCTTTAATCATCTTGATGAGCTTGAGCATTCCTGCCAAATTTGTTTGAAATACAAAAAGCCAAAGCCAACCCTGATTGTAGGTTTTCCAATGGCAAGACGATTCAATGAAACAGTAGCATTAGATCTGAAAGAATGGTCAGATTCGCCAAAGGTTTGGTTCTTGCATTTAGTTGACCATTTTACTCGCTACAGTACTTCGTGCGTCATCAAAACAAAAAGGAAAGAAGAAATAATCAAACGAATCTTTCAAATATGGATTTCCATATTTGGTTCTGCTGAAAAATTTCTTGTCGATAACGGCAGAGAATTTGCAAATGAGGATTTTGTATCGATGTGTGAAAATGCCAACATCAGAATATGCACAACAGCTGCAGAAAGCCCTTGGAGCAACGGTTTGGTGGAAAGACATAATGCTATTCTTTGTTATAATGTTAGCAAGATGATGGAGGATAAAGGCACAGTCGATTTGGACATGACAGTAGCCTGGTCAGTGAGCGCTAAAAATTCCCTGAAAAATGTCAATGGCTACAGTCTGAACCAACTTGTTTTTGGATTCAACCCAAATCTTCCGAACTGCGATAATGCGAAGTTACCAGCTTTAGAAGGAAAGACTTCCAGTGAGATTGTTGCAACAAATCTAAATGCTAAAGTGAATCAGCGGAAAAGGTTAGAAGAGCATTAAGGCATCAAACAAGAACGTCAGGTGATGATAGATTTGAAACTGGGGACAAGGTATTTTATAAAAGAAACACAAGCAATACTTGGAAAGGCCCAGGTAGTGTCATAGGACAGGATGGCAAACAGGTTTTAATAAAACATGGCAGTTCGTACATCCGTGTGCACCCTTGTCGTATCCATAGAGACAAAGGTTTTTCTCTGATTGATGCTACTCCCATAGAAAGTTGCAGAAGTAAACCAATAATATCTTTAACCGACACCGATAATTCTGTGAATGAAGAAACAGTAGGTGATGGAGATAGTGATGACATTGCTGAAAATTCTGATATTGATTTGCAAAACTTCCAAATGATGAACCAGAAAAAAGGGATGCCATTAGAAAGGAGAGACAAGTTGCAGCAGATGAAATTGATGATATAAATAATCTAACCAGTAGCATAAGTCGACTTTCCTTAGATGTAACAAACAGTGACACACAAGACCAAAAGTGGTTTGATGGTTCCGTTAAACCCAAAGCTAAGTCATTTGCAAAGTGTAAATTCAAGGACTGTGATACAGTTAAAGATGTGGAAATTATATCAAGAGGTGGTAAAGCAACTGGAAAATATAAATCCTATTTGAATATACGAGATGTAGATATTAATTCATTATCATGTGTTGATTGGGAGTAAATTGAAAGTTGGCAGCCAATAAACACAGAAGAGGTACTTCTTTCGCAAGTAAAATTTGCAGATTCAGATGTCTTGGATGCTAAAATTGACGAATTGGAAAAATGGAAAAAGAACAAGGTTTCTGAAAATGTTGAAAACCATGGACAAAAGGCATTGTCTGTGAGATGGGTCGTGACTGAGAAAATACTGAATGGGAAGAAAAAGATGAAAGCCAGATTAGTTGCACGGGGCTTCGAGGAGACAGAAAATGACATTTTAAAAGACTCCCCAACTTGCTCAAAGGAAAGTTTGCGTTTGATACTCACCCTCTTTGCTTACAATAATTGGAGATGCAATTCTATTGTCATCAAATCTGCATTTTTACAAGGAAAGGAAATTGAAAGAACTGTTTACCTGAAACCTCCAAAAGAAGCTGATAATGGAAATTCTTTGTGGAAGCTTAAGAAATGCATTGATGGTTTGGTGGATGCTTTTCGCTGTTGGTATTTGCGTGTAAAAGAAGAGCTCATAAATCTTAATGTCTCGGTGAGCAAGAGTGATCCTGCAATATTTTACTGGCATCATGGTCAACAATTATCAGGAGTAATGGCCACACATGTTGATGATTTTTGTTGGGGCAGGAATGAGGATTTCATCGAAAATGTTATCGAACCTTTACGGAGAGTGTTTCTTGTTGGATCTGAATGTTCAACTGTATTTCGTTATCTTGGATTAAGCTTGAACCAGCACAGTTATTTTACCATTCAAATCAACCAAAATGCGTATGTTGAGGAAATTGAACCTATTAAAATAGAAAAAGAAAGAAAGGGGAAGAAGAATTATCCACTAAATGAAAATGAGATCAGGGAATTCAGAGCTTTAATAGGACGGCTGTGCTGGTTAAGTGGATAGACCAGACCCGATATCATGTTTGAAGTCTGTGAATTAGGAGCATCAGTAAAGGAAGCCACAATAGATGATTTATTGAAAGGCAACAAAATTCTGGTAAAAGCCAAAAACGAAAATGTTATTTTACAGTTTAAAGGTACTATGAAAAATTTGACTCTTGAAGTTTACAATGACGCATCCTTTGCAAATATTAGAAACGGAGGATCTCAAGGCGGATATATAATATTTCTGAAAGACGACTGTGGAAATCTATCACCCATTATGTGGCAGTCAAAGCGCCTGCAAAGAGTAGTAAAGAGTACAATGGCTGCAGAAACTCTGATTCAAGTTGAAGCTGCAGAAGCAGCATTTTGGTTATCAAATTTACTGACTGAAGTATGTGGTTGTAATGTTTTAAATTCTATTATATGTTACACAGACAGTCGACAACTACAGTACCGCCTGCGTGTAACTTTACATGTATGAGATAGTTATCACCTTCGCATGAGCTTTCGGTAGCGTCAGAACTTTCGTTGTTATTGTTAACCTATTGTTAAATACATGAGCTATTTTTGCATGTTGAAAACAATAGAGTTCATGTCTTGTTCGCGAAATTTAATTAGCTCATGTGAACTGCGTGTGTCCCTGTATTTAATTGCTATAGTCGTCAAGAGATCAACGAAAGAAAATAAAATTTAACAAAGATTTATTTATCTATTGTTTTTACTCACGAACGGCTATGTTAAACCATTCGTTTATAAATGTTATGTTTTCGCTGATGCTCGTGTTTTACGAAAGCGTGCGTGCAATTTAATTTTTTTTCACAAACAATTTTCTTATAAAAGTTAGCGTTTCGACAAAAATTACAATTGGCCTCCGGGAAATGGAAACAAACGAAATGAAAACATTGTTTTAATGTCCAGATGCTCGACCTAAGAACGAAAAGCGGCGATAGAAATGCTTTTTTAGATTGCGTTTTAAAAAGTTAAGAACGAAGAACGGCAATAGAAAAGCTTTTTTAGATCGCATTTTAAAAATTTAAGAACGAAAAGCGGCGATAGAAATGCTTTTTTAGATCGCATTTTAAAAGTTTAAGAACAAAAAGCGGCGATAGAAATGCTTTTTTAGATCGCATTTTAAAAGTTTAAGAACGAAGAACGGCGATAGGAATGCTTTTTTAGATCGCATTTTAAAAGTTTAAGAACGAAGAACGGCGATAGAAAAACTTTTTTCTTTGGTATTGAAATTTAATTTGTTTTCGAAATGTTATCGTGAAGGGAAAAGTCCTGAAAGTAGGGTTTTTCCGTTTGCGCTGTTAAGCGTTGCTTTTTATAAGAATACCTTTTAAAAGTTTTGCATGTTAAAAAATATGCTTCAATGATAAAGAATTATTACTAAAAGTTTTAAAAAGTAGCAACATTAGTTTTTTTTAAATATTAAGTGTTATGTTCGTTCTTTTTTCTAAAATAATATATTTCAATAGCCTTCGTGATCTTTAACACTTTTAAACAATAACATGCATGTTACATGTGACAAAAAAAGGATTCATCAAATCTTATTATTATGACTTGTGCACAAAGATAACAATAGAAAGCAATTAAGTTTGTGTGTAAACAAAAGATATGTGAACGTTCTTGATGTAGACATGAGATCGTTACATGAGGTCGTAAAACTCGCGTACATGTAAAGTTACATGCAGGCGGTACTGTATTTGAAGCAGTTCATTCGATCAAATCTGTTGTGGATAAACGACTACGGATAGATTTGTCTATACTTAAAGAAATGATTGACAGAGGAGAAATAACAGATGTAAAGTGGATTGATAGCAAGAAACAAATTGCAAATTGTCTGACGAAAAGAGGAGCATCTGCTGAGGGACTATTGAGAACCCTTCAGCGTGGTGGGCTCCAATAATCTCAAGTTGGTGATGTGTAAATAGTGTACATAAAGATTGAAGAAAAGTGGGGAAGATTGTTAACCTACTGTTCGTGTTTAGACAGTAAAACTAATTACAATAGTGTTGGATGGGGTTTTAGTTCTGTTTGGTGCAGATCTGATACATTGGTACAACGTTGCGTTGCTGTTGTGTTGCTGTTGTGTTACTGTTGTGTTTAATGATTGTTGCGTTAAACTCAAGTCAGAGCTACAACGATTATCAGGTTAGTCACATATTTCACCTTTTAACACAGACTACTGACGCCCATTGTGCAAAGGTGTGATATTAGTGTGTATGTAGTTATTATACATTCAGACTAACATCGTGGTTGTTTTTTTCAGCTTATTTCAGACTAGGTAACTTGTATGGGACCTATATGGTTCACTCACAAAGTTTTTGCAAAACTAAAATGCCGAGTTATAAGGTTTTCAGAAAGTTTTAGCAAGCCATAGTTTTTGTGTAATCTCTAACATTGATAAAGTTTACTTTTAATTACAGATGATATAAAATATAAAATTTGCTATCATTTAAATATGACATCATCATTATGCAGCATAATTAAAGTTAAAAATTGAACAACAAACATTTGGAAAAGAATTTTTTTTTCTGTCATAATATTGTCTGCCATCTTTATGCATAACATTGTCTGCCATCCTTATGCATAACATTGTCTGCCATCTTTATGCATAACATTGTCTGCCATCTTTATGCAAAAGTGACAAAAAAAAAGTCTTCTATTGTGATCTTTCAATTCAATAAGCTGTCATGAAAATATTTTGATTGTTTTTTTATTTTAGTTATTTTTTATGATATTGTGACTTTCTCTTATGCAAATAGAACACAAAATTTACACAAAATTTTAACCAGGTGCTACTTACTGATTTTTAATTATGATATTTTAGATATGAAAACTTTGCATATATTTGCTGGTGCGCCAAAGCTCTCCATCAATAGTAAGTTTTGCTAAAGACTATTGATAACAGACGTTTTTGTAAAGCTTGCAAAGTTGTAGATGACATGCTTCTTTTGTTGTAGATGAAAACACTTCAGTGGATGCATCAGTCATCTGGAAACAGTATACATTTACAACGGCAGAGCTTTGTAACGATACCAGTATGTTTTCACAGAAGGAGTTAAGTGAAATTCTGTTGGAATATGAAGTTAACCAAAGCCAATTATCTAACCTTGTTGAACCAGGTTGTTATGATACGTTACCTAAGACAAAGTCAGAGGATATCAAGTCATTGGATAGAGTGGATGTAAATACTGATATGCTTTATCAAGAAGTTTGCATTGAAAGTCAATTCTTACTCTTTAAATCTGAAGACTGTTTAAAGGAGATGGGTCCAACAATACCGAGATATTCTGACTATTCTCAGACTCATGTTATGAGCCAAGAATCTCAATTAAACGCCAAACAATTTTTCAGTTCAATATGTGAATATGGAGATAAAAAAAATACCGAAAATAGATGTGGGAAGTCAGTGGAACCTTCTGTAATTCCTGAAACTCAAGAAAAGGAACCCATGCTTGAATATCAACCCCAAAAAGGTGCAGACAGCTGTTTTAAAAACAAAAATATCCATAGTCACCCAATATCTGTTCCGACATCTAACAAAAGTGACACAATGCCTTTATGTGTAAACAAGGAACCTGATTGTAGCTGTACTACCGATAAACAACTGACAAGTTCACTTATGCATAGCAGCTGTGATGTACCTAATTCATGCAGCGGAAGAACTATTATGTCGATAAACAATGCTATCGAAACAAAACAAATGACAAATTTACTTGTTATAGTGTTGCAAATTTGTCCAGTAAGAATTGTTGAGATTAAACATGGTCCAAATATTGGTCAAAAAATAAAGTTAGCAAAATTAATGGTTGGTGATGAAAGTAAATTTCATTTTAATATTACATTGTGGAACGATTGTGCTGATTGGATTGATCGAATACGTATTGGAGATGTTGTTGTTTTGACTAACGTTATGATGCAGTTGTATAAAGGAAAATATATGGGTCAAAGTAATGCAACATCCCAAGTGTTCAATTTTAGAAGACCTGTTTGGCCTTTTCCAAAAAGTTGTAGGTATCCATTATGTTCTTTTATTCTCCTAGTTGGAATATTATGTGGTATCACTTCAGGTTGAGGTAAAAAAACAAAACATTTCATTGTCAAACACTCACGGAAGGTGATTTGATTAAACAAGAACTAAAAGTATCTGAATTAAAGTAAAACTAAATTAGCAAAAACTCACGTAAACTACCACGTTTAAAGTTAGAAAAAGATTTTGTGAAAAATATGAAGAGTTGACCACCTAAACAACGTGTTTTTCCTCAAATCATAATAGCTATTCTGTAATTGACGTAAAAATGACATTTGCCCACACAAGAATGCTTTTTTCAAATACTGATAATTTTTTGTATAAATGCATAGGCAATGCTCAAGATGATATTGGTTAAAAAGGGATTTTTTTGCGATCTGTCAGAATAGGTTTTCAAACAAAAATTAGAAGACTATAATCCATACACCAAAGAAATGTTTAATACAGGATCATTGTAGTTAAACAGAATTTTTTTCTTTTTATACAGGGTCCAATGTTGTTTGCATAAAAAAGCTTTACTCATTTATGGCATGGATACGTAAGGCTCATAATTACCTACTTTCTTTTTCTTTTCACATTGATTCAACTGTTGTGAGAAGCAAATTAACAGAGTTAGTTGCAGGACATATAAATAATGTATGTGCAAGAATAATGACAGTTAATTCTCCAGAAGTAGAACGAAAGTATTCATTCATGGGGAAAGACTTGTCAAAAGTAGTAGTCAGTAAGCATTTTTTGTTAACATATTTTTTATCAATAGTATTTCAAGTTTCCTAAAATGTCTACTTCTTCTTTTTGCTATTATTCTTTTTGCTATTAAGAACTTGCAGACAAAGCTGGCAACGTGGTTGACTTATTTATATGGGCTGAAAAATATGGTTGGTTAACAGAGCTTTATTCCTTGGTCAACTCAGTGCTGATAATTAAGGCTTTGCTATATAAATACAATACCAGGGAGGGTAACTACAGCTTGCATACAACTTTTAAGTCAAGTTATGAAGTTGTTAAAGAATGGAAGTCAGCTGATAAATCTGTGCATTGTTTAGCTACTATTAAATCAATATCTCTGAACACAAAATCAAGTTCTAGCATTTGTGTGACAAGTTCAAATGTATCGTCACAACTGGAAGATTTGCTTTCGTTTTTGTTTGTTGGGTGTAGCGAATGTTATACTGAACTTGTTGAGAACTCTGATGATAGTTATGGTAATTGTTGCAATTGTAAAAATGGCAAAGCCGTAATAGGTGTGCACAGATTCTTAATGATAATGCATAAGTATCGTTCTGTTAATCAAAGTTGGGATACAGACGTGGACTTTCAAATGGATGATTCAGATGTTTCAGACTCCTTTGGAGTATGGGTAAATCCAGAAGTTGGAAAAGAATTATTTACTACAATTGTAACTATGGAGCCAAGATTGCTACATGAAAACAAAGAGTATGCTGCTGACAAGGTCATGCTTACGCTGACAAACCTGTTTGATAAGGAAAATGTCTACCATGTTTGTCTAAAGAGTTTAGAGAGCATACATAATGAATGTTCGCTGTTATCCGATGAGATTTACTCCTTAGAAGAAATATCAAAATATTAACAGCTTTATATAAACAAAATATGCATATTTCCTGTGTGTTATTGAGTTTCAACCTTTTCTGATAATTTCATCATCACGTTGTTTTTATAAATTTCTTAAATTATTTGCAATAATTTAGCTATCGTTTACGGCGTTTTGTAAATGCTTGATAAAGCATCTCTTGATTAAACGTCTCCTACAAGTTCCCTTCTTTAATAAAGATTTAGGTGTCTGTGAAGCTGATTAACTGTCTTCAATAGGCTGCACCTAATTTAATAAGTTTTAATATCTTTGTTTGTAATTAATCTGTTAGAAGTATGACTTTTAAATAAAAGATTGATGCTGTTTTTATAAGATGCTATTGAAGTGTTTAATAAAGAATTTCAGAACCTAAACCTAAACTGTCCTAAATAACCTGAAAAATGAGGACCCTTCTAAAATACCTAAATAACCTAAAGTTTGGATTCAAAACATTGGTTCCTCTTAAAATCTCCTAAAATTGGTAAGATTCTTTTTTTTTATATAGTAACTTTTATTATTATGTTTTATGCGACAAAAAATGTTTATCTGGAAATAGGACAGGATGAATTTTATTTAAATAATTTACTGCAATTTGAAACGAACAACCTCGCTGACATTAAAAAAAAGGCTTAATTGTTTATTTCCTCCCCTAATTTCAGCAAAACCACCTAAAATATAGAATAGTTTTTATAAATTTTTAATGTTCTTTAAGCTCCAAAAATTTGACCTGAAACTTCCTATTTTTTTTTTAAAATCTGCTAAAACTTTGAAGTTATCCCTGGCCACCTTGCATGTGCAGTAGCTTTAAATACATTTTATTGTTTTCTTTAGATGGAAAAAAAGTGAATAAAAAAAATGTAAGCTGCGGAGATATGTCAGCTAGACCTGAATTTCGAGATGTGTTGGATCAAATTACATTTGGTTTAGTTGGCTCACTTGGTTTGTATAATTATAAAAATTTACATTCAAATTTAATCGATATTCAAAGACCAGGAAAAATACTTGAATTATTTTCACGAATGAATAAAACTCTCAAAGATTTGTCTGCACCGAAATTTCTGTAAGGTCAACTCCTGATAATAAATCTTAGCAAAATTACTTCGTTATAAAAATCAACTTTTTCTTCTATAGCTTTTCTTGGTGAATTTTCCTTTTCTATATTATAATGCCTGTATACGTCTGTCTGTCACGCTAAATTGTACTGCAAGTAGCGAGACACACGCAATGCGATTTTTTCACAGGCCACCGACTAGTTTGATGAAAATAATAGCCAGCCTCTGTGACAAGTTTAATTACAGGCTACGTATCTCAATAAATAGACCTGAAAAAATTAAATTTTCAAAAAACCTTGGTATTTGGTTCATCTTGGTGTAATATCTTGACGTGACTAATTCGCGAAAAGTAATTTTTGGAAAGTGTGTTTTTTAGCCTCGCAAAAAAATCAACTTAAAGGCGCCTGTAGGCAATTTTTTTTTGAGGTGCCTATTTTATTGTAAAAATCGAAAGATATACATGAGAAAACATTGCCCTGAAAATTTTATTGAAAACTGACAACCAGAACATGTTCAAATGTTTCATAGAAATAACAAACTCACCCCAATTCCTCTTCGCCTACAGAACCGCCATTGCATTTCATTGCACGAATCATGCAATAATAAATGCACGGCAAAATCGATCACATGGTTGCTGGATTCATGCCATTACAGAAATGAATGAGGGAGAGTATCCGTAGCTGTGTTTCCATCGTAATGTTTTTATAAATGTATCAACAAAGTTCCGAACATGATAAATCAGATAAATCAATCGAAGTTTCTGTGTTATTCTTTATTATTTAAACGTTTTAACTTACTGAAATCAGACTTCTTTGCAACACTGACCACTTCTTGTTGTTGTTTCTGAAGACAGCTTTGCCTCGCTAGCTGTCTTACTTTTTGGTTATTTTCCTTTGTTCAAACAGTTAGTTGTTTCCTTATGGAGACAGTATCAGATCTAGACAACTAGAATACCTAAATTTTCAGAATTTCCCCTTTCATGCTCTAAATTAAATTATCTCCATAGTGCTTCAACTATCTTCAACTATCACAATGAGCATTCTCCCCCGTTGGGTTTTTTGGCTTATAATATGCAATAATCCCGGTCATGCAAATAAAAAGAGAAAGAGCGTGATAAGCATTAATTATCATAATTAAAACCACGAGGCAATGCTGTGATTTCTTCTTTCTGTTTTGTTTTGTCTGGTCTCCAAAAACAATTGCGAATAGAATAGAAGAAAATTAAATCTAAGTGGAGAAAGTGATACGGATGTTTTTACGCGCAGCCACTTTTTTAAACAGAACCAAAATTTCTTTCCATTTTTTGATGCCATGTTTTACAAAGAAAAACAAGCCAAAAAGAACAGCGTGAACGGAGCCTATCATAATGGCTTTTTTATTGAACTCCATCTCAGTGCTCATTTAAAGATAAGGCCGTTTGTTTACCCACTGTTTCACACGAACATTTTGCGATGGCCCGCTTATTAGACGAGAATAAGAGATCAACAAGATCGTTAAATATGGTGGCTGGAAAACAACAACAATAAATTCAAGATATTGAAGTACCATTATTTCCATTTCTAGTAGGTTTATATCCTCAAATTTTCCGGAAAGTCATAACTCTGTCTGAACTTTAAAATAAATATAAAAAATATATATGTTAATTTTTTTCGATAAGGGTGATTACGCGCCTTTAAGGCAGTGGGAAAGATAGACTTGTACTATAAAACGTTTTTGCACAATAGATTCGTTACATGTACTTGAAATGAGATTTACGTGAAAAGAGATTTTAATTTTTGTTGTGTTTAAATGAACTTTTTTATATTGAGTTGTGGGAACTGCACTTTTCTATTTTTTTTTATTTTTGAGAACTTTTGTTCATATAAACATTTTAGGGGCGAACTGAAGCTTCATTTTGGTCTTTTAGATTGAAATGAAATAAACATTAAGATGTGTTTTATTTCCCTGAAATCATAAATTTAAAAAAATATTTCGCCCTTGAATGAAATTTCATGTAAAGGCTGTCTACGTATAATCAAAAAAGCGAAATACTTACACCTTCTCTCTCATTAAGAAGAAGATTGAACTAGTTACACATAAATGTTTCTCCATTTTTACAAGATTTTTTAAAATTTCCTTATAGAGGAAAAAGATGATGTTACTGACGTCCGTGTGGTTGATTGTGGTTCAGCCAAAAAGAATTTTATTGATGCTTGGGAAGAGGTACACAATATGTGTGTTTTTTGTTACATTAAAGTTACATTAAAGGTGAAGGGTCTCTTTAAGGTGAAGGGTCTCTTTAAGAGACAAGAGAGGAGTTGAACGTCCTCCACCATACCTTAGTTTAAAGGGGCGATTGTGGAAGTCCCATGAAATGCCACATAGTGATGGTGTCACTTTAAAAAACACCCAGTACGGTCTGTGAACGGTTGGCGCTAGGAAGGGCATCCAGCTGTAAAACAATGCCAAAACTCTTTATTAATGGCCATAAGAATAGTTGATCAGACAAACTGCGTAAACGGGGCTGGAACTCTAAGGAGTGAAGGTGTCGCGCACAGTAGGACAGATGTCAGGTGTGAGCATCGTCAGACCGTTACCCAGCTATCACATCACAAGGTAGATAACACTAGGTTGAGGATGGCTAGTGTAAATGTTGGTACTCTGAGAGGTAGAGCAGGTGAAGTAGTTGAAATGTTAGAACGTAGATCTGTTGATATGTGTTGTGTTCAGGAAGTCAGGTGGAGAGGAGCTTCAGTGAGATTTGTGGAAGGTAGGAGGGCAAGGTATAAGCTTTTTTGGATTGGTAATAGTGATGGATATGGAGGAGTTGGCATATTCGTTGCAGAGAAGTGGGTAGAAAAAGTAATAGATGTTATGCGTGTTAATAGTCGTATTATAGTGATAAAGTTTTTGATAGGTAATAGGATTGTCACTTTTCTGTCAGTTTATGCTCCACAGTGTGGACTCAGTGAGGAAGATAAAGATAAGTTTTATGATGAGTTAATAGCAGTCACATCAAAGTTTTGAAACACTGAACTTGTCATGGTGGGCGGCGACTTTAATGGTCATGTTGGGAAGTCATCTGAAGGTTATAGAGGTGTGCATGGAGGCTATGGATTTGGGAGCAGAAATAAGGAAGGGGAGAGATTGCTTGAGTTTGGAATGGCAAAGGACATGGTGGTTTGCAACACATCATTCAGTAAGAGACCGAGTAGGCTGATAACATATGAGTCAGGTGGTTGTAAGACACAGATAGATTACTTCCTGGTTTGAAAGTCAGACAAGAAAGTGGTGAAGGACGTGAAAGTTATATCGGGGGAAGAGTGTGTTTCCCAGCATAGGTTGCTGGTTTGTGATATTATCTTGAAGAGTGTTAAAGAAGCCAAGGGAAAGTACAGGCCCCGTAGAAAAGTCTGGAAGCTGAAGGAAGAGATTGTAGCAAGACAATTTAGTGCAAAAGTTCAGCAGTTAGCCCACAATGGTCAATGTGATAGTGACAATGTTGAAAGTACTTGGACTACTTTGAAGAATTGTCTTCTAGAAGCTTCTGATGATACCTGTGGGTGGACGAAAGGACCAGCTAGACATAGACAGACCTGGTGGTGGAATAATGAGGTTGACCAGTGTATAAAGGAAAAGAGGAAACTTTGGAAAGAGTGGAAGTCAGGTGGTAGTAAAAATATTTACTTAGAAGCTAAGCGTCGTGCTCGTACAGCAGTGTATAAGGCAAAATCAGAAGCAGAGAGAAACAGATTTGCAGATGTGTTAAGAAGGGAAGACCAGCGCAATGAGGTATTCAAGATAGCAAAGCAAATGAAGAAGACTAATCAAGATGTTGTAGGTGAGAAGTGTATACGTAATGACGAAGGTGTTTTGGCTAGCACAGAGGAGGAGAAAAGGGTAGCTTGGAAGAATTATTATCAGAGGTTGCTTAACACTGAGTTTGATTGGGATGAGGATAATTTGTCTGATGATGATGTTGTAGAAGGGCCAGCTATGCAGATCAAGACAGAATGGGTAGTGGAGGCTATTAGGAAATTGAAGATTGGCAAGGCTGCAGGAGTATCAGGTATTGTTGCAGAGATGGTAAAAGCATCTGGATATATTGGAGTTGAGCTTATTACAAGTCTTGCTAACCAGATTATAAAGGATGGTGCTATTCCGAGTGAGTGGCAGTCGAGTGTAATAGTGAATTGTTTCAAGGGCAAGGGTGATGCATTAGAAAGGGGTAACTATAGAGGTTTGAAGTTGGTTGATCAAGTAATGAAAGTTATTGAAAGAGTGATTGATAAGTTACTTAGAGAAAGGATTGATATAGATAAGATGCAATTTGGTTTTGTTCCAGGGCGTGGCACTACAGATGCAATATTTTTACTCAGACAGCTTCAGGAAAAGTATTTAGGAAAGAGAAAGAATCTCTATTTTGCCTTTGTAGATTTAGAGAAAGCTTTTGATAGAGTGCCACGTAAAGTTATTTGGTGGGCTATGAGAAAATTAGGTGGATGAGTGGCTAGTTACGATGGTACAGTCTATGTACAGCAATGCTAGAAGTCGTGTCAGGATTAACGATTCACTTAGTGATGAATTTAGTGTAAATGTTGGTGTACATCAGGGTTCTGTACTTAGTCCTTTGTTGTTTGTTCTAGTCTTAGAAGCGCTGTCGATGGAGTTCAGAACAGGTTGTCCATGGGAGTTATTGTATGCAGATGATTTGGTTCTCATAGCAGAGTCGATGGAAGAATTAGTTGAAAAGTTTGAGAAGTGGAAGAAAGGACTAGAAGAGAAAGGGCGAAAGGTAAACACAGCAAAGTCTAAAGTCATGATTAGTAGCATTGCAGCCAAGTGTGACCTTGTAGTTGGAAAGTGGCCTTGTGGAGTTTGCAGGAAAGGGGTTGGTAGTAACTCAATTTTTTGTCAGACTTGCAAGCATTGGGTACATAAGAAGTGCAGTAGTATTAGTGGAAGGTTCAGAGCTGACATTCAGTTTGTATGAAAGCGTTGCAAAGGTGAGATTATAGAGAATGAAGTATTTCCAGCTTTAATGATGTACAACAGTGGCTCGTTAGAGATAGTTGAGAACTTCTGTTACTTAGGTGATATGTTGGGCAGTGAAGGGGGTGTTGGAAGAAGTGTTACTTGCAGGATAGGTTCTGCTTGGAAAAAGTTCAGAGAGTTACTTCCTTTGTTGACTAGCAGAGTCCTGTCAATTGAGGTAAAAGGTAGGTTGTATGAGGCCTGTGTAAGAAGTGTTATGTTGTACGGTAGTGAGACATGGGCAGTGAAGCAGGAAGATCTTGACCGTTTAGAAAGGAATGATATGAGAATGGTTAGGTGGATGTGTAACGCCAGTCTGAGAGACAGAAAGAGTTCAGATGAGCTAAGAAGCAGGCTAAGTATCCGTAGAATTAAAGATGTTATCCAGATAAGAAGATTGAATTGGCTGGGGCACTTGGAAAGAATGGAGGAGGATAATTAAGAAAGTGTAGAGACTTGATAGTTCCTGGGGCAAAGCCCAGAGGCAGACCGAGAAAGACTTGGCAGGAGGTTATAAGGACAGACTTGATACAGAGGAAGTTGAGTTTAGATCTAACACAGTCTAGATCAGATTGGAAGAGGGTCATTAATATACCCCGTCCAACCCATGCTAGCATGGAAAACGGACGTTAAGCCGAGAATGATGATGATGAATGATGATTTAATAAAAAGATAAACCAAGCTACTGAGCGATACAAATACTTTTGTCAGTAGGCTGTCACCTGCATAGCAGCCCTTTCAACACTACAGTATCAAGTTGCTACCTATGGGGGCTGGGGTAACAGAGACAACAAAGTTAGTTGAAAGTAGTGGTATGGTAGACATAAAGAAAGGATGATAATTTAAAATTGTGAGGTCAAAGCTAAAACAATCACAAAAGTAGGTTAAAAACTGAAATTAATAACAGATGAAATAATAATAAAGACGTGATAAATTAATTATGTTACGTACATAAATTATTTTGGCGCTGGATGCTTTTATTCTCTGACTGTAGTATACACAAAAGGTCGATTCATGAATTAGCTTTTCAATCTTTCAGGAAGCATTTTTTCATGCAACTAAAAACGCACACACACAAAATTCTAAATATAATTGCCATAATTCTAAATATAATTGCCATATGAAATGTTGCACTGGTATTTCCATGCCAAGAAGTATTAGCATAAAATTTTACACATGTGCTATTTTTGTAAAATTTTACACATGTGCTTTTATATTTTTATGCAGTATATATCTTGAGTTCTATATCATTCATATAAGATAGCAAGGTTTATAGTAGACGTGTTAACTGTTTGATAAGATCTCATAATGCCATAATATTTCACTGTTTTTTGTTCAACAAAAATTCAAAATTCTCCAAGTATCCAAGTAAATTCTCCAAGTTTTTAGCAAAATTAAGGACAAAAATAGCAGAATCCTAACTGAATGTTATTTTGAGGCTTTCTGTAAAAATCTTTGTGTGCAAGACAACTTTTTTGCTGTTCATTGCACGTTAACAATATCTTTGTATTTCGTCTTTGTTTGCAATAAAAATATTTAAATTTGGATTCCAAAGATATGAAGTAAAAAAATTCTCTATTTATAAAAATGATACAAACAACTAAAATTTTAAAAATCTTAGTTTAGCATTTATTTCATTTTAACATTTCTACAAAGTAAAGAAAAACAAAGAAAAATTAAAATAAAAGTTACGATATGTGCTCCCATTTCTGTTTATTCACAGAATAATGCTTAGTATTTTTAGTGAATTGTCAGCAACATATGAGTTGTATTTAACTTTTGAGATGTCTGAGAAGAATTTATAAAAGAGAGTTTTTATATCATAAACGTCTGCTAAAGTTAAGGAATTTTGAAAGAGATTTTTCCTGGTAGACATTATATGCTTACAATGATGATTTAATGACTCAACATTTTTTTATTTAGACAAACTATTGTAAGTTGCCAACAGATTTAAAAGCCTTTTACTTAACAATGAATGGAATTTTGATACAATGGAGCACCAAGTTAAATGGTAGATTAGTCTGTTTTTTATACTTTCTGTGCCATATAGTTGCACTCTTGTATCATCAATTGACCATCATCTAAAATAAAAACCTTGACTAATTGTCTCCCTCGTATAATATGCGTGTTAAAAAGAATTTCAATGAGTATTCATTTGATAAAGCCTATAGTTTCCAAAGAAAAAATACCGTGTATCATGCCAAAATCAGTTCATCTGATTGGTAAAACTTGATCTTTTGGTCAAACGATAATAAAAAGTAGGATTGAATTTAACTTTTTTTGTAGTATTATCTTTTGATCGGAACAAAAATAATACTGTACGTTACCATACGTTTTATTCCTTTTTCGAAAATTTGGCATTAGTCTGGAAAGTAGAGGTGTTGAGAATTCAACTGGAAAGTAGAGGACAAAAATTAACAACTTTTAAATATTGCTTTAGATTCTTTTACATATGTACTCTATATTGTGTAAGTCAGTTCTAATAAGCACCACGCCATTTAATCGGTGCATCATGATAACATTGGCAGACAAGTTAAAGTCATCATCATCCGACAAACCGAATTATCTAATACTAGTCGGTAGCCCGTGGATAAATCTATGGTTTCGACCGTCATTTTTTTACCGCATTTCTTGTGTGTTGTTACTGCAGTTACCATTTTGTGTCACAAACGTATACAGGTGCAATAATATACATAGCTAAGTAAGCTATTGTCATATAGGTTGGAATTAATTCCTATTATTCATCAATTGAAATAACTATAAACAAAAGAAGATACACAAAGAGTCTCTTTGAAATTGTACCTTTTAAAAGTAAATTTATAAAGGCACAGTGCAAAACTTATTTAGTAATTTAATATTCTGTCACTTTAGTTTTTTTTTCTAAAAAAACTTTTATTTATAGTTCTTCATATTAGATTGTGTGACATGAAACGTCATATAAACTTAGCTATTTAGGGAATTTTACATTTAAATTTTTATCCAGGTCACACAGTGCAAGTTGGAAGTGTGGAGATCAATCCAATCGAATCGTTAAATCTTCTTTCTGAAGACGGAGCTGTGGGTGGGGATGATGACGTTGGTTTAAAAGACATTGATACTGAAGATGATGTGTTTGATAGAGAAGGTAATTCGTGAGAATGTTTAAATACTATGTTAGGAGTTTTATCATATTCTAACATGTGTGTGCATGTGTGCTATAGGCCATCGTAAACCACATTTTCATGAAAAGTGTTTCGAGTTAAGTTCAGAAGAATTGTATGGAAAAGTTTGTTTGGTGTTCAAAGATTCAAAATCAGGTTTGTTTTTAAACTTTCTCCTTTTTTAAAATGCTATACAGGCGACTCTTTTTTTTATTTAAAACATTTTTCTGGAGCTAAAGGTAGTAAGTGAGGGTCATCTGGATGCAATTGCACAGCTCAGCCAGACGAGCATAACAAAATCAATCAATTTCCTTAATTACCACGACGGTTAGAGTTCTTTAACAAATGCGAAATAAATTCCTAACATACGGTTAGGAATTTATTTCGCAAGATTTTTCATAGTAAGCACTAAAGGATTATGAAGGATGTAAAATCTATATTCTAATTCCTGAAATTAGTGATGATATACAAACGAAAAGGGTATTAAAATTTATTTCATATTTCTAAAACACATTTCATTTTCACCATAATCTAACAACGTTGCCCTCGTGGTCAAACCTCTTATAAAATCCCAACCTTCTTCAAATAACTTCCATTTGCAATCGCATTGTAACATTTAAAATTTTAAATTTTTCATCGTGGTTAAACATCCTTAAATTTCAAGCATAAGTTTTACCCAAAGAAATGATGCCAGAGATAACATAGATATATTTTGAAGAATATCATGTTTAGGTTGTTCACTTGACAAAGTATACAGTATACATATTGTCTTTTTTAGACAACTTGTTGGATGACGCAGAAATTTGGTTTCTTGACCGTTCTTTAGACTGGCATTTTCTTTCTTCATCATTCCAACAATACTTCCGTATGCTTGTGATTCACTTAGGCATAACTGGTTGGCAGTACTTGTTTACTGAAGTTGGTTTAAGCCCTGAGTCCAAGGTTTGTAAATTTGTGGGTAATTTTTTAAGATAATTGGTATTGTTTATGAAATGTTACCATGACGAGCTGGAAAAGATTCGATATGGGTGCGGAGTAGTGTTGTTGGTCATTTTGCTTCTGTTTTTTTTAAAGATAAAATAACCGAAGTGATGATTATTATTATCAAAATTAAGCTTTTTTAATTCAAATGTGTGGTTCTAATACTTCTTCTACAATATCAGCTTTTTAAGTTAGCAAAAATACACATACATATGTTTGGTGAAAGCTAGTGATGTTAGGTTGCAATAACTATCTCAAGTAGTTTGTTGCTTTTAAGAATTCAAAGTTTTAAACATAAATTAGGAGGTCTTCGAGTTTAAACTCGATCTTGTTGTAAGGCTCATAAAAATATCCACTTAGGCTTACAAACAGTTGAAAGGACATATTCCTTTTTACACAACCAAAACCGAAGTCAACAATGTAATTTTCTTTTTCAGCATTTGTTCACCTTGTACCTTCCACAACGTGCTGGTGACAAAGAAGACCTGGAACCGACAGAAGTTAACAAAATAGACTTTGACACCATTTTTAAAAGTAAACACAATGACAAAAGAAAGACTGATGTTGCCAAGACAACAAAACATTCGAACGCGGGAAAATTTAAATCAGCTCGGAATGGAGTGTTTAAGTCATCATTTAAAAACACATTTAAATAAATATGCAAAAAGACTATTTATTAATATATTATAATAAACATATTAATATATTGTAGGAATATAAAATTGTGCAGAAAATAGTCAAGACATTTTGAAAAATCTCCATTCAAGAATTAAAAGGTTTTTTTAGCAGAAATAAAAGTTTGATTAACAGAGTTAAAAATTACAGATTGAAGTAAACAATTTTAAATAGACATACATTTCAAAATGACGTTAATATGTGAATTATTGTTACTAACTGAACCATATTGGGGCCATGGAATACTTATTTGAAAGCTTACCATTAGTCTGTTTATCAACCAGTTAAATCTACTAATAATCACGTGATATATGGCTACAAATTGTTACCGATTGTATTTCCTGTCAGCTTTTCTAGACTTTTCTACTTGTAAATTGTTGTGCATTGATTTAGCAGGCTATTCTTATATACAGAAATTCGTAATTTACATTTTTACAATACAGCTTGTGTGTTATGTGGAATCATGTATATATGACTGTTGTAGGTTTCAGGTAAGAATGCGCCTGTAAATATTTCACGATATAACATTTGACATTTTAGTGGTTTTCTCATAGTAATATATATATATATAAAACTAGCTGACAAAAAGACGTACAGTCATGACGAGATGGGCGCGAGGTAAATCCAACACGGAACATTCTGCGTCAACATGGGATGAACTGAAGACGGCGAAGACAAATTTTAAAAGTAAGTTTGTGAGAAATATTTTTGTATTTTTTTTGTGTTAAATCTATGAACAATTTTTTTATTTACACAAAAGATGGTGTTGAGACTGAGGTCGAAAAAAAGAATCCCGAAAACCATCTATATTAGCTAGTCATATGAATTGGTATTGCGTAGCATTAATTTCGGGTGTGTTCCACGGCACGTCGTGGGTAAATCACGAAAGCACACCATTCAACTCTTTTTAAAAAAAAAAATGATAAAAAATCACACATTTAGTACTGCTGTATATATACATACCTAAATTATTGTTATTGTATTTTATCTTCTTTCATGTTCATATATATATATTTTTAGAGAAAGCGATCAATAAAGGCAGAGATGGAGACAGTCATAAAGTGAGCCAGCTTTTAATTACTCTCCAGTACTATTCAAGCGCTCCTCCTTCATTTAAATTTTAAATAATACCTATTTTCTTTCCCCTCGCGTTTTACTCTTCTCTTCTTAGAAAAAATAAAGTGATCAAGCTTCGTCCGTCTTTTTAAATTTTCACAAATTAATTTTTGTTTTTAATTAAAGAACCAGAACTTTTTTAACAAAAATGCGTATTTTTTTATAATACTCTGCAAACCCAATTTAAAAAACTCAACAAGCCCATTTAAAATCTCGATAAGACGATAGTTTTCAGCTTCTCTTTATTTTTGTAATACATTTACAGTAATATA
The DNA here is from genome assembly GCA_030067915.1 of Hydractinia echinata. Taxonomy (NCBI): domain Eukaryota; kingdom Metazoa; phylum Cnidaria; class Hydrozoa; order Anthoathecata; family Hydractiniidae; genus Hydractinia; species Hydractinia echinata. Next base: position 260,390 of record JASGCC010000123.1, read on the forward strand.
AATCTTCCGTGTCTTTATCAAATCTTTTTATTGATATAAATGTCAAAAGTAACAAAAATGCTATAGATACTTTCTGTTTAAAACATTTTCCTAAAAACCCCGACCACTAAATTTTTTAATCCAAGCCTGTGTAATTTTTGAAAAATTCATGTTGCTGTGTTATTCTATTACTGTTGTTTCATTTAATTTCAGCATTCCGATGCCATACCACCCTGGCTGGCGAAACGAAGGGAAGCAAGAAGAAACAGAAGGAAGAAAATGAAGGTGAATTTTTAACTTTCACATCAGTTTAGTACGTACGCCCCAGGTTCTAAATTCCCTAAATTGTAACAAAATTTAGAAATCGTTTTGTAGTTTTTAAAAAACGTTTGAAAAATCTTGAAAAACCCTATACTGTGAAAAAAGCTGTATTTTGCTCGTTTATCTGGAAAATTATTTCATTGAATACGCGATATCAAATTGGAGCCCGTTTGTTGTATTACAAGGTCATACATAAATGCTGTTATTTTGTCCAAGGTAAAATTGTTGGCCCTGAAAACAGAATTTAAGCAGAAAATTTCCTAGAAAAAATATAGAAAGAACTGAGAAGTGAAAAATAGGCTTTTTATTTTTTTTCTGTGGCAATCTAGAGTAAGACCGAACGGATTTTAAAATTTATGAGTCAATAAAATTGCTCCATTTTATCACTTGCGAATAATAAAAAAAAAATTTAAATATCAAAAAGACATTATTATTTCTGAAATACACTAAAAAGGTCTATTATAGCGTTGACTGATCACGTACTGAGACACTTGTGCGAAGGGAAGCTTATGTTAAAGATAAACAGTGAATCTATAGATTTGTATATTAAATTTGAATACTTGTAATAATTTGGTGGACATCTAAGCATTTCGTTAATATCTGACAAAATCTATTCAAGTTCTTATAAGTTAAACTGTATTAAATTCCTTCACAGTATCAGTACCCTTACAGTAAAAATAATATCCATCTTAGCCATGCTTCCACTGTCGTCAACCCGGGCACCAGATCTCTGATTGTCCGAAAAGAATCGAGCAAGAAGAAGCAGTGGGTGTATGTTTCAAGTGTGGATCCAGTGAACATACTGTGCATGAATGTACAGCCAAAGTGGAGAAAGGTGATGTTGTTTGCATTGAAATGTTCTGTAAAATACACAAGTGTGTCTGCGGAGAAGAAAAAATATATGGCGGCCAACGGTTCTGGAATTCCTTGAATGGTTTTGCAATTTTTTTTATACTGAAAATGTACTTGATCAATTTTTAAATGTGTTCGAAAAATCGAATGTTGTTAAGGCATGTTACGATGTATGTGAATGTAGTGCGAACATTATCAAGCATATTAAGCATATTTTAGCGGTTTTCTTGAGCATACAGAGGATGGAAAAAATCTACACTATCCTTATAAGAAAGGTACATTGTGCGAAATGAGTGGAAGCGTACATCCGGTTAATATGAAGTTTACTTTTTTAAACTTGTATATAAATAGTTGAAGTTGTTATTGGTTAACATGCTTACTTCCAGGTCTTGGCTAGTCTTGTAAATAACTTCATTCTTTCTCTTTTACCTGCAGACAAGTATCCGTTTGCAAAATGTTTCATCTGCAAAGAAACTGGCCATTTATCGAGCAAGTGTCCCGATAACCCACGTGGTTTGTACCCAGAATGTATGATATTTTCTTTGCATCTTTCATCTTACTTGAAAGGAGATATTCTGGCAAAAGAAATTTTCGCGATTTTTAGATGAAATTGTGAAGTTAGGCCTAGCGAAAAGTTTTAAATGGCTTAATCTTTAAAACGATCCAAAATGAATTGTTTTTTTATCTCTATTGGTATTTTATTGTAACGTTACACGCTATTTTAAACTTTTCTTGATGAAATTAACCCACTTCTATGCCTATCCCGAAAGTTAATTCTTGCAAAAACACTAAAATCATCATTCGCGAAAGTGATATTCCTTATTCGCGATTTTTTTGGCTCGCGAAAGTATTTCCCTTAAAGTATTTGACGTCTATGGAACAATCCCAGTTGGATTTTTTTTTGTTTTACCGTAAAATGAGAATTAGTTACTGATAATTTTTTTGTTCAGAAAAGAAAAACCCAAACAATTCCTGTGAAATTGTTCGGTCCAATGATATATTCTACAACTTTTACTTTCTCAAACGTAAAGATGGCGACCACAGATACTGTGTCGCTATATAAATTTATTTGACTCCTATTTTGTTTCAGGTAACTAACAGAATCTTTTTGTTATAGGTGGAGGGTGTAAATTTTGTGGTTCAGTCGAACATTACAGAAAAGATTGCCCTGAACGACAAATCAATCAAAAAGGTATGGTACTTCTCACTTTGGAAAAAATATTCGGAATTTATTTGAAATTTGTTTATCAATTAAAAGTTATCGTAAGTATTTTCATGTCAATTGATCCCGACTTTCTGGTTTGCCGTACAACACTTATCAACTGCCGTACGGCAATACTTTTATTGACGGCTATATGCTTACATCTTTTCAGTTAACTTTAACTAAGATGCTGAAATAAGTTGTTTATAATATGTTTACTCTTTTTTTCTGCAGATGCAGGTGGCAAGAAAAGAAAATACAAGATGCGACAAGAAAATCAGAGTGCCGACGCTGTCGACATATCAGACGAAGATTCATCTGAAGAAGACGTCAAACAGAAAGTTGAAACAAAAAAAGTCGTCAAGTTTTGAAATGCTGAAAAGTCTTTTGGATGTCGGCTGTACTAACGGTTGAACGAAGTCGGATATGTTTTTGCATGGAGTTCGTTTCGGTTGCCGTACAACTGTGTCACTACAACACGTAACCTGAAATGGGATACAACAGATGGAATCCACTGATACTAGGGACTGAAAGTGAAACATTATTCACCCCCATTTCACCATTCCATCATGCTGTTGGTATACAGAGACGCTAAGTCTGTATCTGTCATAAGCTGCTTTTTCGCTAACACTGCACGTAGTAGTCATGACATTAATATATATATATGAGGTGAAGTTGCGTTTGTTTGGAAGTTCTCCTCCGTCAGCTTATACTTAAATTCTTCTCCGTCAGCTGATATTTAAGTTCTCCTCCGTTAGCTTATACTTAAGTTCTCCTCCGTCAGCTTATACTTAAGTTCTCCTCCGTCAGCTGATATTAAGTTCTCTCCTCCGTCAGCTTTTACTTACTCATCCGCCTAAATTGTTGCTCCCCACTTAATATGTTGTCACTCAGTGCTGACGAGAGTTTTGTTGATGCTTCGACATCAGTTGTGACTCTGTCACCAGCTACCTGACTATAAGTTTTTTGAAAATTCGTAAACCAACAAAAGTTTGTGAATAACCCATGTTTTACGCACCAAATATTTAACTATTTTAGGCTAATAAAGTATTCGGTTTTTTTACTGGAACGGACGATTGTCTTACCTAGCCAGATCAAATTTTTTACCAAGATTAACATTTTGAAGTAGAAATAATAAAGGTGTTGTTAATAAACAAATGTTTCTTTTCTTTGCAAAATATTTCTATTGAATATCTTGAACGAAAATTAAAATTTCCAAAATAAATCACTCGGTACGTACGTTTTTTTGCATTCCAAGTCTTTAGTCTCGATGTGTCGCCGCATATTTTGAATCAAAACAGTGCGGGTTTGAAACAGTAAGAATGTTTTCCTTGAATATGACTTTGTTGTTGCGTTATGCATTGATAAGGGCGCGTGGCTGAGTGGTTATGGAGTTTGCTTTGTAATCACGAGGTCCCTGGTTCAGTCCACACCATGGGAATGTTCAACAATTGCCTGCTACGGGTCAATGTATGCCATGTTGATGTACACCTAATGTTTACGTTCAGAATATTTACACGGCCACGTGGCTTTTATTTGTGGGGCAGTGGTCGGCGTAATCCGCAGAACGCCGTAACCAAACAAAGTGTCTAGTAGATTTTATTTTTGACCGCTTAATAATGAGTTTTTTATAAACGGATGTCTTATAAAAGTATCTTATAGGATTATTTTTTTTTGATCTGTGAGGGAGAGACATAACTTTGGCTTTTGTGTGCATTTATTTTACCCCTTAAAGTTTTAGATACTTTATGTGCTGATAGTTTGGACGAAAAGTCACCAGATAAAACGACTGTATTTCAAAAGTTATGTGAAAAATTTAAAAGGAGGAAGCTCCCCTTTTTTCTAACCTGAATACGGTTAACATTTCGTCACCATGATATAATTATCTACCTTTTATTTTGATTCTATCGTTAAAATATTTTGTTTCCGCTGAATAATAGAAAAAGAAACTGGTGCCGTATTGCCGTATTGGTCATATGTCACGTAACTCGCAAAGAATGTGTGTGTACGAAGGAACATTTTCCAAGAGCTTTGGGGTTTACTTGCTTACACTTTTCTTGTCGCAATATCTCGCACTACCTGAGAAAAAATTCTTTCTGAAAAGTTATGATTTTTTTCTGGCGATAGTTTCCAACCAAAATAAATTTTTTCTCTGACAAATTATATTTCACGTTTAATGTGCCTAACTAAATGGACTATTCAACCTCGTTCCCAGGTATGGAAATATAACGTCGGAATATCATAGGCGTAGAAAAACCCTAGGGACGAGATTGGGGACTTTTTTGTGGCTATTTTTGTTTTAACTGACAACCTTTATCATGAAATGTCAATTTTAGACAAAATTTTTAAGAATAACAAATTCCAATGTTTTATACTACCCGGGAAAAGATTTGAAGGTAAAAAAAGTGATGACTAGGTCTTACTTTTTACGTATATCTATTTTGAAACGAAATTGATTATGCTGTAAAGAATACTCTTCTTCTCGGAGACTAAATTAATACTTTTTTTAAAAACTAATAAAAAAAAGGACGTTTAATAAGGAGAGCCATGAAATTGACATGACTGTTCAACTTGGCGGCAATTTCTGAACAAGTGGCTTGAAACAAAGTGGCGCTATGAGAAATTAATTTGTAACACAAGGTAAAAGCTGAAAAATGGCTCGAAAGTTGAAAAAAGTTGAGGTAAGTAGCAAAAATTGTGTATAAATATTTCGCAAAAAAAATGTTCTCGTGGGGAAAAAAATAAAACCATACAAAGGAAATTTCTGTGAAAAAATATTTCGTAAAATATTTTGCAAGAAAAATAATAGTTATGTTTGATATTCTTAGAAAAAAAATTTTTCATGAAAAGTTATCTAAATTATTGCGCGATAGTTATATTTCGTGAGAATTAAATGTCGCGAATTTTGGGAAAACAGAATTCAATGGCATTTTTTAAAAAATAACTTATACAGATTTCCAGGTCCTTATGTGGGAGATGAAAGATTGCTGAAATACAAATTCACATAACACATTAAAAATCGACATTTTGACCGGAAATAATTCTTAAATTTGAATAGAAAAAATCGACCAAAGGTCCTGAGAGACGGTATCAGGTATTCGCTAAACTATTCCAAATAAAGGAATAGAAAATTATTATAATAATATAGTTTACATTTAAAAACACTGTAAATTAATCAATAAAATATTTAAATAAAGATACGTAAAAAATGTGAGAATACGATGTCACTTAGAACAAGGATAAGTTAAGGTCAAATTTAAAATAAGTATAACAAAACCAAAATCAAACAACTTTTCAATTTTCATTTACAACTGAAAAATTTGTGTTGCGTGATGATCGAGCCTTCGCATTATTCTTACTTACAATATTCATAAAATTTTGGAAATAGAGTCTTGGAAAAAGAGAAGAATCCAAATGTTTTCTGCGCAAACTGTTTTTTCACCTGGAAAATTTTAATTTCAGATTCATGAACAGTACAATGAAACACACGAACAACCCGCTGCATCATTTCGTTGTCTTATTTGATGAAGAACAAGTACAGGTATGTATTATTTACTCTGATTTGTTATTGATTCATGAACAGTACAATGAAACACACGAACAACCCGCTGCATCATTTCGTTGTCTTATTTGATGAAGAACAAGTACATGTATGTATTATTTACTCTTATTTGTTATTGATTCATGAACAGTACAATGAAACACACGAACAACCCGCTGCATCATTTCGTTGTCTTATTTGATGAAGAACAAGTACATGTATGTATTATTTACTCTTATTTGTTATTGATTTATTTGTTTGTGAACCTTAGGTCATAGTTTTAAATGTCCTCAATTTATTTTGAAATTTAGGTTTTCTACTCAAATCTCTCAAAAATTTTTTGACATTTGGTTATTTTTTATATATGCTATTTTTTATATTACTTATTTTGAACCACTACAATTTGTGGTTGCTGTGGTCTGCAAACATTTCTTTTTTTGTTGTGTTTGTATTTGAAGCAAAGTTTCTTAGTCATCTTTTGTAAGAAAATATTGAGATGCCAGTCTATGTCTTCCTTCATTTTTACAAGTGCAAGTTTTTCTCCTCAAATCTCCTCAATTTTCCTAACAAAAACTCCTCAAAAATCACAAAAATCTCCTTAAAAGTCCCCAAATCTTCTGGAATTTTGTTTTAAAAAAAGAGATAACTGTCTTGACTGATTGGTTGGTAAGTTGGTAAGTTGGTTGATTGGTTTGTATGTTGTTTTTTAGCTCTAGGTTGGTTGGTTGGTTTAATTTATTTGTAGGCTGGTTGGTTGGTTTGATTTATTTGTAGCTTGGTTGGTTGGTTTGATTTATTTGTAGGTTGGTTGGTTGGTTTAATTTATTTGTAGGTTGGTTGGTTGGTTTGATTTATTTGTAGGTTGGTTGGTTTAATTTATTTGTAGGTTGGTTGGTTGGTTTGATTTATTTGTAGGTTGGTTGGTTGGTTTAATTTATTTGTAGGTTGGTTGGTTGGTTTGATTTATTTGTAGGTTGGTTGGTTGGTTTAATTTATTTGTAGGTTGGTTGGTTGGTTTGTCAGTTGGTTGGTTTAATTTGTTTGTAGGTGGGTTAGTTGGTAGTTTGGTTGGTTGGTTGGTTTATTGTTTTGGTAGGTTTGTTGTATGAATTTTTTGATTGTTTGGTTGGCTGATTCAATTTGTCTGTTAGTTAATTTACTTCTTGATTTGTTTACTTTGTGGGTTTTGAGCTTGGTAATCTTTTCTATCATTAGTTTGCTTTATTCGGTGGTTTGTTGGTGGAAAATGGGATTTTTTGCTCTTTTTTGTTTGACTGTCTGTTTTTTTGTGGTACTTTATTTGTTTGCTTTATTTTTTTTGTTTTTTTGTTTTTTTTGTTTTTTTGTTTTATTTGTTTCTCTTTGGTTGTCTTTTTATTATGCATTTCTATTTTGTTTCTCGAATTTTTATTCTTAACTTTTTCGAGTACAGATACATGTCAATCACCAATTATGTTTAGAACATTTGAAAAGCAAGAAGAAGTGAAGATAAAGAAGAAAATAGTAGAAGAAAGAAAAAAAGAAGATGACGATTGATGGCGACAACACAAAACCAGAAGAAGGATGAATTGTCAAATTATTGACAAGTGAGGATGAAAAGGAAGTAAAAAGAAAGAAGCTGTATATCAAGTACAATTTGTTTCTCCTTCGTTTCTGTTTCGCGCTTAAGGTAAGTTTCTAAGTAAGTAGGCAGGTAAGCAGGATTGCGCGCTTAAGGTAGGGAGGTCTCTAAGTAAGTAGGCAGGTAGGCAGGTTTAGGTAAGGGACGCGTCTTTCAGTTTTGATATATCTACTGCTTATTCTTCATGATATAGGTTAAGGTATTCTGGAAGGATAAGTAGTTAAGCAGTCAGGTGTGTTATTATTTTTTTTTAATTATTTGTTTATGCTACACAACATACTTGTGCTTTATGGTTATGCCATTAATGGCTTTGCTATAAAGATACATATAAGATACATATAACATATAACGCGCACGTGCTTTTTAAGGTGTTGTTTTGAAATCATTCTTAGTTTTAAGTTTACCCCAAAAACGAAGGTAGTCCAAATAAGCTGCTTCTTATCTTTATTAAAATATCAAACTTATATTAACAAAAAACAACAACAATTTTTTTCGAAAAAAAACACTATCAAAATATATTATTTAAAAAGCTTATTCGGATTTTTGACAACTGACACCTTCGGACACCCAAGTTTGTTTCAAATAATAAGTTTGTTTCAGAAACATGTTTTTTTCAAGCAAACTTATTTTTTGTTTTACCCACACACACCAAATGTCAGTTGTCAACACATTTAGTGTACTGGTAAGCCATACATTTTTCTGCATCAAGAAAGAAGAAAGAAGAGAACGAAAGCAAAGAAAGAAAGAAAGGAAAAAGAAAGAAGAAGTAGAAGAAAAAGAAGAAAAGAAGAAGATTGATCAAATAGAGGCGTTACTTCAGTGGAATTTAAAGAATTAATTTTCGTACTTCAACTAAATAAATAACGTGTTTAATTGCTCAAACTCATTTACTGAAGTCCGTCATATATACTTAAAAGCCCTCAAACAATATATGTTTGGAGGCTGTCCCGACTTAGGACCTAAAACACATCAATACATGTCTGAAGGCTGTCCCGACTTGGGATCTAAAACAAATCAATATATGCTTAAAGGCTGTCCCGACTTGGGACCTAAAGCACATCAATACACATTTAAAGGCTGTCACAACTTTGGACCTAAAACACATCAATACATATTTGAAGGCTGTCCCCACTTGGGACCTAAAACAGATCAATACATATTGGAAGGCTGTCCCGACTTGGGATCTAAAACACATCAATACATATTTGAAGGCTGTCCCGACTTGGGACTTAAAACACATCAATACATATTTGAAGGCTGTCCCGACTTGGGACTTAAAACACATCAATACATATTTGAAGGCTGTCCCGACTTGGGACCTAAAACACATCAATATATATTTGAAGGCTGACCCCACTTGGGACCTAAAACACATCAATACATATTTGAAGGCTGTCCCCACTTGGGACCTAAAACACATCAATATATATTTGCAGGCTGTCCCCACCTGGGACCTAAAACACATCAATACATATTTGAAGGCTGACCCCACTTGGGACCTAAAATACATCAATACATATTGGAAGGCTGTCCCGACTTGGGACCTAAAACATATCACTACATATTTGAAGGCTGTCCCGACTTGGGACTTAAAACGCACCAATACATATTTGAAGGCTGTTCCGACTTGGGACCTAGAACACATTAATATATATTTGAAGGCTGTCCCCACTTGGGACCTAAAACACATCAATACATATTTGAAGGCTGCCCGACTTGGTACCTAAGACACATCAATATATGTTTGAAGGTTGTCCCGACGTGGGGCCTAAAACACATCAATATATCTTTGAAGGCTATCCTGTCTTGGGACCTAAAACACAAATACAGCAATATATCTTTAAAGGCTGTCCTGACTTGGGACCTAAAACACATAAATATCGACTTGGGACCTAAGACTCACTAATGTCTGTTTGAAGGCTGTCCCGACTTGGGACTTAAAATGCACCAATACATATTTGAAGGCTGTCCCGACTTGGGACCTAGAACACATTAATATATATTTGAAGGCTGTCCCGACTTGGGACCTAAGACACATCAATATATGTTTGAAGGCTGTCTCGACTTGGGACCTAAAACACAGCAATATATCTTTAGAGGCTGTCCTGACTTGGGACCTAAAACACAGAAATATCGACTTGGGACCTAAGACTCACTAATGTCTGTTTGAAGGCTGTCGCGACTTGGAACCTAGAACACACCAATATATATTTAAAGGCTGTCCCGAATTGGGACCTAAAACGCACGAATGTAAGTTCAGAGGCCGTTCCGACTTCGGACCTTGATATATATTTGAAAGGTGTCCCGACTTGGGACTTAAAACACGTTAATATCGACTTGGGCCCTAAAACCCATCAATATATGTTTGAAGGCTGCCCCTACCTGGGTCCTAAAACACATCAATACATATTTGAAGGCTGTCCCGACCTGGGACGTTAAACACATCAATACATATTTGAAGGCTGTCCCGACTTAAAACAAGAATTGCGACAAGGTTGTACTAGATTGAAATTTAATACAATTATTGGAATGATGACTGTATTGTTTGTTTTGTAAAAAGGAGATTTACAGGATTAATTGTTATGGATTTAAGATTTGGTAAAAAGATTTTAATTAATGGTTTATTTGATGAGATGAATGGCAAAATGGAAGGTACCTTACATTTTCACTTCAAACCACAACCCAAGAGCTGAAAAAAAAGAAGTCGAGAATAACTATTTGTCAGTTGGATTTTGCGTAACGCATTGGCCTTGGGTTGTGATTTTTTCATTCTATTGAGAGGTTTTGCGAGCCTTTGCGAGTGTTTGTGTTTATTTTTAATTATATTGATTAACTTATGCGGCGTTATAGTATGTAAGGTGGGTGGGTGGGGAGGGGGTTGGTGAGAGAATCCGGGGTGGGGGGACAGGAGTCAATGCGCATTTATTTAATTTATAAATTATTATTATTTTTATTGTGTATACGCGCAAGGTTTTTGCTGTCTTTATTCTTTTGTATTATCTATATTATACTAATACGGACCACCAACTAGTTTGTTATAGAAATAGCGTAAAGTGTTAATAAACACTACGGAATTTCAAACCCCTAAACTTAAGACATAGTTAATTTCAAAACAACACGGCGGCGGCGGTTTTTCGTTTTTAAAGTTTTTGTCGTTTTGTCGGATATTTTCTTCATACGCGTGTTTTTGTCGGTTTTCTTTCAAGCCTTTTTTACCAGAAGCGATTTGCACCACACGCTAAAGTTACAATAGAAGAAAAGAAGTTATTGAGTAAGGTAAGTCAAACGTTTATTGCTTCCAACTTTATTTTACTTACGCCTACAATTTTTATTATAGAATGCGGATCTTTTCAATAATATTGCGGGAATAAATGTAAATATAAAACAAATTCGACAAAGAAATCTTGCACGCGTAGTGATTGATGAAGATGCTTGTTAAAAATTGTTGATTCATCCATCGAAATCGGTACGTATGAAATTAAGTATGCTTATAACTACTAAAACATCCAGTGTAAAATTCTTTGGTGCTTTCTTCTGATTTGTGTTAAGTTTCATTGAGTGGTAGGCAGACTAATGTGAATGTCTTATTAAGAATTGTTTTAGTTTAAAAGAATGGCAGCACTTTTGTGAACTAAAAACGTAGATTCTCTCAAGGAAATTGGTACGTATAAAAAGTAAGTATGCTTTAAAGATCTTCAAAAACATATACGATTAACACCTTGAACTTAGTGAATGCAATAACAACCCTAACAACCTGAGAATCTAGAAGGCTCTCCCGACACTTATTATATATTTGAAGGCTGTCCCGAATTGGGACCTAAAACACTTAATATATATTTGGAGGCTGTCCCAACTGGGACCTACAACACATTAATATATCTTTGAAGGCTGCCCCGACTTGGGACCTAAAACACATAAACATATATTTGCAGGCTGTCCCGATTTGGGACCTAAAACACATCAACATATATATTTAAAGGCTGTCCCAAATTGGTACCTAAAACCCATAAACATATATTTGAAGGCTGTCTCGATTTGGGACCTAAAACACATAAACATATATATTTCAAGGCTGTCCCAAATTGGGACCTAAAACACATAAACATATATATTTGAAGGCTGTCTCGATTTGGGACCTAAAACACATAAACATATATATTTCAAGGCTGTCCCAAATTGGGACCTAAAACCCATAAACATATATTTGAAGGCTGTCCCGATTTGGGACCTAAAACACATAAACATATATATTTCAAGGCTGTCCCAAATTGGGACCTAAAACACAAACATATATTGAAAGGCTGTCCCGATTTGGGACCTAAAACACATCAACATATATTTGAAGGCTGTCCCAAATTGGGACCTAAAACCCATAAACATATATTTGAAGGCTGTCTCGATTTGGGACCTAAAACCCATAAACATATATTTAAAGGCTGTCCCGATTTGGGACCTAAAACACATAAGCATATATTCAAAGGCTGTTCCGATTTGGGACCTAAAACACATAAACATATATATTTCAAGGCTGTCCCAAATTGGGACCTAAAACACATAAACATATATATTTGAAGGCTATCTCGATTCGGGACCTAAAACACATAAACATATATTTGAAGGCTGTCCCGATTTGGCACCTAAAACACATAAACATATATATTTCAAGGCTGTCCCAAATTGGGACCTAAAACCCATAAACATATATTTAAAGGCTGTCCCGATTTGGGACCTAAAACACATAAGCATATATTCAAAGGCTGTTCCGATTTGGGACCTAAAACACATAAACATATATATATTCAAAGGCCGTCCCAAATTAGGACCTAAAACCCATGAATGTATATTTGAAGGCTGTCCCGACTTAGGACCTAAAACACATCAATATAACTTTGAAGGCTGTCCCGATTTGGGACCTAAAACTGATTAATGTATTTTTAAAAGCTGTCTCGAATTAGGACCTAAAACACATAATGTATATTTGAAGGTTGTCCCGATTTGGAACCTAAAACACTTAATATATATTTGAAAACAGTCCCGATTTGGGACCTAAAACGCATTATATAAATTTGAAGGCTGTGCCGATTGGGGACCTAAAACCCATAATGTATATATGAAGGCTGTCCCGAATTGAGACCTAAAATCCATAAACATATATTTGAAGGCTGTCTCGATTCGGGACCTAAAACACGTAAACATATCTATTCAAAGGCCGTCCCGAATTAGGACCTAAAACACATGAATGTATATTTGAAGGCTGTTCCGACTTAGGACCTAAAACACATCAATATAACTTTGAAGGCTGTCCCGACTTGGGACATAAAACTGATTCATGTATTTTTAAAGGCTGTCCCGCATTGGGACCTAAAACACATAATGTATATTTGAAGGTTGTCCCGATTTCGAACATAAAACACTTATTATATATTTGAAAACTGTCCCGATTTGGGACCTAAAACGCTTACTATATATTTGAAGGCTATCCCGATTTGGGACCTAAAATGCTTACTATATATTTGAAGGCTGTCCCGATTTGGGACCTAAAACACATAAACATATATATTTCAAGGCTGTCCCAAATTGGGACCTAAAATCCATAAACATATATTTGAAGGCTGTCCCGATTTGGGACCTAAAACACATAAACCTATAGTTGAAGGCTGTCCCAAATTGGGACCTAAAATCCATAAACATATATTTTAAGGCTGTTCCGATTTGGGACCTAAAACACGTAACCATATATTTGAAGGCTGTCCCGATTCGGGACCTAAAACACATAAACGTATATATTTAAAGGCTGTCCCGAATTGGCAACTAAAATCCATAAATATATATTTGAAGGCTGTCCCGACTTGGGACCTAAAACCCATAAACATATATTTGAAGGCTGTCTCGATTCGGGACCTAAAACACATAAACATATATATTCAAAGGCCGTCCCGAATTAAGACCTAAAACCCATGAATATAACTTTGAAGGCTGTCCCGACTTGGGACCTAAAACTGATTAATGTATTTTTAAAGGCTGTCCCGAATTGGGACCTAAAACACATAATGAATATTTGAAGGTTGTCCCGATTTGGAACCTAAAACACTTAATATATATTTGAAAACTGTCCCGACTTGGGACCTAAAACGCATTATATAAATTTGAAGGCTGTCCCGATTGGGGACCTAAAACCCACAATGCATATTTGAAGGCTATCCCGATTTCGGCCCTAAAATGCTTACTATATATTTGAAGGCTGTCTCGATTCGGGACCTAAAACACATAAACATATATATTCAAAGGCCGTCCCGAATTAGTACCTAAAACCCATGAATGTATATTTGAAGGCTGTCCCGACGTGGGACCTAAAGCACATAAACATATTTATTTGAAGGCTGTCCCGATTTGGGACCTAAAACACAGATAGGTATATTTGAAGGCTGTCCCGACGTGGGACCTAAAGCACATAAACATATTTATTTGAAGGCTGTCCCGATTTGGGACCTAAAACACAGATAGGTATATTTGAAGGCTGTCCCGATTTGGGACCTAAAACACATAAACATATATTTGAAGGCTGTCCCGATTTGGGACCTAAAACACATAAACATATATATTTAAAGGCTGTCCCAAATTGGGACCTAAAACCCATAAACATATATTTGAAGGCTGTCCCGATTTGGGACCTAAAACACATAAGCATATATTTGAAGGCTGTCTCGATTTGGGACCTAAAACCCATAAACATATATTTTAAGGCTGTCCCGATTTGGGACCTAAAACACATAAACACATATTTGAAGGCTGTCCCGACTTGGGACCTAAATCACATAAACATATATTTGAAGGCTGTCCCGATTTGGGACCTAAAACACGTAAACATATATTTGAAGGCTGTCCCCAAAATTTTGACCAAAAACAAATAAACATATATTTGAAGGCAGTCCCGATTTGGGATCTAAAACACATAAACATATATTTTAAGGCTGTCTCGATTTGGGACCTAAAACCATAAACATATATTTGAAGGCTGCCTCGATTAGCGACCTAAAACACATAAACATATATATTCAAAGGCCGTCCCGAATTAGGACCTAAAACCCATGAATGTATATTTAAAGGCTGTCCCGACTTAAGACCTAAAACACATCAATATAACTTTGAAGGCTGTCCCGACTTGGGACCTAAAAATGATCAATGTATTTTTAAAGGCTGTCCCGAATTGGGACCTATAACACTTAATATATATATGAAAACTGTCCCGATTTGGGACCTAACACGCATTATATAAATTTGAAGGCTGTCCCGATTGGGGACCTAAAACCCATAATGTATATTTGAAGGCTGTCCCGATTTGGGACCTAAAACACGTAAACATATATTTGAAGGCTGTCCCCCAAATTGCGACCTAAAACACATAAACATATATTTGAAGGCTGTCCCGATTTGGGACTTAAAACACATCAACATATATTTTTGAAGGCTATCCCGATTTTGGACCTAAAACACAGATATGTATATTTGAAGGCTGTCACGACTTGGGACCTAAAACACGTAAACATATATATTTGAAGGCTGTCCCAAATTGGGACCTAAAACCCATAAACATATATTTTAAGGCTATCCCGATTTGGGACCTAATACACATAAACATATATTTGAAGGCTGTCCCAAATTGGGACCTAAAACCAATAAACATATATTTGAAGGCTGTCTCGATTTGGGACCTAAAACACATAAACATATATATTTAAAGGCTGTCCCAAATTGGGACCTAAAACCCATAAACATATATTTTAAGGCTGTCCTGATTTGGGACCTAAAACACATAAACATATATTTCAAGGCTGTCCTAAATTGGGACCTAAAACCCATAAACATATATTTGAAGGCTGTCCCGATTTGGGACCTAAAACACATAAGCATATATTTGAAGGCTGTCTCGATTTGGGACCTAAAACCCATAAACATATATTTTAAGGCTGTCCCGATTTGGGACCTAAAACACATAAACATATATTTGAAGGCTGTTCCGACTTGGGACCTAAATCACATAAACATATATTTGAAGGTTGTCCCGATTTGGGACTTAAAAGCCATAAATATATATTTGAAGGCTGTCTCGATTCGGGACCTAAAACCAAGAAAAATATATTTGAAGGTTGTCCCGATTTGGGACTTAAAACTCATAATGTATATTTGAAGGCTGTCCCGATTTGGGACCTAAAACACATAAACATATATTTGAAGGCTGTCTCGATTCGGGACTTAAAACACATAAACATATATATTCAAAGGCCGTCCCGAAATAGGACCTAAAACCCATGAATGTATATTTGAAGGCTGTCCCGACTTAAGACCTAAAACACATCAATATAACTTTGAAGGCTGTCCCAACTTGGGACATAAAATGATTAATGTATTTTTAAAGGCTGTCCCGAATTGGGACCTAAAACACTTAATATATATATGAAAACTGTCCCGATTTGGGACCTAACACGCATTATATAAATTTGAAGGCTGTCCCGATTGGGGACCTAAAACCCATAATGTATATTTATAGGCTGTCCCGATTTGGGACCTAAAACACGTAAACATATATTTGAAGACTGTCCCGATTTGGGACTTAAAACACATCAACATATATTTTTGAAGGCTATCCCGATTTGGGACCTAAAACACAGATATGTATATTTGAAGGCTGTCACGACTTGGGACCTAAAACACTTAAACATATATTTGAAGGCTGTCTCGATTTGGGACCTAAAACACATAAACATATATATTTAAAGGCTGTCCCAAATTATGACCTAAAACCCATAAACATATATTTTAAGGCTGTCCCAAATTGGGACCTAAAACCCATAAACATATATTTGAAGGCTGTCCCGATTTGGGACCTAAAACCCATAAACATATATTTGAAGGCTGTCCCGATTTGGGACCTAAAACACATAAGCATATATTTTAAGGCTGTCTCGATTCGGGACCTAAAACACGTAAACATATATATTTGAAGGCTGTCCCAATTTGGGACCTAAAACACGTAAACATATATTTGAAGGCTGTCACGATTTGGGACCTAAAACCCGTAAACATATATTTGAAGGCTGTCCCAAATTGGGACCTAAAACACAAACATATATTTGAAGGCTGTCCCGATTTGGGACATAAAACCCATAAAAATATATTTGAAGCCCGTCCCGATTTGGGACCGAAAACACATAATGTATATTTGAAGGTTGTCCCGATTTGGGACTTAAAAGCCATAAATATATATTTGAAGGCTGTCTCGATTCGGGACCTAAAACCAAGAAAAATATATTTGAAGGTTGTCCCGATTTGGGACTTAAAACTCATAATGTATATTTGAAGGCTGTCCCGATTTGGGACCTAAAACACATAAACATATATTTGAAGGCTGTCTCGATTCGGGACTTAAAACACATAAACATATATATTCAAAGGCCGTCCCGAAATAGGACCTAAAACCCATGAATGTATATTTGAAGGCTGTCCCGACTTAGGACCTAAAACACATCAATATAACTTTGAAGGCTGTCCCGACTTGGGACCTAAAACTGATTAATGCATTTTTAAAAGCTGTCCTGGATTGGGACCTAAAACAGATAATGTATATTTGAAGGTTGTCCCGATTTGGAACCTAAAACACTTAATATATATTTGAAAACTGTCCCGATTTGGGACCTAAAACGCATTATATAAATTTGAAGGCTGTCCCGATTGGGGACCTAAAACCCATAATGTATATTTGAAGGCTATCCCGATTTGGAACCTAAAACACAGATATGTATATCTGAAGGCTGTCCCGATTTGGGATCTAAAACACATAAACATATATTTGAAGGCCGTCCCGATTTGGGACTTAAAACACATAAACATATATTTGAAGGCTGTCCCGATTCGGGACCTAAAGCACATAAACATATATATTCAAAGGCCGTCCCGAAATAGGACCTAAAACCCATGAATGTATATTTGAAGGCTGTCCCGACTTAGGACCTAAAACACATCAATATAACTTTGAAGGCTGTCCCGACTTGGGACCTAAAACTGATTAATGCATTTTTAAAGGCTGTCCTGGATTGGGACCTAAAACAGATAATGTATATTTGAAGGTTGTCCCGATTTGGAACCTAAAACACTTAATATATATTTGAAAACTGTCCCGATTTGGGACCTAAAACGCATTATATAAATTTGAAAGCTGTCCCGATTGGGGACCTAAAACCCATAATGTATATTTGAAGGCTATCCCGATTTGGAACCTAAAACACAGATATGTATATTTGAAGGCTGTCCCGATTTGGGATCTAAAACGCATAAACATATATTTGAAGGCCGTCCCGATTTGGGACTTAAAACACATAAACATATATTTGAAGGCTGTCCCGATTCGGGACCTAAAGCACATAAACATATATATTCAAAGGCCGTCCCGAATTAGGACCTAAAAACCATGAATGTATATTTAAAGGCTGTCCCGACTTGGGACCTAAAACACTTAAACATATATATGAAGGCTGTCCCGATTTGGGACCTAAAACACATAAACATATATTTGAAGCCCGTCCCGATTTGGGACCGAAAACACATAATGTATATTTGAAGGTTGTCCCGATTTGGGACTTAAAAGCCATAAATATATATTTGAAGGCTGTCTCGATTCGGGACCTAAAACCCATAAACATATATTTGAAGGCTGTCCCGATTTGGGACTTAAAACACATCAACATATATTTTTGAAGGCCATCCCGATTTGGGACCTAAAACACAGATATGTATATTTGAAGGCTGTCACGACTTGGGACCTAAAACACGTAAACATATATATTTGAAGGCTGTCCCAAATTGGGACCTAAAACCCATAAACATATATTTTAAGGCTATCCCGATTTGGGACCTAATACACATAAACATATATTTGAAGGCTGTCCCAAATTGGGACCTAAAACCCATAAACATATATTTGAAGGCTGTCTCGATTTGGGACCTAAAACACATAAACATATATATTTAAAGGCTGTCCCAAATTGGGACCTAAAACCCATAAACATATATTTTAAGGCTGTCCCGATTTGGGACCTAAAACACATAAACATATATTTCAAGGCTGTCCTAAATTGGGACCTAAAACCCATAAACATATATTTGAAGGCTGTCCCGATTTGGGACCTAAAACACATAAGCATATATTTGAAGGCTGTCTCGATTTGGGACCTAAAACCCATAAACATATACTTTAAGGCTGTCCCGATTTGGGACCTAAAACACATAAACATATATTTGAAGGCTGTTCCGACTTGGGACCTAAATCACATAAACATATATTTGAAGGCTGTCCTGATTTGGGACCTAAAACACGTAAACATATATTTGAAGGCTGTCCCGATTTGGGACTTAAAACTCATAATGTATATTTGAAGGCTGTCCCGATTTGGGACCTAAAACACAGATATGTATATTTGAAGGCTGTCCCGATTTGGGATCTAAAACACATAAACATATATTTGAAGGCCGTCCCGATTTGGGACTTAAAACACATAAACATATATTTGAAGGCTGTCCCGATTCGGGACCTAAAGCACATAAACATATATATTCAAAGGCCGTCCCGAATTAGGACCTAAAAACCATGAATGTATATTTAAAGGCTGTCCCGACTTGGGACCTAAAACACTTAAACATATATATGAAGGCTGTCTCGATTCGGGACCTAAAACACATAAACATATATATTTAAAGGTTGTCCCGATTTGGGACCTAAAACCCATAAATATATATTTGAAGGCTGTCCCGACTTGGGACTTAAAACCCATAAACATATATATTCAAAGGCCGTCCCGAATTAGGACCTAAAAACCATGAATGTATATTTGAAGGCTGTCCCGACTTGGGACCTAAAACCCATAAATATATATTTGAAGGCTGTCCCGACTTGGGACTTAAAACCCATAAACATATATATTCAAAGGCCGTCCCGAATTAGGACCTAAAACACATCAATATAACTTTGAATGCTGTCCCGATTGGGGACCTAAAACCCATAAAAATATATTTGAAGCCCGTCCCGATTTGGGACCGAAAACACATAATGTATATTTGAAGGTTGTCCCGATTTGGGACTTAAAAGCCATAAATATATATTTGAAGGCTGTCTCGATTCGGGACCTAAAACCCATAAACATATATTTGAAGGTTGTCCCGATTTGGGACTTAAAACTCATAATGTATATTTGAAGGCTGTCCCGATTTGGGACCTAAAATACATTAATGTATATTTGAAGGCTGTCCCGATTTGGGACCTAAAACAATTATTATATATTTGAAGGCTGTCCCGATTTGGGACTTAAAACACAAAAATGTATTTAAAGGCTGTCCCGACTTATGCGGACTTAAAACACACCAATATAAGTTTAGAGGCTCTCCCGACTTGGGACCCAAAACAAATCAGTATGTATTTAATGGCTGTCTCGAATTGGGACCTAAAACACACCAATTTAAGTTTAGAGGCTGCCTCCACTTCTTATTTGAAGGCTGTCCCGACATGGGACCTAAAACTGATGAATGTATATTTAAAGGCTGTCCCGAATTGGGACCTAAAACACATAAATACATATTTGAAGGCTGTCCCGACTTGGGACCTGAAACACATAAATACATATTTGAAGGCTGTCCCGACTTGGGACCTGAAACACATAAATACATATTTGAAGGTTGTCCTCATTTGAGACTTAAAACAAGAAGTGCGACAAGGTTGTACTAGATTGAAATTTAAAACAATTATTGGAATGATGACTGTATTGTTTGTTTTGTAAAAAGGAGATTTACAGAAGTAGTTGTTATGGATTTAAGATATGGTAAAAAGATTTTAATTAATGGTTTATTTGATGAGATGAATGGCAAAATGGAAGGTACCTTAAATTTTCACTTCAAACCACAACCGAAGAGCTGAAAAAAATGTAGTCGAGAATAACTATTTTTTAATTGGAGCTTGCGTAACTTATATTGATTAACTTATGTGGCGTTTGAATAAGTAGAGTGGGTGGGGGTTCGGGAAAACCCGGGGTGGGGGGAACAGGAGTTAAAGCGCGTTTATTTATTTATAAATTATTAACAGCACCAAATCTCCAAAAAAATCTCAACTCTCTATAAAAATCCTAAAACTCCATGACCCAACTCTCCATAACAATCCCAAAACTCTATAGCCCAACTCTCCATAACAACCCATTTAATGCATTTGTAAAGGCTGTCCTGGATTGGGACCTAAAACAGATAATGTATATTTGAAGGTTGTCCCGATTTGGAACCTAAAACACTTAATATATATTTGAAAACTGTCCCGATTTGGGACCTAAAACGCATTATATAAATTTGAAGGCTGTCCCGATTGGGGACCTAAAACATGTATATTTGAAGGCTATCCCGATTTGGGACCTAAAACACAGATATGTATATTTGAAGGCTGTCCCGACTTGGGACCTAAAACCCATAAACATATGTTTGAAGGCTGTCCCGATTTGGGATCTAAAACACATAAACATATATTTGAAGGCCGTCCCGATTTGGGACTTAAAACACATAAACATATATTTGAAGGCTGTCCCGATTCGAGACCTAAAACACATAAACATATATATTCAAAGGCCGTCCCGAATTAGGACCTAAAAACCATGAATGTATATTTAAAGGCTGTCCCGACTTGGGACCTAAAACACTTAAACATATATTTGAAGGCTGTCCCAAATTGGGACCTAAAACCCATAAACAAATATTTTAAGGCTGTCCCGATTTGGGACCTAAAACACATAAGCATATATTTGAAGGCTGTCTCGATTTGGGACCTAAAACACATAAACATATATATTTAAAGGCTGTACCAAATTGGGACCTAAAATCCATAAACATATATTTGAAGGCTGTCCCGACTTGGGACCTAAAACACTTAAACATATATATGAAGGCTGTCTCGATTCGGGACCTAAAACACATAAACATATATATTTAAAGGTTGTCCCGATTTGGGACCTAAAACCCATAAATATATATTTGAAGGCTGTCCCGACTTGGGACTTAAAACCCATAAACATATATATTCAAAGGCCGTCCCGAATTAGGACCTAAAAACCATGAATGTATATTTGAAGGCTGT
Organism: Hydractinia echinata; assembly: GCA_030067915.1. Taxonomy (NCBI): domain Eukaryota; kingdom Metazoa; phylum Cnidaria; class Hydrozoa; order Anthoathecata; family Hydractiniidae; genus Hydractinia; species Hydractinia echinata. The sequence continues at coordinate 282,063 of JASGCC010000123.1, forward strand.
CCCGACTTGGGACCTAAAACCCATAAACATATATTTGAAGGCTGTCCCGACTTGGGACTTAAAACCCATAAACATATATATTCAAAGGCCGTCCCGAATTAGGACCTAAAACACATCAATATTACTTTGAATGCTGTCCCGATTGGGGACCCAAAACCCATAAAATTATATTTGAAGCCCGTCCCGACTTGGGACCCAAAACACATAATGTATATTTGAAGGTTGTCCCGATTTGGGACTTAAAAGCCATAAATATATATTTGAAGGCTGTCTCGATTCGGGACCTAAAACCCATAAACATATATTTGAAGGTTGTCCCGATTTGGGACTTAAAACTCATAATGTATATTTGAAGGCTGTCCCGATTTGGGACCTAAAATACATTAATGTATATTTGAAGGCTGTCCCGATTTGGGACCTAAAACAATTAATATATATTTGAAGGCTGTCCCGATTTGGGACTTAAAACACAAAAATGTATTTAAAGGCTGTCCCGACTTATTCGGACTTAAAACACACCAATATAAGTTTAGAGGCTCTCCCGACTTGGGACCCAAAACACATCAATATGTATTTAATGGATGTCTCGAATTGGGACCTAAAACACACCAATATAAGTTTAGAGGCTGCCTCCACTTCTTATTTGAAGGCTGTCCCGACATGGGACCTAAAACTGATGAATGTATATTTAAAGGCTGTCCCGAATTGGGACCTAAAACACATAAATACATATTTGAAGGCTGTCCCGACTTGGGACCTGAAACACATAAATACATATTTGAAGGCTGTCCCGACTTGGGACCTGAAACACATAAATACATATTTGAAGGTTGTCCTCATTTGAGACTTAAAACAAGAAGTGCGACAAGGTTGTACTAGATTGAAATTTAAAACAATTATTGGAATGATGACTGTATTGTTTGTTTTGTAAAAAGGAGATTTGCAGAAGTAGTTGTTATGGATTTAAGATATGGTAAAAAGATTTTAATTAATGGTTTATTTGATGAGATGAATGGCAAAATGGAAGGTATCTTACATTTTCACTTCAAACCACAACCCAAGAGCTGAAAAAAATGTAGTCGAGAATAACTATTTTTTAATTGGAGCTTGCGTAACTTATATTGATTAACTTATGTGGCGTTTGAATAAGTAGAGTGGGTGGGGTTTCGGGAAAACCCGGGGTGGGGGGGACAGGAGTTAAAGCGCGTTTATTTATTTATAAATTATTAACAGCACCAAATCTCCAAAAAAATCTCAACTCTCTATAAAAATCCTAAAACTCCATGACCCAACTCTCCATAACAATCCCAAAACTCTATAGCCCAACTCTCCATAACAACCCCAACCTTTCATAACAAGCCAACTCTCAACTCTCCATAACAATCCCAAAACTCCATAAAAAAAACCCAACTCGCCATAACAATTCCAAATCTCCACAACAGCCCCAAATCTCCACAACAGCCCCAAATCTCCACAACAGCCCCAACTCTCCACATAATAACCCATCTCGCCATAATAGCCCCAAATCTCCATAACAATTCCAACTCTCCATATCAATCACAACAACTCTCCATAACAACCTCAACAGTCTATAACAGCCCCAACTCTCAATCACAGCCCCAACTCTCCATAACAGCCCCAACTCTCAATCACAGCCCCAACTCGCCATAACAGCCCCACCTCGCCATAACAACACCAAACGTCTATAGCCCCAACTCTCAATCACAGTTCCAACTCTCCATAACAGCCCCAACTCTCAATCACAGCCCCAACTCTCAATCACAGCCCAACTCGCCATAACAGCCCCAACTCGCCATAACAACACCAAACGTCTATAGCCCCAACTCTCAATCACAGTTCCAACTCTCCATAACAGCCCCAACTCTCAATCACAGCCCCAACTCTCAATCACAGCCCCAACTCGCCATAACAGTCCCAACTCGCCATAACAACACCAACAGTCTATAGCCCCAACTCCTTATCACAGCACCATAACTCCATAACAGTCCCAACTCTCCATAATAGCCCCAACTCTCAATCACAGCCCCAACTCGCCATAACAATCCAAACTCCCTATAAAAATCTCAAAACTCCCATAACAACCCCCATAACAACCCCGACACTCCATAACAACCCCGACACTCCATAAAAACCCCGAACCAGAGCAAACTCAAGATTTTAACACTCCATAACAACTCCGACATTACCCAGAATGCTCAATATCCCATAACAACCCCGATACTTCATAGCAAGCCTGACACTCCATAACAACCTTAATACTCCATCTGATCTATAGGAACCACACTCTAAATGTATAGAACCTCTTCTGAAAGAAACCGCCTAAAAACGCCAACAGTTTAACAAAACGCAATCACTCTGTCAAATTCATTATCAAGACTGTAACACACTACCAAGACCGTAACACACCTTTGAAACAAATTTTACTTCGTTCTCCATTTTACTTCGTTCTCCATCATTTTAATTCGTTCTCCATTATTTTACTTTGTTCTCCATTATTTTACTCTGTTCTCCATTATTTTACTTCGTTCTCCATATTCTTTTACTTCGTTCTCCATATTCTTTTACTTCGTTCTTCATTATTTTACTTCGTTCTCCATTATTTTACTTCGTTCTCCATTATTTTGCTTCGTTTTTTATTATTTTGCTTCGTTTTTTATTATTTTGCTTCGTTCTCCATTATTTTACTTCGTTCTCCATTATTTTATTTCGTTCTGCATTATTTTATTTCGTTCTGCATTATTTTTATTCTTTCTCCATTATTTTTATTCGTTCTCCATTATTTTTATTCTTTCTCCATTATTTTTATTCTTTCTCCATCATTTTAATTCGTTCTCCATTATTTTACTTTGTTCTCCATTATTTTACTCTGTTCTCCATTATTTTACTTCGTTCTCCATATTCTTTTACTTCGTTCTCCATTATTTTAATTCGTTTTCCATTATTTTAATTCGTTCTCCATCATTTCAATTCGTTCTCCATTATTTTATTTCGTTCTCCATTATTTTACTTTGTTCTCCATTATTTTACTCTGTTCTCCATTATTTTACTTCGTTCTCCATATTCTTTTACTTCGTTCTCCATTATTTTACTTCGTTCTCCATTATTTTACTTCGTTCTCCATTATTTTGCTTATTTTTCCATTATTTTGCTTCGTTCTCTATTATTTTACTTCGTTCTCCATTATTTTATTTCGTTCTTCATCATTTTACTTCGTTCTCCATTATTTTACTTCGTTCTCCATATTCTTTTACTTCGTTCTCCATTATTTTACTTCGTTCTCCATTATTTTACTTCGTTCTCCATTATTTTGCTTCGTTTTCCATTATTTTGCTTCGTTCTCTATTATTTTGCTTCGTTCTCTATTATTTTACTTCGTTCTCTATTATTTTACTTCGTTCTCCATCATTTTACTTCGTTCTTCATCATTTTACTTCGTTCTCCATCATTTTACTTCGTTCTCCATCATTTTACTTCGTTCTCCATTATTTTATTTCGTTCTGCATTATTTTTATTCTTTCTCCATTATTTTTATTCTTTCTCCATTATTTTTATTCTTTCTCCATTATTTTACTTCGCTCTCCATTATTTTAATTCGTTTTCCATTATTTTATTTCGTTCTGCATTTTTTTATTCTTTCTCCATTATTTTATTTCGTTCTCCATTATTTTTATTCTTTCTCCATTACGGAGTTTCATACCGCGCAGGTCTGGGCACTAGCGAAGCGCTTTGTAGGGACAAATTTTTGGCTTGTTTTCATTTGTCTCGATAGCCCAAATAATTTTCATGGTCAGTTTTTCACAACTATTCTGGTTAGTGCTGCGAAAAGAGGCAGAAATGCAAAATCCTGCCTGATGTTTCTTCAACTAATTTTTTACTTTAACTGACGTTTTACCTTTTAATAACACGTTTAAATGGTGTTGCTAACCCTCTTTGTATACCACATTGACATGGGTAAGATGTTGGAATCGAAGAAAACTTAAATTACTGACTTTTACAGAGAGACAAGAGAAGACACATTGTTGATGTTGGTTTTAGGGGTTAGCTAGCTGTAGCAAGCTACATATACCATACATTTTGTGTTGTGAGGAATAAAGTAATGGTTAAAAAGAAACACTATTCTATCATTATCAGTGCACTTTGACAAGAAGAAATAAAAATTACAGCTAGCTGGGAAAAGACTTGAAGGAAGTTTTTCTACAGTAAGCTATGCTAGCTATATATGGATCTGCAAGTTTGACATGGATTAACGTGGTAGAGCATTTAATAAAGGATTTATTTGCAAAGTATAGCTAACTAGCTATATAAAAAAGAGCGCAGATGAAATTGATTGAAAATAAAATACACACTTCAATGATATAATGACTGGCTTTGACTTTTTGTTAGAAATTATTGTATATATATATTACATAACTAGCTAGGAAGGGATGTATATAATAGCATGTTACACTGTATTACTGTGTTCTTAATTTTGGTAAAATGCAAGAATAAATTTAGGCAAGGTCCACTTTTACAATTTTGTGATAGCTATAGTAATTTTGGTACATTGACATAAGAAAGATTTTGCACATATTTTGCACAATTCTGCAAAATTGGCAACCGAAAATATTTGACGAAAACAGTTAAAGTCACTAAATTTGTTTAAAAAGTTATTTTCCATTAAATTTGTTTATTTTAACCACAGTATATATATTATTTTATTTTTCGCAGCGGTTGAAACTTTGTACTTTACAGATTACAGAGGCGTAGCAATTTTAAGGTTAAGTTGGTGTTCGAACTGCACTGTTTGATGTGTCTTGAAGCTGAGTGATATTAGAAATGAGTTTTTATGATCCTATTTTTAGCATCTGGGCACTTGCCCACCTATATATATATCTGATTACTGTATAAATAAGGCTACGATATATATGAGTGACCCAGTGTGACCCCTAGCTAAGAAAAACTACATAGAGACAGATACAGCCAGCTTTTTGACAATTTTTAATTTGGTGTATAAAAAATGCAGGTAGCCCAGCCTTGGTTAGTTAAATAAAGTTTCTAGCAAACACAAAATAAGAACTTTTGGAATTGTTTTTTAATATTATAGCTAGCTAGGTATCCGTTTTAATGAGCTACATTATTTTGTCTGTACTAGTAGCTATATAAATCTTGAATGACATGCTAGCAATTCCTCTTTGATCAGCACTGTGATATTTTTAAGACAATATTAAAACTTGTGATGTAACTAGCTACCAAAAATAAGGTTTCTTTCTCTTTTGACTGCCAACTTTTCATGATGAGTGTACCCCCACAACTTGAAGCAATTAATAACCAAGTTTAGGTCTTGAACTTTCATAATATACACTCAATACTGAGTATCCTTCCTTTAAATAATTGTGAAATCAATATATCGCACCAGCTTAAAAAGTGAAAATACAAAGGAAAAAGTGAATAATTCTCTGCGTGCTGCATGTTTTTCCTAGCAAATGCCTTACGCTCTGCGGGGGGTATAAAAATTTGTCCCTACAAGCGCTTCGCTAGCGCCCAGACCTGCGCGGTATGAAACTCCGTAATTATTTTTATTCTTTCTCCATTATTTTTATTCTTTCTCCATTATTTTTATTCGTTTTCCATTATTTTTATTCTTTCTCCATTATTTTTATTCTTTCTCCATTATTTTTATTCGTTTTCCATTATTTTTATTCTTTCTCCATTATTTTAATTCGTTTTCCATTATTTTACTCCGTCATTTTGATTCGTTCTCTATCATTTTACTTCTCTATTATTTTATGTTCTTCATTTTACGTATGTTGGTGTGTGGTATTATTGTTATTCGTGTCGTTTGTTGGGAATATTGTCTGTCTTGTTTTATGTGAGGGTGGGATTGAGCAACTGTAAGTCACGTGTTTGTTTGTGTCGTGTAAGTGTTGTCGCAGGGTGACAAAAAAGAAATATTTCATCAGTTTAATATTGAAGCGTACGCTTGAAAATTCAGATTTTGAAAAAAATTGTTAAAAAAAATTGTGTTTCTGTGTTTTTAGAAACTGATTGTTTTTTGTTGTTGCTCGGGTGGCGAACTGCAAAATCCGATGACTGGCCTTCTCGTGGCGCAGTTTGTTAAGCAAAGTCAATTTCTATTTGTTATTTTTTTATTATTCTTTGTTATAATTACTTTCAGACATTATTACTTCATTGACTTTGTGAACCAACAGTCACGGTAATACAAACAATGTTTAACCCCTATTTATACGGGAGTTTTGTATCAAATATCCTGGAGGCGCGACTTAATCACCTTAAATAACTTTAGAATGGGTGTACAACATTAAAAAAATTATTGAATGGTTAAAAAGGCGGTAACAATTTGTTATGACGTCAAAACATTGTGGGTTGTTGATTAAATATTAGTATAAATTAAGTTAAAACACGCATTTTGCGTTCAAAATCGTCGAAATTGTGCTGAATTTTTTATTATCAAACCAATTGCATAATATATTTTAACTAGTCTTTGGCCCCTGGAAGAAATGTGGAATTGGGATTTTTTGCATGGGGTGGTGGGAATATTTAGAACATATAAATTACAAAGCAATTACAAAAGACCCCGTTCGTTTTTCTTAGAAAATATGAAGTGTGTAATAGAACGAAAGTGACAATGAGCGTTCGCGAGTTGCTGACGTGCGAATGTTAAATACTCACCTAAAATTTATGATGTAAATAGTTTCGTAATTAAAAATATGTCTTTGACAACTTGGGAAGCGGAATTACCTATACTCGGAATGCCTGTAATGTTTTTGTTATTGTCAGTGTCTGGATAATTGTCAGACGCACAAGGAAGCATAAAGGCGGGAATTTTGGATCCTAATTCTTTAATCGAATTTCAGGAAATGTAAATGTGCTTGCGGACTTTGACGTAAACAAGGATGTTCGAATCTGGGGGCGGGAAATTTCGATCCGTTTTTTTGTGATGTCTGGATAATTGTCAGACGTAAAAGGAAGCGGAAAGCGGAAATTTTGGATCCTAACTCTTTATTTAAGTTCCAGACTATGTAAAAGTGGATTTTTCAACAGGTTTACTTCAACTAGAACATTGTTTGCTTTTACACGGGTTATCGACTAGTCTTCTTTATTAGTATTCCTGGTAAGAATGTTTACACAGAGATTAAAAAACAAAGTTTGGTTTTTATTCCCGTGGATTTTCCGCAGGTGAATGACTAGTATACAGATACAGACATGCTATGGGACCGGCTGACGTGCGTATATCTTGTACGCATGGTTTTAGTTTACGCGCTATTATAAGCAACATTTTAAAAGCAACGTAGGGCTCAAGCAAAAAGCAACATAAAAATTTTGTCTTTCAACGTTGCTTAAGTTTCTGTATTGTTGTTGCTTACAAATCGCTCTGTACTTTGAAAGATTTAAGTCTCATGTTGTTTATAAAAAAAGTGAAAGTGAAGGGAGAATGACGAGTTTGAAGAACGAAGTAATTGACTTTTTTATATTTTTATTATCTAATTTTTTATTTATATTTTTATAATCATCCGTCGCAATAAGGTCGATAGAAACATTTCTTATTTATACCCTTAAGATTTTGTGCGTGGTTAACACGATCCGCTTTTGCCCGACAGACAAAATATGGCTAGTATTATAGAGGTCGGTGATACATGAAGAAATCCACGTATTTTCCCCATTGTTTTTTAGTGCATCATTCTTCGCCTGTAAATTAAATACAGTATTCTCTTCAATTAACGGACACTCTAAAAGGTGGACACCTCTGATTAGCGGACACTTTGGTCATACACCGGCCGTCTTCTGGTCAAAGTCTCATAAAAACCTTCCAAAAAGCGGACACTTAATTAGCGTACACTCTAATATTTGAAAACAACAATTAATTAAAGATTTTTAAATAAAATCTTTAATCATTTATCCATCATTTGTTAAAATTTGTTTGAAAGACTTTAAAGATCTGTGAAGATTGAAAGTTTGTTTCGTTATCATTATGTTAATATTATATATCATTTGTTATTTTTCCTTTGTGATACAAAAATCGGCTTTATTTTCTAATTTGCGGCTTAACATGTTAAACTTTCCAAAATGCGGACATTTCCAATTAGCGGACACTTTGGTCATACACCGATGGTGTCCGCTAATTGGAGAGTATACTGTATGCGATGCGACAATTTTGGACAGACGGACAGAAATACGAGTATTATTATAGGGAGATATTGACGAAAAGCTTGATCATCATCACGTCAGATAGAAGTGCGGTAAATAAATTCTATAGAAGTCTATAAAATTTTGCCAATGACACAATTTTTAATAAATACTATCTATTTATGACGTTAAATACAGACCGAAAACCCTGGGGTGTAGAAATTTCTCATGGCATGCATTTAAAAAAGTTCCTATTAATATGTTACAAACTGTTAACTGCGACTGGATTAAAAATTTGTCAGAAAGGACTGCAGGAAAGACTAAGCGAACACCAATCGTCCTCGTCCTTAGAGCTCTTTTTCTGTTTTTGACAATGTTGCTGTGGACGAGGTTGGATGGAACTCTTTGTATGTCTCACCACTCCGTAGTTTTCCTAGCTTTCTAGCGTAACAACTCGCCTTAAAAAAACTTGCGAAACCACGTGTTTTCCCAAAAATGATAAGAAAACATTGGCAGGATGAGGGTATCTGCCTTCAATTGAAAAAAATACCCTTTTCATCAGCATCCTGCCAATGTATCACTTTACTTTTTCAATTTTTTGACAGACAAATTCCTTTGCACTGGCAAAACAACGGTCAACTTACACGAAACTTTCTAAATAGCGGACGGTCAATTAGCGGTCACTCTAATTAGCGGATAATTTTATTTGCACGAAATGAACTTTCCCCCTAAAAATTTTTCTAATTAGGAGACAGAGTAAAAGAGACTATACGTCATTTTAATTACTTCTTTTTCATATCATTGTTTTATTTGAGTTCTCGCCCTACGGCCTTCTCCATCCACTCGACTCAGAGCGTTTATATAACATGAATTTTCAATCCATAACTTGCCCCTCTGTTTACACGTTTCCCAGTGACGCTGTAGCGTGCTGTGGAATTGGGGAGTTGCAAGAATTACAAATTACCTTGGAGACGTTAAGTGGCATATGTCTAACTACTTTTTCATTCACGTGGTCATAGCGATAAACTGCTACTGCAAACTTGTCATGTTCATTTTCTTTCTCGTGCGTACAGTCCAAGCGCAAGAAACAAATCTATAATAAAAGATTTCTTTAATAAAATCTAAGAAAGATATTTAATTTGTCTGTAAACCACCCAGCTAGTGCCTCGAACCCTTTTTAGTAACTCAAAGTAACAAGGGATCAATTTTGGGCAAAAAATAGGCAAAAAAAGCTGACACTTCTAATTAATGGACAACACTCTGACTAACAGTATATTCATTTACTACATGTATGTTCGTTGTCAGGTGGTTTCGAAGGTGTTGCTAAGAAGGTCTATGGGTTTTAGGGATAAAATACAGACCAGATTTGAAGAAAAAATCGCTCCAGAGCTTACCTCGAACATTTATAATGCCGTTCTAAACATGTACCAAGTTTAATGACATGAACATCAATGTTTCTGGAATATGGAATCTTTTTACTTATTGTTAAAATGAGAAATTTTCGCACAAATATGTCATTTTCGATCTCAATGTCGTCATTAAAACTCCTTTTTTACATGAAATCAGTTCATTTTTGTTCAGTGTATAGGTCTACCAAAAATTTAGGCCATATCTTCAATGCTCAATTTTATTGAAAAATTTGCAAAATGGCTGATTTTAGGAATTACTTGGAATCTGTTTGTATTAAGACTTTTTAAAAGGATTTAAAAGTATGCCAGGTTCTAACAACTACATATTATTATTTTTATTATTATTATTACTTACCAATATTTACAGAGGATAACCATTCAAAATAAGTACAATATTAACAAATATATATATACAAATTTCTGTTTTCCAATAGGTAATATAAAAAGAAGTACGTATAAGTTAAAAAAAAATTCCAGAGGCAAGAAGTCAAGCAAAGGGATAAGGTACACAACAACCTCGTTAGAGAAAAATGGGCCCGGGGACGAGGTTGGGTACACAAAAGCTCAAACTATACATCCAAAACAATAGCAGTAGTAGTTCCCAGAGCTTAGCGCATGCGCCTATACCCCGCCGAAACGACAACAAATAACATTCTCAGATGAGGGAGATTCTTTTTAAATAATCTGGAATTAACAGACCCTACTTTGGCTTCCATCTATTTTGGTCCGTTAACTGTGTGAAGGCATGACACTTCCAGGCCATTCCTTCTTCGATTTTACAGTACATATTCGTGCATCATTTGACGAAATAGTCTTGCAATACTTTAGTTCTCACTGTATATAACCCACTACCGTATTCCCTCCTTTTAGCGGCCCCGGCGTTAATTTAAAAATTGATTCAAAGGGTGCAGGGCTAATTAGGGGTCGGCGCTAATAACAAGGCGGCTCTTCTCTCTGTCTTAAAAAACACAATACAACATAATACAACTTAATACACTAAATGTCAATAAAATCAACCTCGTCGTCATTCTGATCGACCAAAAGAAATTCTTCTGTACCTTCTGCAACATTCTCAAACGGGTTATTAATTTTTCTCCAAGGGGGCGCTTCAAGTTCAACAAACAGGCCTAAAAATTTGGAATAGCGAAAAGGTACCAGCAGATTCGCGAAAGTAATTTCAGTCGCGAAAAAAGAAATATCTCAACCTGACTGTGTCGCGAATTGAATTTTTTCTTTCTTTTTTTCATGTCGCGAAAATAATCAACAATCAAGGTACGTGGTCAAAAAAAACTGGAAGGAGACACAATCCCCTAGGATGAATAGGGTTGACGAAAATCTCACTTTCTTTGCATTGTCCTATCTATGACTCTATAAAACGTTCATATCTTAAAAAAATAAATCGACGCTTTATTCACGCACTTAAGCGTCGCATCGACTTGGAGACGAAAAAATCGATTTTTAAAAATTACAGTTGCAGCAGGTTAAGTAGTCAATGATTTTACCCTCCTTTAGAGGCACCTTGTAAGTGAGAAGTGAGCTAATTCCTCTAATGAATAATTTGTTGTTTTTACAAACTTCACAGATACATGATTTATGTCGAATGTTTCGTTAGAAAGGAGTATATCTCTCGTAATGAAAATTTTTTAATGACATTTAGTATGACATGATTCTGCTAGCTGTTGCTCATCAAGGCAATTTACTATATCTGCCACTTCTCCTATCAACCAAAGCAAATAACATTGTAAATATTCCCACTTCACATGTATCTGTCCGATATAAATATTGTCTTTTTGTACGACTGTTGGTACGACTAAAATCGGATAACCGCTCCTCGATGGTGATAGTTCTTTAGTGAGAAAAAAATTGGAATCTTAACTTCTTAAGATAGTTGTTCCAAAAACCTCTTTTTTTGTGCAGGCTTTGTTTGCATTCTCAAGCTTCCAGATTTCGTTGCTAACATCGGTATGTGAAGTCCTGTGTACCTGTATAGGAATTATTTTCCAGTGAGGGGAGACCATATCCCACGAACAAATTTATTAATTTTCTCTGTTTTTAATTAAATGTGCGGTTATGTCAATTTGAGCATTTTCTCTCCCCCTAAACTAAGCTGAATTGACCAAGCGTTACATAAGGCTTCTGAAGAGTTGTTTCCTATCGAATCAAAGCTGCATAATGAGACTCTCCAAGTAGATCTTGATTTAGCGGAATTGAATAATTAGATATATAAATAATAATTCGCTATTTAAAAACATCTCGTTCTAGTAGAGATTTTAGGACTTTAGGATTTACCGCGATACTATCGCATATTTGGCACATATTATAACATAAAAATATAACTAGAGTCTCACTGCGTGTTTTTATGGAACAGGATACCTTAGTTTTATTTTATCTTATTACCATAAGTGGTTCTTTAAAACATTCCTCAGTTATTTCCTATAAAAACAAGAACAATCAAATTTTTGAAAGATGATACTTGCTGCTTTTTAACAATTTGAGCTGTTTCTGAAAACTTTTTACGAATTTGTAATAATAAAAACGCGTGCAACCTCGAAGACGAAATAGCCCTGGCATAAAAAAGAGACAAAGAGCCCTAACGTATGTCAACAAACGAAGGTACAAAAATATGTAATAACTCCTGCCAGGATTTTAACCTGGATCCCTTACAACATTGTCATAAGAATCATAGGTTAGACCACAGGAGTTTTGGCTGGTACTATCTAGCAAAAAGCCTAACTTAACTAAATATAGATGACAAAAAATATATCGATCAACAGAAATCTTCCTAATAAATTATCAACATTAAATTGACAATACCTAGGACTGTTAAGTTCATCTAAAAAATATTTGTTGAATATTTGTTCATGTTTTTACTAGTTTATAATATGGAAATCACATCAATGCGCTGCTAATATACATACAAGGCTGCGTTAATCACAACAGTTAGTTATAATGGCTGAAATAAGATGTCAAGGGTCCGGAGAGTTTTGTTTGTAGGTATACACAAAAAACATGAATAGGCAATACACGCGATGTAGACACTTTTTATCTCTAGACATTTTCAGAACGCTGACAAGGCGCCCAAAGAACCTGCAAGATGCCCTCATGAAAAGAGGAAAGCTCAGTGCAGGGATTGTAAAGGTACTCAAATTTGCAGACATGGCAAACTGAAATCTAGATGCAAAGAATGCGGAGGCGCTAGTATATGCGACCATAATAAAATAAGATTCACATGTCAAAAAATGCGGAGGTGGTCAAATCTGTGAGCTTGGTAAAAAATGGAGGCGATGCCCCATATGTGACTCTGCTGGACATCTTGCAAACGTTGTTCGCACTTGAACGCATCATGATATGCAGGGAAATAAGGAGCTTAGGTCTGCAGAGTACCTTGGATGCAATATTGACACGAGCGCATATAGAAGCCCGGTTTACTGAAGGGATGTCTTGGGACAGTCGAGTTGAGTGGCATATCGACCACAAAATACCCTAAAGTATCGAGAAAATTGGAAAAATCACTACTTTTTCGCTGTACAGCTTTTAGATTTGATAGATAGCTTTCACTCGCCATATGTTTAACTCTTTGCTCGTTTGCATTCGGATGTCATAGAGAAATAATTGGACAAACAAGGTAATCGACCAATACCAGACCTAATTCTTTCGCGCAAACCCATTATGAGAAATAAAAAAACCCAAATATTCCAGCCCTGAATTCGTGAATCAATGTGCTAAAAGATATTAAAGGCGCCTTATCAATTACATCCGAGATTGGGGCAGTCGTTTACCGTTCTAAGAGGTGCCGTAATAACAAATAAAACAAAAAACAGGGACGGGGTCTGTCTGTTTTGTGTGAGATCGCTCTTTGAAAAACATTTTCTTTTTTGATTGATTGTTTACGATATAACTGTTGGTTAATTACGGCAAATAAATGGTTATAATGTTTGGTAGATGCATGTCGTCATTAGTTATACGTTGACTTTCTTAACAAGGTAATGCAAGTTTCCTCAGAGTAATATTTGTGGAGAAACAAAAAGCGAACTTAAGCGAACAGGATACGCATTTTGCTTCCTTAATAGGGTGAGAAAGTATGCAAAAGCGAACAGGGGGACATTTTTTTGTAATTTTACTAACTTTTTAAAAGATTAATGTGAATGATGATAGTTTTATCTTTGTTTTAACCTCGATAATGTTTTATGTACAGAAATGTGGCCACGACAAGATTTTATGAACTTTGTACAAATTCTTTCTTAAACTCTCGTCACTTGCAATAATCCGGCATTTGCCGCATACGAAACCATGGCAACCGCAGCAACACACACAGGAAACACCCAATCATATTTGTACTCATCATCGTCGGTTTTGACGTCTGCTGAAACTAAAAATTAAACGTAAAAGGTTAAAATTATTTCGATTATTAGGTGGAAGGATACAACCGATGCACAGAAACAAAATTATACCTTGACTTCTCAGTTCTTCTTTATAAAATGTTTGCAAAATTCGATTTATGTATTGACACAAGTTCGGACATGCTTTTAAATGGTTCTGCAATTTCGCGCTTGGTAGCGGGATTTTATATAATGGTGCAATACTGGAGAACAACAATGCATCGAGTGAAGATGGTCTAAGGCGAAACAGAATAAAATAAATGACAACAAATTAGTCGAAAATAAACAGTGCGCTATATAAATATATTTTTATCCCAAATTTTTTTAAAGGGCTGCGCAGAAGCATCAAATACTTCTGAAATTAATTTTCGTAAATCAGAACACCTAAAAAAAATGCATCCCGAAAAATTTTTTACGCGTTTTTGCGCGCACTGGCCGTACTCAATTTCGCTTTTATTTTTCAGATTTTCGCGCGCAAGTTACTAACAACATTCGATCGAATCCAGCATTTTAAGAAATTCATAGGAGGATATTCCAGGACGTTTATACTTACTTTTCTCCAAAAAGAAATTCTTTTTCTGCAAGAAATTCAGAAAACATATTAAGTGTTGTCTGAGCATCGTTATGTAGCTAAACAAAATAATAAAAGTTAAATCATATATTTTAGCATTTACTTGTATTTCATAAGACGCCTTTGTCTATTTTTAAACAAGGTGGAAGAATATATATTTTTTATCTTCCACTCACTGTATTTAAGTACTCGCCCTTCCCTCCAATTAACTACTAGCCTATTTCCTCGAGATTTTGATCGAGATATTCATTCACCTTTTTACTAGAATTATTCACTCGTCTCTTTGCTCAAACTATCCCCATATGCTTTTCCTAAAAACGAGTTTGACAAAGCAAACACTGGGGATAATCGTAAGATGTTCATCACAACTTTCGAGTTAAAAACAAATCTAAACTTACATTCTCCAGAAGTGTTGAAATTTCTTCGTTACTTGCACCTTTTAAAACTTTTAAGTTGTGTTCATTACAACCATGCATACGTTGTGGAACGGAAAAGTTTAATGGATACTGACATTTCGAAGCATACATTCCGCGTGTCAACTCTGTATAATTACTGCTGTCTAACCAAAACGAGGCTACCTGGAAATGGCAGAAAGACAAATGTACTAGTAGTCCATCATCGAGGTTAAAGCAATCGAAAAAAGTAACTACTTCAAGTTTACAAAAGATTCTGTGAAATACGAAAGAAAAATACAGCGTTAGTTCGTTATCATTTCTGACGTTCCTTACTTCCGACAAGACGTTCCTGGTGTTAACGTATTGATCTACTAAGAAAAAACAACCCCTTGTTTAATGATATTTGTTGATAAACGCCTTCTCCCTCTAATAGACGCCACCTTTAGGGGGCGTTTATTTCAAACAATACAAATGTTGAATTCCAAACAAATTAATTCAAATATTGGAAGATATTTTGTCGATGCTGCACTAACTTTAGATATTGTAAAAATATGTCGTTGGCTTGAGAAAGTGAAAAAAATACAAAAGTTTAATAAACGGCCCGTATTTTAAACGCCTTCAACAAACGCCCCAGGCGTTTTTTTTACGAAGACGAGAATAGCACGATTTTTTTTACTCTTTACCTCCATGTCAAAAGTGCTTCTTCCTACCCACGCAACATGCACCCTAAGCTTCTTCAAGAATAGCACGATTTTTTTTACTCTTTACCTCCATGTTAAAAGTGCTTCTTCCTACCCACGCAACATGCACCCTAAGCTTCTTCAAGAATAGCACGATTTTTTTTACTCTTTACCTCCATGTCAAAAGTGCTTCTTCCTACCCACGCAACATGCACCCTAAGCTTCTTCAAGAATAGCACGATTTTTTTTACTCTTTACCTCCATGTCAAAAGTGCTTCTTCCTACCCACGCAACATGCACCCTAAGCTTCTTCAAGAATAGCACGATTTTTTTTACTCTTTACCTCCATGTCAAAAGTGCTTCTTCCTACCCACGCAACATGCACCCTAAGCTTCTTCAAGAATAGCACGATTTTTTTTACTCTTTACCTCCATGTCAAAAGTGCTTCTTCCTACCCACGCAACATGCACCCTAAGCTTCTTCAAGAATAGGATGATTTTATAGTCGAGAATTTCTTAATTCATACTAGTGTTTTTTTAACTATATTTTGATAAACTGTAAAACTAAGAACAAATTTAAGTGTTTACAAATTTCAACTTGACTTACAACCGCAGGTAACAGTTTATCTTGTATAAGTGCAGAAAACGGTAAGATGTTTAGCTTGTCATCCGTGCTCAACCCAGTGTCTGGATCGTGGTACTAAAAATAATTAGATAAAAGTGAAAATCACTTCAAATGTCCAGATTCCATATCTTGAAACCTCAAGCTCAAGATCGCTTTTTCAAGTGCTCCTCTCGTTGGCAATATACGTAGTAATTATACTTGACTGGCCCTGAATATTTCTAAAGCATCGTATAAACCCAAATGAATGAAAATTAATTTGGCTGCAGTAATTTTCATAACCTATCTAAGGTCAAGATCATTACATAATGGTAAACATCTTCATCACGCTTAATGGTTTATGAAGATTTACTGATCTAAACATTCGTGCACTAAGAAAAAATATCTTTTTGAAATGCTGGAACCAAAATGACGTACAAGTTTTCAGGGTCAGACCTTAATCGAAAGATCGATTCAACCAATTCCGTTTATGCCTTTAGGTTGCTAAGGGTAATAAGTCTTTTGGTCCGCAAGTTGTACAGCACCTAATATTTTACCGACACAGTACTGCGATCATCAACCATATGCAAATCCACTGCATTGTGTTCATAATAGTGAACTCAACATATCCACTGAATCGAGTTTACCAGTACCAAATCCACTGAATCGTATATATCAGTAGTGAACCTCAACAAATACAGAATAATATTCTTCGAAGTGCACCATAGTCATGTTTATACATTGATTATTATTATTATTATTATTATTATTATAAAGTAATATTTATACAGGTTTCATATACATAATACAATATATACATGAATATACTTCAACAAAATGAATTGCTGCTATCAATGTATGACCTGTTTCTTAAACAAAAAATTACAAGACCATGAATATAAGTTAAAAGGAAATGGTGAAAACTGCAAGACTGTAAACCTAAAAATTAAAAAGCTTGTAAACTTAAAACTGAGACTAAAATAAGAGTAGTGAAAAATGTTGAAAATTTATTTTGAAAACAAGTTTAAATATTGTTGACAACTCATTTCAATCAATAAGAATAACTTCTGTCTTGAATCTAGGAAAAATCATTAATTGAAATGATCTGCCAACATTGTGTTAAAATTCCGATCTGAGGATCGAATAGCTAAAGGGAGCTCGTTATAAATTTTGGCTCCTTGGAAAAGAAAAGACTTTTTCCCAAATTCTAATTTCACTTTAGGTAATTTTAACATCAGTCCTTGATAAATGTTGCTTCTGCTGAGGCTTTTGTCATAATCACAGTCGAACTGGAAAGACTTTTGCCATGTCACTCAGGGTTCATAGGACTTGCTCAAAAACAAATACCCTAACCTTTACTTACGATTTCACGTTGAAAGGGTACTTTTTTCCATGACCAGCATGGTTTAAAATGACATGATTGGTAAACAATGATCCAAAAATTTTGTAATGTATAAGTACCAAAATAAAAGAAAGTACTGAAATAATGTTTTGGGGGAAAAGTAATTATTCCCTTACTTTCCCTCACCTTACAATAAAAAAAGGTCTTGACGATATGAAAGAAATTTACTTAATTTTTGGCTTGAGTTGACGTCTTGACCCTTAGGGACTGAGTTGCGTTTAAAATAAGTTTGATTTACAAGAAAAAAGATTTTCTCTCTACAGAAGAAGGTTTCATTAAAGTTAGGTGGGTGGTCACACTCTGAAGGATGCAATTATTAAACCAAATGATTATTGAAAAGGATGTGACATGTAGACCGAAACTTACTTTCAATTTTAAAAATTGTATTATCTGTTCAGTATCTTCGTAAACGTCACCACTTTGTGCATACAGACACGGTAATATGCTACCTAAACAGAGAAATGAAAGGTTTTTTATAAACAACACCAAATTCTTCGAGTATGGAATTGTTCAACATTTTTTCAAATAGTCCATATTACGTTATAATGTTCATTATGTGTTATTTTACGCAAGTGAAGTGAGTTTAATTTCTGTATCATAACATGAGACGAGATATTAGGTCTACAATTTGATACTGGTACACAAATAAACAAGAAAGTCATGCCAAAATAAGAATTAAATCTTTTGGGTGCCATAATTTTTAAATATGCTTACTGAATACCTTCTAAGAAAATGTGTATTTTTCAGCTGGATAAGATAATACTCCCTTTTTCGAGGAAACGTAAAACCAACTGAGCAAAAACTTAGCAGAAGCATAAAGGAAGCATAAGTATTTAGAGGGAGATATTAAGTAACAAATATTTCCTCAAATACCAAATTCTTAAGTCCTATTGCCACTTTGAAGTATTACCACTTTAGACCATTGCCACTTATAGTCAATATGAGGCATAATGTTCACCTTCCTAAAAATTTTCATTGCTTCTTTCAGACTTCTAGATATCCTAACTTTATGTTTTAGGATAAATGGTAGACCAGATATGGGCTTTTGGGTATTACAGAGAAGAAGAAGAGGTGAAAAACAGTAATATTCTGACTCTCAATTCGTACAGGTCTACTCGCACCTTTGATTTTTAACAGCAAATTGTATTAATTAACCCTGCCCGCCGAGTATGTAATCCCATTTAAATAGTAGAACTCATTTAAGGCGTATTTTCAGCATATTTTATTCCAGACCTTGCGGCAATTGTGAAACTAGTCAAGACTGTTAACTTACTTCACAAACTAAATACACAAAAAACTCTCCTGTGAGGAATAAAAATAAGAAACAAACCTTTTTTCTTCAACCATGAACGTTTGATGGGTTTAAAATCTACTTCTGCTTTCGTAAATTTTATAAATGTCTAGGTGTGTAAAAGAAATCATTAAGATTAAGAGAAAGCCGAATTGAGAAATAAACATTAACATATTTGCAACATTTCGATGTCTTTTTTTCAATATTATTTAATATCAAATATAGAATACTCATATGCAAGTGGCTAAAATTAAAACTTATGGCAATGTGGCGATTGCACATCAGAAACGCGACTATGGTACAATATAATTTGACGTTACTGACGTAGAAATATAACAACACTGATATTACTGACGAAGAAAAATAACAACACTTAAGTTAATGACGAAGAAATATAACGACATTGACGTTACTGACGAAGAAATATAACAACAATGACGTTACTGACGAAGAAATATAACAACAATGACGCTACTGACGAAGAAATATAACAACACTGACGTTATTGACGAAAAAAGATAATGACACTGACGTTACTGACGAAGAAATATAACAACACTAATGTTACTAACAAAGAAATATAATGACATTGACGTTATCGACGAAGAAAGATAATAACACAGAAGTTAATGACGAAGAAAGATAACACTGACGTTACTGAAGAAAAAATACAACGGCACTGCAAACAATTTGATTTTACCATGGAAAGGACGACGCTACGTTGCTACAAAAAGACGCAATGTTATTCCAAAAAAATGTAGCATCATTTTAAAAAAAGGTTTGACATGGCTATAAAAAAATACTTTCAAATGTCACAGGTGAAGGATTGGACAAAAAGTAATTGAATACTTACCATTGCATGCAGAGATGTCACATCAAATGATGGTATTCCCCATTTTAGTTCTGCTGGCCAATAATATAATTCCATGATGTTCGATTGGAAGGAATCTCTATATCTACTGACTACATATTTACACTTTGGAAACAACACAAAACATAAGAAGCTACTAACATAAAATTATCTTTGTATAATCAAGCAAAACGGTTATACACCTCTTGAAAAAACAGAAAAGGGCATATATTGTAAAAACATCTTTTTCAGGAGTAACCTTATTAGTAATCTTATCAGCTTTAACTATTACACAACTCAGAATAGATTAAAAACATTCAAGGCTTATCTTTAAATGGAACAGTTCACTAAATATTTCTCTTCTTTTGTGAAGAATGTAAAGAAATCTCAAATTTTGAAAACCAAATTTTAAGAACATTGCGAAGAACCATTTTAACTTAAACCTGGCAAAAACTAAACTGATAGTGTAGTATCATTGATACAAATCTTTGTACAGAATACAACTAGTCATAAGCAAAATAAAAGTCCAAATATGTATTTTACAAACTTTATTCTTTACAATATTTTGGCTTTACATGTACTTATTCAATATCCTACACTTTCAATAACAGTAGATCATCTGAAACACTTTTGTTACATAAAAACACGAAACATCGACAACAAATCAATTTAATGTTGAATGAAGAATGGACTGTTGATTTTCGACCCCTTTAACTTACAAAAGCCAATGTATGCGCATGGGAGAAGGGGGTAAGGGGGTAGGGGAGGAACATCGGTATTGTCTTATACCCGGACCTAAGGCAGTGTGCTCACGAGTGAATGAACCCACACAATTAACCCACTGAGAGGTATGTATGAATGAATTGAGAGAGCAAGAGACACTACCTCGTTAATCCCAGATATATTCCATAAATAAAATTGTTTATATAAAAATAAAAAATAACTTCCTAATGAGCTTTCACACTTGCTGCATAATTGGAAACAATTCGATTAAAATCCTCCTCCTAAAATAAATAAGATTAATAGAAAAACACATCGAATTTCACAATATCGATTGGTACATTTATAACTCGCAAGACATTCTTTCTGTAAAATGTAATGCATCTTTTTTTATTCCTGAGTATTCTTACCCAAAATAAGCTCTTTACTTTATATAGGCACGGTTCTACAGGTATGGGTTCTACACGCACAAATTGCTATAAGGAAGTCCTATATTGTACAGCCTC
The DNA here is from genome assembly GCA_030067915.1 of Hydractinia echinata. Lineage (NCBI taxonomy): Eukaryota > Metazoa > Cnidaria > Hydrozoa > Anthoathecata > Hydractiniidae > Hydractinia > Hydractinia echinata. Next base: position 303,011 of record JASGCC010000123.1, read on the forward strand.
CAATGTTTGCCAACATATAACAACTGCTTAACCAATTAACTGAAAAAAATTGTCTATGGAATCCATCCCTCAAGCATAACTGATTAACATAAAACAGCTTAAAAGTATAGGAAAGAATTCAGGACAAAGTTCATTGAATCAAGATTGAAGAAGGAGGGATTTTTATAAAGTATTATTTTTTACCTTTGAATTGTATTCTTTGCTAAACTGATGTTGAGCGTGTCCAGCTTTAATTTGAGATATAAAACGGTTACTGACCTACAACCAAATAATGAGATAGTATGTATAAAAAAATGTTTGGTTTGCCGTAATATTATGCATGTGCCAAAAATTTTCACTGCTAACGCATTTATTTCTACATAACAAATTAGTTTTGGTTTTCAAGAAATATTTGATTAAAAATTGTATTAGTTGTTAAAAAGATCTAAATTATGACGTCAGTTCTTGATGATAGTGATTCTTTGTTAATGTCCCAACTTCTTGTTAAAAAAGCAGTTTTGAGGGGACAAAATGTGACCAACAATACAGTCGTCAGCAGTCCTACTACCAAAACACTAACATCTTTTGATGTTTGTTTTGTTGACAAGTGTTATTTAAAGTTTATATCAGTAAAACCAAAATAAGAACACAGGCTGAAATGAAATGTAGACAAACTGTCGAGCACAGTATAATAAAAAAAGATAGCACATGACCATCCGTGTGGTCGTAACACGGAGCTACGCCCTACAGCTTATCACATGCGGACACTAAATTACAACAAAAAATTTAAAAGACAAACGAATTTCAAATCTCCGTTACCTCAGGGGCTTTACCAAGATGTTGTGCAAGAACAGACATATTTATTAAAGTGTCAGGATTGTTGCTATCCTAAAAAATAAAGAAAAATTGCAATTAAAAAGATATAAAACATATCAAAATAACTTAAACCTATTTATTAAAAGGCTTGTAGATGTCATATGTTGACTAGAGAATGATTAAAAAATATTTATCAAAGCCAAAAATAAAGAAAAAGAAAATTTGTACCAATAGAAGAAGTTAAAAGTTGATGCGTAAGTTCATAATAAGTCAAATTTGTTTGAAATGACGAATGTTTCAACAAGCATTCTATTACTAAATGGTGTGGTGTAAACATACCCTTTCTAAAGCCTCTTGTAAAGGACTTTCAGCATCTTCGAATTTCCCCATTCTCATATAGCAAGCAGCCTGTCCATTAAGTAGCAATACTGTAGGAGTGTATTTATCTGCTAGTTCTTGAAAGATGTAGTAAGCATCTTGGCATTTTTCGCCACCCTGTAATATTTAGGAACAATAACAATGCATCCACATTCTATACAATATCTTAATCAAGCTGCACAGCTGATCTGTTTCATGGGCAATTTGTCCTCTATGTGATAAAAAAAATTATTAAAAAAAGGTTATACTTACAACTGCTAAATTAAACCATGCCATTGCTAACTGTGTCAATGTAGCATCCTCATCCATGGACTAAAATCAGGAATATAAACTCAAATTTTTAATCAAGAGTATATAAATTTTAATAAAGCACATATGAGTAAACTAAACACAAATTACCTGCATTCTAGAGATTTCGGTTCTAAAAAGAAAAATGTTTTATAAATAAAACAGTCATGTTGTTTCAACCTGCTTGCCCATCACACAAGATTGCTCACAGTAAGTAGAGCCCTAGGCTAAACTATAGAATACCCCCCGTAAAAAAATTAAGACTATAAAACTCTGCAACGCAGCAACGCAATAATAAAAAAAAATAAACTAACAAATATAGCAGCAGCAACGCAGCTACGCAAAGCTCACTATTTCTAGATTAAAACACAGTTGGACAGTTAAACTAAACTAAAATATCAACAAACATACCAAGTTGGTTTGTTACACTAAACATTTCGCAATATAACGACTTCGCTTTTATGATTCTATAATTTAGCCTCATAGTGTATACATTCGTAATGACAAATTTTACGTTCTTTAAATAGTTTCCTTATTCATTTAATATTTTTAGTTATTAGAAAACATTTACATAATGTTATACAATGTTTTTTTAAACTGGTCTAATTCTAAAAACGAAACTTTTGCTCAGATCCCTCATAACTATCTAAAACCATTTTCAACTATTTTTCTGAGTAGCTGCGTTGCTGCGTAGATGAGTATCTACGTTGCTGTATTGCTACGTTGCTGCGTAGCTGCGTTGCTGCATAGCTGAGTATCTACGTTGCTGTATTGCTGAGTAGCTGCGTTGCTGAGTAGCTGCGTTGCTGCGTTGCTGAGCATCTACGTTGCTGTATTGCTGAGTAGCTGCGTTGCTGCGTAGCTGATTATCTACGTTGCTGTATTGCCGAGTAGCTGCGTTGCTGAGTTACGTAGTTTTATTTTTTTTAAGGGGGGTATTCTATAGTTGCTCCGAGCCCTAAATCGTGTTCACTAACTAAAGTATATCTCTTTAATAATAGCCGCATTTTGTCTGGCTCTGCGCAGACCCCCCCGCTGAGTTAGAAAGACGTGCTACGGAAACACGAATATCAAATGCAATATATTTTTATCCACTTTGTTGCGATGGGTAAATTTAAAGGACGGGCTAACCCGTGGATTTTTCCACGGACTAACGACTATCTCTTTAATAATAGCCGCATTTTGTCTGTCTTTGCGCGGACCCCTCGCTGAGTTAGAAAGACGTGCTACGGAAACACGAATATCAAATGCGATATATTTTTATCCACTTTGTTGCGACAGGTAAATTTAAAGGACGGGCTAACCCGTGGATTTTTCCATGGGCTAAAGACTAGTACTTTAATAATGGTATTGTAAATGATTTAGGACTATGCTGACTGTGAGTATATACCTGAGTGAAAATTAACACAATGAATTGTTATACCAATAAACTATCCTGTTGAAAAGTTTTAAAAATTTAAATAAAAATCAGTAAAACATAAAACTTACTTAGCCAAGTCTAGACGGTCCATACTGATGTATATTTGAACAGAAAGTGCAGCACTGGAACAAAACACAAGAAAAGAAAATGCACAAAATAAAAACATCAAAAATGAGGTGTATTAATCATAACATGAAATAACAAGGATTGCATACCATTCAAGCGCAGAAGATTGGAAAAGACATCGTAACGCAGAATCAGTATCCTAGAATTTAAAACAATGCATAGTAATATATACTTATATGTCTTCTATAAAATATTTCTTGAAATTCTGCTCGAAAAACAAAATTTCTTAAACGCTCTGAAATAAACCTTATTTTTCAAGAGATTGCTGGCTTTCTAAGCAAAGATAATTTTAATGTTTTGTTTCTTAATAAATCTAGGAATTATGTATTTACTAGAGCTGGAGTGTTTTCGCTATTCCAATAAAAAAACATTTTTCAAAGATTGAATATTAAAATATTTAAAAAACCCTGAAATGTCACTGAAATTTTAACTTCTGGAGAATATGCAAAACCTTGCAGGTTTGCATAGGAGTGATGATGGTGTGTTTCGCATATTGAATAACACTACGTAAAATCAAACGGAAACAAAAACTGTGACAGATGTTAATGATAATTCATAGTGATTAACATATAAAATTAATTTTTTGCACTTTGGTGGTTTGGAATATTCAAATCAATGTCAATAAAATTTTGAATTAAATATAATATTTACCTGCTCATGGAAATATATAATTGAAGCCATTAACAAGAAGTATTCACTAAAATCACTGCCATTCAATTTAGTTTCAACCTGTTTTAATATGCTTTCCCTAAAACAAAAACAAGAAGATATGAAGACGTTTCTGGACTGCATCAAAATTAATGACGCTGAATTAACCATAACATTTCCTTCTAGTGGGAAGAAACTAAAAAGTTTACTGTATAAATAAACATTCTTAGTTTTTTCTCTTAGTTTATCAACAAAGTCTCAATGATAAATTGCACCTTTTCGCAGGATTTTGCAAGTAGTCAGCAAGAATATGCACAGCTTGTAATTCTTGTGGAGATGAGCCACGGATTTCATCTAGCACTAAACCACATTTACCCTAAAATTATAACAACATGGACTACATAAACTCCTATCATTATTATTATTGACGAATAATTACCCAGGATGGCCATTCAAAAATAAATACAATATTTACAAATATATATTCAAATTTGTGTTTTCCAAGGCAACAAATCAATGGCCCAAATAAAATCACTATCGCGGCTTCATTGTCTACAAAGTGTCTTTAAATTATTAGTATATTGAGACATTTCTTTAGGGACCAAAATAAAAATGGAAAATAATAAATAACATCAATGTTCAATCTAAAGAACAGCTACATTGTGCATCGCTAGCAGGATTCAATCCGTGGTCCCCAGAATTTAAACACACTACACTACAATATGCCAATATATATGTCAGTGATGCACACAGGTAACTTATGTGAATAAAACAATTGTGACAATCAACTAAAATTTCCACACAGAACCTATGTTTTCAATAATATTAGTAATAATCTATTCAAGCATCATAGCAGTAGAAATATTTACACAGAAAACAACAACCAGTATATAATTTATTGAAGCAGAATAAGTGACATAAATTTCATACCTGTGCAACATATGCTCTGTAAAGAAACACATCTCTTTCTATGCGAAGGTCAGACGATGTTGGCTAAAAATTAAATAAATACTAAAACTATAATTTAAAATACATTATCACAGTTCATAGAGTTAGTTTCCTTATCCCAATCTTATTGGTATAACTTATTGTTCAATTTGCACATAATGAGAAATAGTAATAAACAATATAGCCATTAATAAAGAGTTTTGGCAGTTGAGTTTAGATCTAACACAGTCTAGATCAGATTGGAAGAGGGTCATTAATATACCCCGTCCAACCCATGCTAGCATGGAAAACGGACGTTAAGCCGAGAATGATGATGATGATGAATATAGCAAACTTATGTTACTCATTTTCTGTCAGGCATTGAGTGGATGTCAACTAAATTATTAATGAAGAAAATAGTGTCCAAGGGATGAAAAGCAAATGTTAGAGCTATATTCCATTTCAAAAAAAATTTCCCTGAAATGGAACAGACATGACAGAACAGAACGGTAAATTTTCTGCTGATAACTTCCACTTCATATTATTATTGAAATAAAATAATCTGATTGGATAACTGATTTTCTACATTTTCTACAATGTCCTTTCCGCACAGAACGCAAAGAAAAAGTTAAACTTGATTCTACTTTCCATGGAATTGAACGGAAAAGAAAATTTTCCACTCATGTGAGGTAAACATTTGAAGTACGCATGCTCAGAAGCATTTTTGTTCATGTCTGTTCAGTTACCGTGGAAAATTTTCTTGAAGTGAAAAACAGCCTTTAATGTAACTGGTATGCTGATCATGCATGTTACCTAATTTCTTTCTTACTTTACGATCTATTGCTCAGTCCTTTTACACACTGAAATTCCTTTATATATTTTTATTGCTTATGCTGGTCCTACACGTTCTGGAGGTCATTTTTTTCTGTCCTAAATGTTAATTCTAAGGGATCATTTACAAGATGGTTCTAAAAAAAACGTTTTATATAGTTTCATTTTTTATTAAACATAACTTAAGAATTTGAAACAATTTTAAAAAAACATTTGATTTAATGAGTTCGTTTCAAATCATATAAAAATCATTTCTGATTCTGTTAAAATCATTTCATTAAAAAATAAATTCACACAGCACAAAAAAATAACTTTCACAACAACTGTGTTGCGTTCAAAACTTTTTCACTGCGATTAAATAGCAGTTTTGGTTGATCTATACTTTTATAACAAAATAGGGCAGCGTTTATGAAAACATAATTCATGTTAGCAAGTTTAATTGGTTTAACCCCTGAAATTGTGTGTTTACTCACATCGTCGTGGTGATCAAGTTGCCGATAGTCTAGCAATAAGGGAAGTTCTTTACTGACTTTCTGAATTGAAAAACTTTCTGGGTAAAACTGTAAAAAAAAAACTCTGTCTACGTGGGCTGTATCTTTCCTACACTTTTGCAGACTTTTCGTGAAGTAGCAAAACAAGTTATTGCTCATCCTTGAATATATCTCGGGGTAACATTTGATCAAAAAATGCAATGGGAAGAGCACATTATTGACATAAATAGAAAAATACTAATTAAATATTCTAAAATTAGAACCATTGCATCTTGTTTAACACCTCACACAAAAAACCTTTTAATTAATGCACTTGTCATGCCATATTTCAACTACTGCTCCTCGGCATGGGCTTGTGCCACCCAAGGTAATTAGGAAAACTAGAAAAACGATTAAAATGTGTCCATACCTTTTTTGGGAAAGAGAGGGAATATTCACTGAATAATTTACTTATCAAAAACGATGCCATATTAGTTTTCAAAGCCATGAATCAGATTGCTCCTGATTACATGCGCTCAAAATTCCTTTTGGCAAAACACTGCCACATTCATCAAACAAGAGGAGCTTCAAAAAACAGGTTCACCTTTCCCTTGGTCAACACGGAATTTGGCAAAAAAGCCTTCCCATTTAGAGCTGCAAAAGTTCGGAATAAGATTATTCTGCACTTTCTAGACCAAGTGACCTGTAATGGAAGTCTGCTTTCCTTTAAGACTTCCATCTCTAATGTATTTGGCAAATTCTAATGGAGATCACTTTTTAATTTTTGTTTTTAATTCTTTTTCTTTTCAATTTTCAGAGATTATAAATGTTACTATGTTTGATTGAGCTGAGGCAGTCAAAGGTTTATCATTTTTTGTTTCTTTTTTGTTCTAGTGCCCCCCAGTGGAAACAATCCACTAACTATAGGTGTTTGGGATTTTCTGGGCTAGCCAATTTAAATATTTATTATTATTATTATTATTATTATTATTATTACTAGCTGTTTCCCCTGGAAGAATCCACTGTTAATTCACGTAACAGATATACGTCCATCAAAAAAAATAAAAAAATACAGCAGTGCGAATCTTACAATCTGCATTATTATATAAATGAAAAGTACACCGGGGAAAACAAGGATACCAAATATTAAAAAAAAATCCAACATTTTTCGTTAAATCAGCTATTTGGTCTATTGGGTACGGCAACCCTTCCAACGTTATACTCAAAATATAAGAAATTAATAGTTGACAACACATAAAAGAGAAAAATAAAAACTTAAATCATTTGATATATTGTATATCTACCGAAATATTTCAATCCAAAATATTAAAAGAATAGTTTGCCTTACAAACCCAACTTTATTCGAACGTTCTCGGAAAATTTGATTGGTTTTTTTTTTCACGTGACCAGTCTATATGACGCCGTATTAACCGACATCAAAACAAAAACAAAACAAGAAAGTTAATTTAAAGTGGTAGAAAAATGTCAATTACTCCTTGTTTTCGTCTGGTAGACGATAGTTTATTTGACGATTTAAATGAAATAGACGCATTCATAGCAGGACAACAGTCAAAAGCTACAAAATATTGTAATACGTTTGCAGCAAACACCTTTGTCAGGTATTGTCGAAGCATTCAAGAATATAGACCACCTCATCTCATACCACCAGAAAAACTGAACAACACACTGTGCAAACTATTTATTAATGTCAAACAAAAAAACGGAAAATAATATGAACCTGATCTCCCTTACATCACTACACCGTGGCAAATCATTCGGTAAGAAAAACATCGATTGGAAAGCTTTTGGATGCAAATGTCCCCGAAGTTTATGTAGCCCAACACAGTGGTCACAAAAATATTGATTCGTTAAGAAATTACAAATCAGCTAGTACCACTCACCGTTACAAAATGTCAAACATCTTGAGCTCAAATAATAACCAACTTGACGTACATAACCAATCGACAGCTCTTAATACTTCCAGTCCCACACAGTCTTAAACCCTCTCTTCATTTTTTTCCGGAGGAAATTTTAACAATTGTACATTTAATTTAATATGAACACTCCACCAGCGAAACGACAAAGAATTGAATTTTAAAACTGTTTTGAAATATTCTATTTTTAAAAGTTGTATTGTATTGTTTATTTTTGAACGAGTTGTGGATCGAATGTCTGTGCACGTTCGAAATATAAAGAAAGTTACATGGTTTCCACCTAAGCCTTGTTTTTGGTAAAGACCCCTGGACTCTAAAACCTTTTTTTCATTAATGGTTATAAAATAATCAGTGGGGTAATAAATGACTTATTAACCTTATTAGCCTGCCCATACGGGAAAATATAGACCACTGTCACTCGCATGGACCTCACTGCGTTCAGTCAATGACGTCATGACCTCGGTCTATCTTTTCCAGTATAGACCTTGTAGTTGGAAAGTGGCCTTGTGGAGTTTGCAGGAAAGGGGTTGGTAGTAACTCAATTTTTTGTCAGACTTGCAAGCATTGGGTACATAAGAAGTGCAGTAGTATTAGTGGAAGGTTAAGAGCTGACATTCAGTTTGTATGCAAGCGTTGCAAAGGTGAGATTATAGAGAATGAAGTATTTCCAGCTTTAATGATGTACAACAGTGGCTCGTTAGAGATAGTTGAGAACTTCTGTTACTTAGGTGATATGTTGGGCAGTGAAGGGGGTGTTGGAAGAAGTGTTACTTGCAGGATAGGTTCTGCTTGGAAAAAGTTCAGAGAGTTACTTCCTTTGTTGACTAGCAGAGTCCTGTCAATTGAGGTAAAAGGTAGGTTGTATGAGGCCTGTGTAAGAAGTGTTATGTTGTACGGTAGTGAGACATGGGCAGTGAAGCAGGAAGATCTTGACCGTTTAGAAAGGAATGATATGAGAATGGTTAGGTGGATGTGTAACGCCAGTCTGAGAGACAGAAAGAGTTCAGATGAGCTAAGAAGCAGGCTAAGTCTCCATAGAATTAAAGATGTTATCCAGATAAGAAGATTGAATTGGCTGGGGCACTTGGAAAGAATGGAGGAGGATAATTGGGTAAGAAAGTGTAGAGACTTGATAGTTCCTGGGGCAAAGCCCAGAGGCAGACCGAGAAAGACTTGGCAGGAGGTTATAAGGACAGACTTGATACAGAGGAAGTTGAGTTTAGATCTAACACAGTCTAGATCAGATTGGAAGAGGGTCATTAATATACCCCGTCCAACCCATGCTAGCATGGAAAACGGACGTTAAGCCGAGAATGATGAATGATGATGATGATGAGACCGGCTAAACAGTTAATAAGCCATTAAAATCACGCATAAAATCAAAGAAGATAACAATGCAGCGTTCTCGAATTTAAGAATCGAATATATTTCAAACGATCGTAATGTAACAGATTTTTCATAAAAATTATGACACGTTTTATTTTTATTAACATGTTTCGACTTTACCAAAGTCATCTTCAGAATATTATACAAAAGTTAGATACATACACTCTTTATACACAATTTTTTTCCAAAAGTTATTTAAATATTTCCCAAAAGTACAATTTTATATGAATTATACACAAGCTAATCAATATTGACAAAATAATATTAGATAAACTAACAAAAGTTAGTTAAATAAAATTTATATACACAATTTGTTTTAAGATAATTAAATATTTCCCAAAAGTACAATTTTTTAATTTTATTAAATGAATTTACACATGCTAAATCAATATCTAAGTAACAAAAACGATATTGAATAAGCAGCTAATACAAAACATAAAATTAAACGGATAAATTGATGATGCAATGCTTAACTTGTTTATTGAGGTCTGGTTTCAACTAAGAAATATGCATACCCTCTTTGAGTTTCCTCTGCCAATCAGTGTCTGCATAATCCAAAATAGAAAAACAATCTTCGTTACATAGTAATTTACAGTTAAAATTTGACTGCATATGCTTAAATATTTGTGAGTTTTTATCAGTTTTCAAATGTTATTTTACTCTACTAGAAATGTGCCTGGTGGTTTCACCCACATAGCTAGCATTACAACTAGCACAAACAAATTTATACACAAGTCCAGATTTAAAAGATTCAGGAACTCTGTCCTTGCAAGAAAAATAATCTTTAATTTTACACGACTTAAAAACGAGGCACACATTGATTTCTTTACACATCTTATTGACAAGTTGATGAACTTTTTCTTTGGCAGTATTAGAGTACTTGCCAATAAAAGGCAATTTAAAATACCTCTTTTCTAATACATTAGTTGTCTCTGTACTGACAGCTGTAGAAAAATTCTTATCAAGGTAATTTGAAATATGACGGTTTACCAGTTTTGTAGGAAAAAAGTTTTTTCTCAAAATTTCAGTCAGAGCCTTAATATTAATGTCAAAGTGTCTCCAACTGTTGTTAATTTTGAAAGTCCTGTCAATTAGTGTTTTAATGAGACCTGTTTTATAGATTTTGTGAGTGAAACTAAAATAATTAGTTAAAAGGCCGGTATAGGTTGACTTATGGAACACAGAAGTATAAAATTTGTCACTGGTGTTCTCAATTAAAATGTCAAGAAAAGGAAGTTTACCATCAACTTGTTTTTCAAAGGTAAATTTTATATTAGGGTGTCTCTGATTCAAGTATTCAAAAAAGGCCAACGCTTCACTTTCATCGTTAAATAAAGCAAAGATGTCATCCACATATCTACGGTAGTATGTTGGGCCACAACCCAGGTAATTTTTTTATCCATTCCTTTTCTTTAACGTCCATGAAAAGATTCGCTAAAATAGGTGCCAGCGGCGAGCCCATGGCAACACCATCGACCTGTTCATACATTTCATCATTGAACAAAAAATTTGAGGATGACGTTGCAAAAACGAATAATTGTTTTAGTTCAGATTTTGTGATTTTGAGTTTACGATTTCCGGCAATTACAAGTTGAACTGCAAGATCTAATGTTTCATTCAATGGTATGTTCGTGAAAAGACTACAAACATCAAAAGAAACCATAAACTTGTCGGATTTACTCACCTTTTTCAACTCCTCGACGAAAGTGAAAGTATCTGCAGTACAGTAATCCAGTAAGATACTTTCGATGTTCAATGATGAAATGTATGAACAGGTTGATGGTGTTGCCATGGGCTCGCCACTGGCACCTATTTTAGCGAATCTTTTCATGGGCGTTAAAGAAAAGGAATGGATAAAAAAATTACCTGGGTTGTGGCCCAACATACTACCGTAGATATGTGGATGACATCTTTGCTTTATTTAACGATGAAAGTGAAGTGTTGGCCTTTTTTGAATACTTGAATCAGAGACACCCTAATATAAAATTTACCTTTGAAAAACAAGTTGATGGTAAACTTCCTTTTCTTGACATTTTAATTGAGAACACCAGTGACAAATTTTATACTTCTGTGTTCCATAAGTCAACCTATACCGGCCTTTTAACTAATTATTTTAGTTTCACTCACAAAATCTATAAAACAGGTCTCATTAAAACACTAATTGACAGGACTTTCAAAATTAACAACAGTTGGAGACACTTTGACATTAATATTAAGGCTCTGACTGAAATTTTGAGAAAAAACTTTTTTCCTACAAAACTGGTAAACCGTCATATTTCAAATTACCTTGATAAGAATTTTTCTACATCTGTCAGTACAGAGACAACTAATGTATTAGAAAAGAGGTATTTTAAATTGCCTTTTATTGGCAAGTACTCTAATACTGCCAAAGAAAAAGTTCATCAACTTGTCAATAAGATGTGTAAAGAAATCAATGTGTGCCTCGTTTTTAAGTCGTGTAAAATTAAAGATTATTTTTCTTGCAAGGACAGAGTTCCTGAATCTTTTAAATCTGGACTTGTGTATAAATTTGTTTGTGCTAGTTGTAATGCTAGCTATGTGGGTGAAACCACCAGGCACATTTCTAGTAGAGTAAAATAACATTTGAAAACTGATAAAAACTCACAAATATTTAAGCATATGCAGTCAAATTTTAACTGTAAATTACTATGTAACGAAGATTGTTTTTCTATTTTGGATTATGCAGACACTGATTGGCAGAGGAAACTCAAAGAGGGTATGCATATTTCTTGGTTGAAACCAGACCTCAATAAACAAGTTAAGCATTGCATCATCAATTTATCCGTTTAATTTTATGTTTTGTATTAGCTGCTTATTCAATATCGTTTTTGTTACTTAGATATTGATTTAGCATGTGTAAATTCATTTAATAAAATTAAAAAATTGTACTTTTGGGAAATATTTAATTATCTTAAAACAAATTGTGTATATAAATTTAATATTATTTTGTCAATATTGATTAGCTTGTGTATAATTCATATAAAATTGTACTTTTGGGAAATATTTAAATAACTTTTGGAAAAAAATTGTGTATAAAGAGTGTATGTAACTTTTGTATAATATTCTGAAGATGACTTTGGTAAAGTCGAAACATGTTAATAAAAATAAAACGTGTCGTAATTTTTATGAAAATTCTTTGCAATCTTGTGTTGCTACAAAGTTTTGGAAATGTAACAGATGTAAACATTGATTTAAGTTTAGGTTTTAGGTTTAGGTTTTTTATAACGACATCAACACTGAATCACACAGTCTGTAGTGTTAAAAACAGTTACAACGGAAAAATTACTTTTTACAGTTTATGTAAATTCTTCTCTGCGATATACACGCTGTTTTTATAAGAATAGTGTGTTTTAGTTTCAGCCTTGATGTTCTTAACTTTTTTGACAAATGCTATCCTCCTTATTCTCAATATGTTCTTAGCATGACTATGGCCTGTAAATATATAATGCCTTAATAAAATAAAGCATGCTATAAGTTACTATAGCTAATGGCAATTTCTACTATATGTAACGACCCATTGCTTGGACAGAAAAAAGTTCAGTTCGTTTGATATACAATAAAAAAAGTAAACTTCTAATCAATTTTGTGCGTTATACAAATGTTCATATTTAAAATAAACTATCAAGCTTAACAATATTCTTAGGATATTCTAAACTTCTGACCCATTTTTCAGAGTATATTCTTGCAAAATAAGTGCTTAAAAAAATATTTTCCTGCTCAAGACCCAATAACAACTAAATATTTAAGGAAAATTTAGCTCTGAAAGAAACAGCTAAAAAATCGTTATACACCCAAATTTATTTCTCTATAAAAAAATTTAAGCAGCACACCTGCTTTTCTTTTGTCTTCTCAGTAGGTAGCTAGCTAGGGTTCTCTGGATATAAGTTCAATTAGTTTTTTACTTCGATTACTAAATTTCGCTTCATCCCAAAGAGAACGAATTGAAAATGTATAGCTACAACTGTCTGATGCATTTCCAATCAATTCTTTTTGTGATGTTATATCATTGTACGTTTTTCTTCGTTTTAAAAAATATTTCTGACAGCAACATTAAAACTTCGTTCGACAACAACAGTTTGTTCTTTACATTTTAGATTCGAATTACATTCATATTAGAATGCGATACAACCTCGGTCCCAGAACACAAAAATGGAAAATATAGAAAAACATAAGCTTTAAGCTAACCTCATGATGAGTAAACATTGGTATGCTTTGTTTAAAATAACTTTTTTTCAGGATTAATTTGAAAAACAGACAACCTTCTTCGCTTTGGTTTTCTTTTTTCAGTTGATAAACAACTTGTTTCCGTGAGATACGGCGCGCACATTGTAAACCGGGGGTAAAATTAAATTATTCTATCTATGACGACCCGTGGGGCTTTTAAAACAAAAAAACAAAAACGTTTAAAAAAAAATTAGTTTTAATAAAATAAAAAAACAGAGTTTTATTTTTTAAAGTAATAAGAAAAAAGAATTAAATGTTTAAAGAGTAACCCCCTGATTTGCGTTTTTTTTAACTTAGTAAATTTTAGCGTAACGCCACGCTTTGGGGACATAATGCATGAGAAATAAGAAAGTGACCCGTATATTTGTGTCCTTGGCCTCACCGTGCGCACACACACACACAAGGCGTATTAATATATAGATTATTATTATTTAGAGCCTGTTACAAGTTCATCTTCAGTGTCTGTTAGGTACAAATATTAAGAAACAAAACAAAACAACCGCATGGTATATATAAAACACTGTTTTTTAATGTTTTAATGTTAAATGTTTTTTTTTCTTGTCATACCCCCCGAACGGTCAGCGACATATAGCGCTACGATAATAAAAGTTTGAAATAACCGATATGTTGACAATACGGCGTGGCTAAAGAACCGGTACCGGCTCTTTAACTAAAGAACCGGTAAATTTTTAGCCGGCTCTTTAATTAAAGAACCGGTAAATTTTTAGGTCACGTGATTCATCTAGACCATCATATACGGCGTGCATTCCTCGTGCGCGCTCTTTCCAAAATGGCTCTCATTGCGGAAGGTCAGTTGTACTCTTCGTTTGAAGAACTACAACAAAAAATTAGCTTGTATAAGCAGAGAAATTTTACTGAATTGTGGATAAAAGCAGCACAGGGAAGGGTTAAAAAAGAATTAAAACCTGATTTGAATTATTACTAGTTAAAGTATGCATGTGTTAACGCAGGAAGGTCATTCAAATATCGTGGGTCAGGATTGCAAACTTCATCGTAAGTAATTTTTTTTTATTTATGCTTTTTTGTGAGAAGATTCTCCTAAATTGCCAGCTCTTTTATTTTGTAATGTTTTCCATAGAACTATGCAACAAGGATGCCCCTTTACCATAGCTGTAAGAGTGTCTAAGGATTCTTGCGGCCAGAATGTTCTCCTTCGTTGCTCTCCGATGGGGGACAAAGTGGACTTTTCACGGTCAAACCTTCACAGTAGCAACCTTAATTAAACAGAATTTACAAGTAAAACGGCGTTAAAATGACGCAAAATGGCAAAAATTAAGCAGTATCTAAAACATATTATATCTAAAACATATTAAAGATTTGACTAAAAAAAAAAAAGAATTCCTTGAAAAATCCAGTATTGTATTTATGAAGGTTTCACCACAAAAACATGATTACGGCATTTGTACCCCATTTCATAATGGCTGCTTAACCTGAATACTGGCCAGTGATTGGTTCAACCAGTATTATGACGCGAATCCGACCGCAAGAATTGGTACTGCTATCAACGAGGGTCATGCAAAGGGGCATTTAAAGCTCCCATTTGAGCTACGAAACCGAGGCATATAAGAGGCATATTTCCCTGCTTTTAGTAAGTCTGGTAACGAGCTAAGAGGGTTCCTTTCATACTCATGCTGCCATTACATAACGTTTGATGTTTTGAGGTGGGGTTTATGACCGTGACAAATAACGCACAACAGAATTTAATAATTAGGGCTGTTATTGCGCTAAATGTTTTTGAATAAGTTTTTACAGTAATGCAATTCTCACAGTTCGTTTGGAATTGTCTGAAACTCCTGTGGTCTAAAGGTAAGATTCTTGTGGAGAATTTCATAAGAGATCCAGGTTCAAATCCTGGCAGGAGTTAATAGGGCCAAAGGTAATGCCTCTCTTTGGTCATGCTACTTTGTTTTTTGCAGATACAGTGTGCAAAAGCAATATTTGGAAATTGGCATTACAAGTGAATAAATATATACAGTTGAACTCATGTAATTCGACTCTTCAGGGGGTCTCACGATTTGGTCGAATTACATGAGTTGTCGAATTAAAGGAGTTTTGTTGTAAGGGTTCCATTCTGAAGGGACCGAAGAATTTGATCGATTTACTTGATTTGTCGATTTATGGGAGGTCGAATTACATGAGTTCAACTGTATTTAAGTTTTTATAATTCTAATTTTAGAATGTTCTCTTCCCATTGCATTTTTTGATCAAATATTACTCCAATATCCACTTTTATTTCATAAGTTACTGATTACTTGTCTTCTTTAAAAAAACTTTTAACCAGCACTCTAATTATCTCTGAAAAAACCCGGTGCTTTAAGTCTATTGAATCGCACGAAAAAACCCGGCACTCTAATATTTCTACAAAAAAACCGGCACTCTAAGGTAACCCTTGTCTCCTACAAAAAAACCGGCACTCTAAGTCCACTGTCTCTTACGAAAAAACCCGGCGCTTTAAGGTAACCTTGTCTCCTACAAAAAAACCGGCACTCTAAGTCTACTGTCTCTTACGAAAAAACCGGCACTCTAAGTCCACTGTCTCTTACGAAAAAACCCGGCACTCTAATATATTTCTACAAAAAACCCGGCACTCTAAGTCTAATGAGTATCTTACAAAAAACCCGGCACTCTAAGTCTAATGAGTATCTTCAAAAAAACCGGCACTCTAACTTTACGAAAAAACCCGGTTCTCTAAGTATCACTGCAAAAAAAACCGACACTCTAACTTTTACGAAAAAAACCGGTTCTCTAAGTATCACTGCAAAAAAAACCGGCACTCTAACTTTTACGAAAAAAACCGGTTCTCTAAGTATCACTGCAAAAAAAACCGGCACTCTAATTTTTACGAAAAAAACCGGCACTTTAAGCTTCAGAACGTTTTCAGCTTAAAGCACCGGGTAGCTCTTATACGCCATTCATGTTGATTATTTAGCAAAAAAACTGCATTGTTGAGATCCAGAAGGTGTAATACTTCATTCAGTTAACAAATATCATGTCAATTTCTTAAATATTGTTGCGCACATGCCATTTTTAAATTTACCGGTTCTTTAAGCGATTTTGAGCTTAAAGAACCGGTACCGGTGCACTAGCCACGTTCTTGACAATATGGAACAAAAGAACCAAAGATGGTCATCAGTTCACGGCTGTTTCGCTACGGTCAAACCGCGGACAAAATTAAGATGGCTTCCACAATTTTTTTTGAAATTTTGTATTTTTATCATTTTTTAAGTTATTGAAACTTTTTTTGTATTTTTTTAATTTTACTGAATTAAAAAGTATTAAAACGATCTACTTTTCTCCTTTTTAAATATATAAATATGTTATACACGTGTGTTATAAATTTCGAGTTATTTCGTCGAACAAAACACACAAAACTAAAAAAAACATTATTTTTGGCGAAAGTATACCATCTTTCCAACCTTGTGCCAACGCCGCTCCACTAGCTACGGACTTGAAAATTGGTATGGGGGGCCTGGAAACATGGTTCTATCGGCCGGTACCGTGCACCGTTCGTCTCGCAAACTATAAACTACTTAAATTTTAAGTTAAAGTCTTCTTCAGGCGCTAAAAAAGAGGAGAAAAAGTTTCCAAAGTGGTGCTCGGGAATTTGATTAGTGTGATCCCTTTTCTGTCTAATTAAATAATTATCTAAACTTCTAAGCAAGTCACAGCGATGGCGTTTAATGTTTTGGTAGGTATGGTTTTTCCCAGCAAAATTACGGCGACCCGGTGTTTACTTTGGACTTGATTGCTCGAGCCGGGAATCCCAGTTCGTAACCGGGATTTTTCGAAAATGTTGGAATAAGCGAGACAACGGTGTCTTATCAATTTTGAAGCTAGCTAAAGTTTGGCAGAGCACGAGGTAAGGGACAAAACAGTAAACTACTTTATTTTGCAGGGATTTTAATATTATTTTTTTGCTATAAGATCACCCTTGATTTTAAGAAATTGTTTTATAGCTTGTAAAACTTCAAACGTGGCTAATTGTTATCTTTTTTAATCTTTTTTCTTCTGTTTTGTATTTTTCTGTAAAGTAGCTATTTTTTGGTCCTACAGTTTTGCATTTTGCATCATGTTTTGTAGCTAAGTCACTTAATACTTCTTTTTTATATTTAGTTAAGACTTTGGTGGGCTTTCTCATGAAATTGTTGAAATCAAAGATGTTTATGGCTAGCTAGCTAGCTAATCTTGGCTTTATCACAAGATTGGGTGCTATTTTATACAATTTATAAAGAAACACAAAATGATTGCTTTGTATATATTTAATGTATATAATAAATAAACTATTTATGCACAACTTAGATATTTTCTACTAGCATGATAAACTAGAATGTTGAAACCGTTGACTCTGAATGACGTTTTATTTAATGTATGATGTCACATATTTGGCCCGAAAACCCTTAGGACCAAAAGTGACCCTTTGGACAATTTCGGACAGTTAAATATTACATCTACATCATCTTTAATGGCCTCAGAATCCAAAGTAATGTTTTTTATTCAGTTAATAAACGAATTTTAAGCATACATTCAGGCTCTAAAGGCCGTTTTTCACATAATTTCTCACATTTGGCCCAAAAATAACCCTTTGGACAATTTCGGACAGACTAATATGTCATCTACTTCATCTTTAATGGCCTTAGAATCCAAAGTAATGTTTTTTATTCAGTTAATAAACGAACTTTAAGCATACATTGAGGCTCTAAAGTCCGTTTTTCACATAGGTCTCACATTTGGCCCAAAAATAACCCTTTGGACAATTTCGGACAGTAATAAAATTAAGTAATTTTCATTCCAGATACTTAACCTAACCTGTGGACCATAAAAAACATGTTTCCTTAACTTTATTCCAGAGATATTGTGGAAGACATTCATCTAAATGATAATTTTTAAGTCATTTTTAGACATTTTGGCCTAAATATACCAATTTCGGACAGGTGTCCAAAAAATTTTTTCTTTTAATAATATGGACAATTTATCTGAGATTATTATTCTTTTTACAGAATATAAAATTTTTATTTCGTTCTTGAGATATCCTGTTTTAACCGAGAGGGTAATTCGAATTATTTTTTCGTAACATTTTTGTCCGCTTCGAAACAGCCGTGAGTTGCCAGCAAAATGAGTTAGTTCTGATTTTATTACAGAAATTTGCTTTAAAAAAATTAGAAGAGTATTCTGCTGTAAACTCAAACCACTTAGAACGCAAAAAACCATTAGTATTTACCTTGCACTTCGTGTGTTGTGCAATACGACGGCCTGGATTTAGAATTTCCTCTCGCAAAATAGGTTAGCCGGGCGTTAGACAAGTAGCTAGCTACGTCATAAAATTAAATACCAGTAGCACATTAAAAATACATACATTAAGGGTCTGTGCTTCATTGATACAATGTTGAAAATTCCCAATGTAAAAGGAATTTCTCACTTCAAATAGTTCATCCACGTCATTCGATGCCATTTTGCCTTGTAAAGTTTCCGTGCTCAAGAGTACGAATAACACGGCGGCCGAGATTTCAGAACGAACTCGATTTTTTTGTCTCATGCGCTACTTTCTAGCATGTCATCGAGTCAAAATACGTGGAATCGATTACTTTCTTTTTCATTCATGCCAAACCTTCGCATCACAAGCATTGGATTTTCACATAAAATATGGCGTCTTCTTCTTCTTCAGAAAAGGTCATTAGGGTTAGCTATTTTGTTCTTACAATTTATGTTTTTAATGCTTGGAATAGACAATTAAATGAAGAGTTCCTCACCCCCTTTAAGATAGATAGATAGATAGATAGATGTGCATATTTTACATGGCTAGCCTCACAAATATCGAGAGATATACCCTCTCTAATTATTTCCAGGAGGGCCATGGCTTTGATGGGGAGTCCTGGAGTATTTAATGCTCTCCCTGAGCTACGCAAACTCAGTTTAACTGATAATAGGGTCAGCGCTCTGCCAGACAACTCCTTGCAACATCCAATGGCTCACACAGTGCGCCATCTCCTCAATTTCGCTCACATTGCTTGTGTTAACACAGGAGGGCTATGGTAATATTCAATTTCCCATATTGAATTGCCGCCAAGGGGAATCGAACCCCGGTCTCCCGCACAAAGTACGAGAGTGATAACCACTAAACTATGGCGCCATTTAAAAATATGTCATGTTTGCATCCTAAATTTCTTGCAAAAAAGTTTAGTTCGGTCAGCAGGATTTTTCCCCCTGATTTTTTGATAAGCAAAAATAAAATAGTTCCAGGGACCATAAACAACAAAGAGACCCTGTGCTAGGGCCACAATGCGATTTTTTTATGATAAATTTGCTGCATACCAATGAAACAACAGTTTGTCTCGTGCAACAAAATCGCATTGCATGCAAATGTGTGTATGATTTTTGTCACAAACTTGCAATTAGACAAAGACATATTTAGGTTTTTGTTACAAAATGTAATGAAAAAGTATCAACTTGTGTTTCTCTCTACCTATATCATGTGGTCTGTTTTTTGTTTGTTTGTTTCTTTATATTCTGTATGAAATTTTGCACTTTTGATTGGTTAATTAAAATGTTGCAGCAAGAAAAATTGCTGCAGCCTATGCGTGTTACAGTGCAGTATTTTAAAAGTTCTGCTGCATGTTGCTGGCAGCACTAAAAAAGTCGTTGCATGAAAAAGATTAATTTGATTTTGTGCAACAATTTTTTCATCAATTTTGCTGCATTGCATGATAAATATGCCCTGTGCCTTAATGTAATTTTTCTCGCGCTAGCAATGCAACAAGTTGTATGCATAGACATGAAAAATTCCAGGGTGGCTTCAGCTTAACGCGAAAAATCTTTTTTTTTATATTTTGCAGAGGATAAAATTTAAACTTTTGGATTTTTTTAAAAATCTCTTTTAGTTCTAAAGATATTTATTTAGGATTTAAATACTTGAAGTGATGACGTACAGTGTGTCTAAAAAAATGCTGACATTACATTTCTACATGTAACTAAAGATAACGTCATTATCAACTTTCCATAATTTCTGTAAAAACTTAATTTAATTTGCAAGATATTTAAAAAATAAATTTATCACATCATCAATAATGATGTTATAGGGTCAGGTAGAAATCTTTCAAGCCAAATACCTTTAGAACATATTTTCAATGGTGGCCTATCACCCTATTAACCTATTGGTAAAAATAAAAATTATCCTAAAAATTTTGTTGAAATCTAAAAATTACAACATGTTCAAATGTTTTGCTGAAATAATAAACTCACCCCAATTTCCCTTTGCCTGTATAACTGCCATTGCATTTCATTGCACAATTTATGTGATCATAAACATACGACAAAATCAACCCCTAGATCGTGCAGCCATAGAAATATATCAACAAAAGTTTTTATTTTAATTCTGTATGAATTAAACGTTTTATCTTACTCAAAGCCAGCTACTTTGAAACACTCAGCTACCTCTTGATTTTGTTTTCTACCCCAACTTTGCCTTTCTGTTGCCTTACTTTTTAATGGTGTTCTTTTGTCTAATTTCCTGGTGGAGAAAGTATTTTGTGTATGTACATTTTAGAATAACTATGTTTTCGGAATTTACTATCACTTTGTGACTCTCCCCCGTTGGAATTGATGGTAAAAAATTATGCAATTACCCTGGTCATGCATTTTAATAAATGAAAGAGTGTGTTAATATAATTAGTGGCCACAATGCAAGGGGATTTGCTTACAATTTATTTTTGTTGTTTTGTTTTGCTACAGATTTATTTCTATAAAAACAATTTAGCAAACTAAACTTAGCAAGGTCATTTACATTGACAGAACACAATTATTTTATAACTTAGATCTCCAAAATGTTAGGAAAGCCAGAACTCATTCCGCACTTTGAAGTAAATTGAACAAGATGTATATTTTTTTTATAAGATTATGTAACTTTAACACTTGTTGCAGGTAGAATGGGGACATCTTAAAAAGGTGAATGCAGTGCAAATGTTTTGCAGTTTTTCTTGCATTTGAGAATCCAAATATCACTGGATAAACTTTTGCAAATTGCAATCTTTTTAAATGTTTAAGAAAAAGGCCGAAATATTTAACATTTGGGTAAGTTTTTCTCTCAAAAAATATCTGTCATCAAAGTATATCTGATTCAGCTTTTTTCTGAAGAGTTGCCATTTCTCCCTTTTAGTGTTGTCTCAGGTACGTTAAGGGCGACCTGTTTACGTCTCCTGCAAGTGAAAGTTTAGCTCATTGTATCAGTGCAGATGCAAAGATGGGCAAAGGAATTGCCGTCATGTTCAAAAAACAGTTTGGTGGTGTGGATGAAATCATGAGTCAAGGTATTTGTTGATGCAAAATCCAAAAATATCAAAGTTTATTTATATAAACAAAATTTATCTATTATTTGTTTTACAAACTTTTTTCGAATCTTAATCTATTCTGCCATAACTATTTGTGTCTGCTTTGTATTACTTCACTTCACTTTACACTTGCCTTGCACTTGTGAACTCAATTTACAATTACATGTAATTTGTGGCATTGGATTCCTCTGAGGATTTTCAAAAATTTAGAATGTAGTTTAAAAATATACTTTAATTTTTCATGTATATGTTTGTGATCAAAGACCTCATATACGATCTATTTTAAAATAGCAATAGGTCTACAGTGGTTTGGTGTTGTTTCATCTTAGTGCTATTCCATTTTTCTGTGCATTGCGGGGTTTTTTAATAACTCCTTATTGCTATGTTGCATGGCTATGATACTTACTGAGTTTCAATAGAGGAGCAATATACGGAGAGTGCTATATAAATGAAGTTTTCACAAATTTTGAAATTTTGACCTATTTCTGATTCAAAAATGTATTTTTCTGGATTTTTTTGTTATTGTTTCTTGTTTAGAACAAAAGCCAGGTGGATGCGCTGTCTTAGAAAGAGATTCAAGATATATTTACAATCTGGTAATTTGGTCTAAGTATTTTTTTGGTTGTAGTGTAAAAGCGTGACATTTAAAAGACATTGCGAATACAACTGAACTTCAAAACTGATTTGTTGTGATTAAATTTAATATCAGGCTAAAACTTTTAAATTCTGAGCAATAGTAAAGCACATTAAAAGGCTCATTTTTTGCCAAAGATTTTGATTGGCTATTAAAAGGTAACCTCCAAGTAGCCATTATACCTGTCTATGTAACAAAAAGATTTAATAAATTTTTTAAGTCGGGATATCATGTGAATTTGTCTTTCGCCAATGACATTGTTGTATTTGTTGGGGAAACCAAACACAGTGGTCAAACAAACCTGAAGAATGTTTAAATTAAAACTACATAATAAATTTAGGCGAGTGTTCTGTTTTCTTCCAAATGTGGTGCCATTACGACCTCAAGAAGTGTAATAAAACTTAAGAATCGTGGTTCTTAACAAAAGTTATTGATTTTAAGAGCTATTCCCATAAAAATTAAAACATGCATGTAAATAAATTGTTAACGGATTTTTTTTTTGTTCGCCATAAGCAATAAGGCCCTTTTATTTTTCAGGTTACAAAAGAGAGATATTTTCAAAAGCCAACGTACAAAACTTTGGAAAGTTCACTAAAAAGAATGAATCGACATTGCGAATTAAACGCTGTACGGAATCTTTCCATGCCCAAAATCGGAGCAGGCCTTGATAAGCTGGAGTGGAGGAGGGTTGAAGAAATTATTAAGAAGGTGTTTGAGCGAACAGAAATCTCCATCACGGTGTATGACCTTCCACACAATGTAACGAAAGGCAGAGGTATGTATAATTTTTTTATCATCCTCCGATACAACAAACATCTCCATTTAAAGGGGATTGGGGAGAGGTTGCTCAGTTGGTAGAGCGCTCAATTCACGTTCGAAAAATATGTTTTTTATTCCCGCCTAAAGCCATTGGTCTAGTTGGGCAAAGATTTCAGAGATTTCTGTAGCTAAAATTAGAGCCTTTGTGGTCTCTCCTTGAAATGTTTGATAGGGTGTATCCCTCGAATTTGCGAGGGTATACCACATAAAATATAAATTATTACTACTCAAGCGAGAGTGCGTGGTACTTTATGTGTATTTATATTTGCCAACTTTACTAAATGCCCGACAGTAACACCCGGGACCACTTTTTTTTAAAATGTCATTCGCAAAACTCATCTTAAAATCAGACAAATTGTTTTCATATAATTCGCTTATATTTCGTTTTTTATTATTCGTCCAATTTATCTTTTATTGTAATTGCTTGCATACGGTTACCACTACGAATAAGAATTCAAGCTAATTTCCCTTGCGAAATAACATTTTAACCATTCGCGAAAATGTAGGGTTTTCGAAACGAATTGGGCGCGAAAATAAGTACTGTAGAAAAGAGTGTTACCTATTATATAACTAGTGCTTCTTCTACTTTCCGTAGCTTGTCTTGGACAAAACTTTATCGATTATTCGCAGTTTTTTCTTTAGGAAGAACATTAGTTGCCTAAGTTGAATATCTAGCATGCGCATTAGAATTTGTTTTTGGCTGCAACGCCTATGTTTTGACAGCTTTGAGAGTTAAGACTAGTGAACGTTTGCATGACATCTTTTTCAACATCCAATAAAAATTCTAGCAACGGTGCCATCTTCAATGTAATGGAGATTAAGCGTGCTGAAGGTCAAATATGGCAGTTGTAGCCATAAACCAGGGTGCCCACCCTCATACAAAATCATACAATCTCATACAAAATGACAAATCTCCTATAATCTCCTACAATTACATACAAAACTACCTGAAAATATAATTTCTCATACAAACTCCTACTTTTTTAGATTTTCATTCAACCAAAATTTTGTTTTTAACATTTCTTTGGACCATCAAATAAACATATTGTTACCTTATTGCTTTTTGTAATTTTTGGGACATAATTGGTTTTCCTCCTGAGTTTTAATAATCCTATTTTGTCTTTTTTACATGAATTATGTATATTATACAAAATTAGCAACTTTTAAAGTGAAAGTTTGAAAAGAGTTTCCTACAATCTCCTACTTTTTTGTTACTTTTTTATCATTTTGACCGCGTAATCTCATACAAATGAACGGAAAATTTCCCTACAATCTCCTACAATCTCCTACAAATGAGAGATAAAATTATGGTAAACGCTTTAATGGAAAACAGCCCTAACAGAACAACATATTGGTCATTGGAGTCCGAAAAATCGGAGCTTTTCCCAGATTTCACGGTCGGTTAAGGGTCAAAGTGGCGTCAACAAAACAATATTTAGGTCTGCGTCTGGAACCCGTTACCGCTGTAAATTTTTCTTGTGCGTTCATAACTACGTTGGAGGCTTCCCTAGTTACAAATATATTGTGTTAAGTTGGTTATACTGTAGTGTCAGTACGTTTGGAAAACTTTAGAAAGTGTCAGGTTGAAAAAGTTCTGTATCGGCTGAGAGAAATAAATTTCAATTCAAAATCACGTTAGCAATATTTTTGCGTATGTTTTTAGGTTCTGGTTTTAATCATAAAAGTACTGACATCAAGAAAAGGCCTGGGCCAGAAAAACTGACGAATGAGAATAAGAAAAGCAAGACATAGCCGGGTGAATCCAATATTCAACGATGAGTTTGGGTAAACGAGTCAAGTTTTTGTTTACATTTTATTATGTTTTTCAACATATAAAAAAATCGTTTCTTATTATAAATGATTGAAAAGAGTTCATAAAATTCGAAAGTAATTGTATATAACATTACAGGTGCACTGCAACTCCTGGCAACATATCTGAGAAAGTTTGCAGTGATTTTACTAGTCTTTCAAACATCTTGCTGCACCAAAATATCTGTGTCTTGAAAGAAATAAAAAGTAAACCCTTTTTTAATCTGATACAATCCCTAGTTATTTTTTCGCAGTCCCCGCTTTGGACTCCACCACAGTACCTGAATTTTCCGGATAATTATTTTTCGCGAATTTTCCGATTTTTTGTCAATTTCGCGAAATTAATTCTCGCGAAATTTAAAAAAACGACGTTAAGGAAAGGAAGTGTTTATGGAAGAAACTTCTGCTGTTTATAAAAAATTCGCTAAAGTTTAGTCTCGCAAAAGGTTAGGTCAGTAGTGAAGTGCAAGAGTTTTTTCCCCGCAAATTGTTTCGACTAGAAATGGTCTCAGAGAATTTTTCTTCTGAAACACAAAGTTCAGAAAACTGGTCCAAAGTAGACTAAAAATCTACTAGAACTGCAGTTTTTTCTGCAAACATTTTCTTCCCAAGTACACTAATTTCTTTTCTTCTGCTTTATCAAGCACTCAAAAAATTGAAATGTGAATTTGAACTTTAACAGTCTTTAATTTATGTCTTCTACATAAAGGCCCTTCAAGGTTATGTAAACGTTCTTTTACGAAACGTCAAGGAAATCTGTTCACATAAAGAAAAAGGCATGCTAACATACATGTACATACATTTATTCTGTATATAATCTGTGAAAAAATAGTATTGTACAAATACAGCTTTATTTACAAAGAACAAAAATCACACTTTCATAAAATGTCTCCATACTTGTTTTTTTAACCACTATTGAAACATCACTCTTTATTATGCACACTATCCATGCATCTGTTGACTGGAAAATCTTCAATATGACGGATGTTTAGTATATGCATGCATCGTGGCAGTGGTTAGAAGGGTATTTACAGATTAAATTTGCTATTTTAACTGCAGGAACAAATTTTATAAGACTCAGCTAGCCTGTGCGTAGAAATATACAAGCTTCATAAAAAGTTTTTGTGAATGATCAAGTGCTCCATTTTTGTTCACAGGCCTCTTTTTCACACCTGTGATACATGAACCGATTGTAAGAAAAAAATCTTTCGTTAGATAGTACAACAGCTGTAACATCTTGAAAATTTACCCATTGCATAAAGATGAACGTGCATTAATAAAGTTTTGTTTATTTCTTGAAGGACATAAAAAGATGGAATAACTTAGCATGATTTCTTCCATCTGGTTGGTTGAGCAGGTGAACTTTGCAATCGATGAAGAGGGGAGTGGTTACTATGTTGTTTGTTGATTGCACCAGAGTCGGATAAACTCAATTTCTTTTGTAAGGAACGCTAAAGAAAAGCAGGAAACGTTGTTATACGAACTTGAGGGAATAAACATTGAGGAAGAATCTTGATTTAGTGTTTTAAATCTTTGTTCCAACACCCGTTTAAGAAAATATCTTTTTAACCTCCTCCCAGGGCTTTCTTATGCCTAATACACTGGATGGTACAGCCTACCCGTCAGCATACCAAAGGCGTAGAAGAGCAATGGGTACGAGGTTGATATGTTGCTTTTACTTCTGGAATACGTACTGGAATATTTAGTTTGCGCATGCTTGATAGAATGTCATGAAACTCTGGTCTGTTATTTTCACTGTTACTCCAACACGATTGTATTAAACCCTATAAATAGGAAAAAATGTTGTACCAGCACTTTGTCATTATTTATTGATATCTTACAATAAGTTTATCATTTAACTGTCACAAAAAAAAGATTTTTATTTCAAGAGATGGAAAACCACAAGCTCTAGAACCTTGAACATTGAAAATTGGTTAGAGTTCTAGCATCTCACATAACATACGTAAACACTTGAAGAATTTGCATTTAAATACATGCTCAACATCATTTTACTTTGCCCGATGATGGGCGAAGGATTTCCCGAAACGTCGCCTACTAAACTATCATGTTCAAGAAATGATAAATTTTCTACAATAATATGAATACTAAACGGAGAAAAAACTAGTTACAGATCTCACATAAGTGAGAATACGTAAACATTAGAAGGATTATCTCAAAAATAAGACGCCAAGTCAAATATTTTTAACGTTCACTAAAATTTAATAATAATCAAGTTAATTCGTCGAACGGAATAATTCCCTTTCCTCCTTCGATTCAACCAATCGTAGAAATGTTACCTTGAACGTCAAAGGAAAATCTGTATCATCTAATGATTGGACGACTCTTTTTGATACTTTCCATATAACTGTTTCAGCTTCTGCATCTTTGAAAGGATACCGACCAAGAAATATTTCGTACAACAGCGTTCTGCAAAATAACAATTTGCATCAAAAACACCTTGAAGATTTAAACGAAAAAGGATGATGCGCTATTTCTGACAATGGGAACCATCAGCTCGCCTTATAGGAGAAAATGACTTGAAGCTTTTTTGCAGTAGGTTGTAAATGTGACAATTCTCGCTTATAAAGCTTTCTGGTACAAATGAACCTTTAACTAATGGTTTGAATAAACAAGACAATTAGGTTACTGCCTCGCTTAACCCTACCTCTCATCAAATTCTTTTATCACGAAATTCGCGAAATTTAATTCTCGCAAAAAAATTAGTACTTCCCAACTTCTCGAAAGTTAGTTCTCCCAAAAATTAAATTTTATTTTCAAAAATTTCTCGCGAAAAAGGTAAAACTTGCATCCAACCTCACGTCCATGGTTTTCTACGACTATGATATGATGGACGTCCTGTCAGTAGACCATAGGAATCGAAAAGCCTGAGAATGAGGTTAATTTGCAACCTCGTCCCCAGGTCATCTTGTATCTTTTCTGGCATCAGGACGGCGATACGGACATGCTTGTCTCGCCGTCCCGGTCATAGAAAAGAGACAGGCGCTGGGAACGAGGTTGGTTGGCTTGCATCCAAAAGGCAATATTCACTATAAACAAACTGTATTCCATTTCTACTTACCCATATGCAAATACATCAGATTTTGAAGTTGTCTTTTCAGTGGATGACAAATACACACCATCCACATGCAAGCAACGCATCAACTGCGGACTTAGATATGTCAAATGTCCTTTTGGTATGCTGCCCCAGTTTTTCCTACAAATATCAGTGATGACAGAATGTCAAATTAAATTGTTACATAATGTAAACGCTTTTTTTAAATATTTGCTTTATAATATCAGGCTGGGATTTCAGATTAAAAACACTAGGTCTAAATTTTTAAGAACAATATTGAAAAGTATAATGACCACCCTGGTTAGAATTTTGGTATTCTTATAAAAAAAGCGTGAGAGTGTATCACACTCGGCAGTACTAAGAAAGATGTTGAACAAAAACATGTGTGAATAAAGTTTGAAATGATCCACAAATAACGAAAGGGAAAAAACCCGTGATTTCTGAAACCCAGCCAGTTGATGATAACCTTCTTTTGCAATGCAAGTAAAAATCATTTTGAATTCTGCAGACAGAAACAAATAATTTTATCAAAACCAAAAAAATTAATATAACATCTATTCAAATGGTGGTATCATTATAATTATTTAATTCTGTCTCCTGTGTAAATATTTGTCTTATAAAAGCGATTTTAATATTGGAAGTAGTTTTAACAGAGTCTAAATAAATACACGCGAAAAACGTATTTAAAAATTCTCTTACTTGACCGTTGGAGTGGCACTCATTGTATAATCCGTTATTCCGATTTTAACTTTCGATTCCAAAAATATATTTCGGGAGCATAATTTTCCAAGAGTTATTCCTTTAGCATGTAAATATCCCATTCCCTGCGCTACTTGTTTCGCTATGCTGAACTTTGTGCCAAAGTGGAATGACGTCATTCGTGTGTGTAAATACGTATGCAATGTATCGCCTTTTCGTACACTAAAAGCAAAGCAAAGTGGATATTATTTTCATAAAGCAAAGTCGATATCATCTTAATAAAGCAAAGCAGATATCATCTTGATGAACATTATACAACTGAAGAATACTAAGAGCTAATAGTCGAAAAAGCTAAATATCGGGTGGGGTGGGATGTACACTTTGTTAGCCCACATTATGCCAGCCCTTACTGGAGTTAAAGGGTCGTGGGACAAATGGATCGGTGTTCACCTAGAGTTGCTTTAATAAGATTCAAGATATTTGTGGCATGAATTGAATCAAATATAAGTGTATGTTAAACATGCCAAGTTATAAAAGTATACCAAAGATAAAAGTTTACTAACCAAACTCCCCATTTAAGGGCCTTCACTAACCTTGTAACAACAGCCAGGTTCGGAGGTTCAATACATGCGCCCATGAACAGAACAACGTTTTCATGTCGAATCAATCCAAGTAACGCCACCTGAATAAACAGAGAACAACTATTTCATTGCAAGTTATCTGGATCAACTGCAGGCTTCTTTTTTTCTTCATATATTTGACCCAGGAGGATAGAAATAGAAATTTCTATCTTTCTAGATTTGACAGTGAAACGAACATTACACAGATATTAAAAAAATACCTGGGAGTGGGGAACAAGGTTGATTTAAAACGTGATTTTATTGTCTTCATGCCCATTTTTAGTTGAAACCTTTCACGTTATTAAACTTTTCAAATATTGTTTCTTATGGATAAGATGGATATTCTGATCTGATTTTTTGATATTCAAAAATCCGAGAGGATGAGGAGAAAGGGGTGATCACCTGATCTTATACCAAGCGGTTAAAATCCACACTAGAATATTATTGTTTTTAAGAAAATGAAAATCGACCAGGTGGTGAAGGTTCTGATAATAGGAACGATGTAATACTGTGTTCTCTATATTTCTGTAGTTTCTTAATATTGCCTATGTGACAGTGTTCTCTGAACTTTCAACTGTATTTGGAATGGGGTGGATCGACACAATACAATAGACATGCGACAAATCATTCTCATCCCCAGGGTGGTTGCTTGATGTCAAAGCCGCTAGCGCTTACTTGGCGGCTAACAAGACTACGCCGCCGGCCCTCGATGTCTAAAAAGGCAAGAACTCCTGGGGACGTCAAATATGGTTTCCACTTACTTCTTCGTGAAAATCTTCAATACCTTCACTTGTCTCGTGCGAACGAGTGTAGATCATCACGTCGCCATGCCAACGGCCTCTACAAAAAACAGTCAATATTAGCCAATCGCTGTCGAACGATTCCAATACGAAAATTGTTCTAACCACATTTTGAATTATTAACATAGCAACCTTTGTGCAATGTTTGAAATGTATATATGGGAAATTATCATTTTGTATTGAACATTCCTACAAATAAATTAAATTAATACTAAGGTCAAAATGTTGAAATTTTAATAAGTATCTAGACAGCTTAGTTAAGCTTTGGCAGTTACCTAGCGTTATTCGATTGTTGATTATTGTCTTACTCACCTGTATACTGTTCCTTTTGAACTCGATGCTTCAGGTTCTCCAAGTTCAATATTTTCAAATGGTATTGTCCATTCGTAAAATGATTTAGGCTAAATAAATAAATAATTAAAAGGGTTCCGTAAAACACACAAAGCAATCTATTGACATCATCTTCTTGTGTAAACAATGAAAGAGGAAATGTTTTTGCGTTACTTCAAAATCTTTAATTGAGCAGATTGGAAACAGACCAAAGTTCCGCTCTTGTTATAATAACCGCCTTTTTTACGAAGGCGTTGTTCTGTTGAGCGCCCTGGGCGCTAAATGAAGTTACAATGAAACTCACCCTTTGGTCGTCCGAACTTTCATTTGTCCTAAAAAGAAGACAGTAAATTTAAAGAAAGAATTAAAAGAAAAGTTAGTATGTTTTCGTGTAAGGTACTACTAGACTTATTTGGTTTGGGTTCCTACTGAAACGAAATGGACCATATCGATCGACGTCGATATTTATCGAGTGCAAAAGTAGGTTGCTTTTACCTTTTGTCGACCGATTCAACTGCGTTAAATTAGGAACCCGCTTAATTGTGCGCGTGTCTGTTCGTGTTTTATTATCTCTCCTTAAAAATCATGCGCCTCATGTGATATTCAGGATAAGTGTGAATATACACTTTTTTTCGTAAACAACAACTCGAAAATAGTACTGAAGTTTAAAAATAAAGATAAGATTTAAACAACCATATTTGATCAAAATTTTAAAACAAACTGCAACGTCACTCAAAAAAAAAAGTTCTGTTTTTCCACTTAAAGTAAAGTGACGTTCTCGTAGAAAAAGACGTCAATATGTAGAAAAAGATAAATTTGCATGATAATGGTATCATGCAAATTTATGAGCAGTTACGTTAAACAAAATTAATGATTTGATCATTGTGATAATCAACACGTTATGCATCGAATTGCCGTATTAGAAACAGTAGTGTGTGTGACCACACCGCTTTTTTCCAAACAGAAAATAACAAAATCGGAATACATAATAAACAGATCTGTTCGGTTACCTTGGTAATACATGCTGCTTGCCTGTAAAATGTTCACGCGATAAACGTTGTTTCAAATCATGACTTCGTTGAATCGAAGGCGATAAAAACTGTCCTCTCAAGGAATTCGACTGGCTTCGAAGTCCACTTAAGTTATTTACACTATCAAATGTTTCAGTGCGAGATTTTCCATTTAACTTTTTACAAAGAGATAAAGTGTTCCGTAATTTATCACATGATGTCGTGGGCGGTAAGGTGGGGCGGTTGGGTGATTGCAAACTACTCATACTTCCAGTATGCTCAATTTGAAATTTCACAATCTTCTTCTTTTTGGTTTTTTTTCGTTTGTCTTTTCGTAATTTACTTCCACAATCGTGGTTGCACTTACAATTAAAAAATTTATTATCGTTCATTTCGTTAAGCTCTGTAATGTTTTTATGTTTATTACTGTATGTGTGGCACGTACAGGTGCATCGCCCTTTATGTGGTTTGTTAACTTGTTGTCTCTGCTTCTGGAAAAGAGCTACCAACATGGTAGCACATGTAGTCATTGATTTATCCGACATCTTTAAAGTTGCAATGACGTAATATACTATTTTTCTAGAAAATAAAATACATAGTATTAGCTTTACTTATCAACTTGTACTCGGGCCTCTTTTCGACATAAGCAAAACAGATAAAGAACCGTTTTTAATTACCTCGTTCCCAGGAAAAAAAGAAGACTGTGGGACGAGATTGTCTGCTCCTAAGCTATACCTTCTATAAGACTTTAGACAAGTAACAAGAAATGCAAATCAAAGATTTTCTTTTCTTTGATAAGAGCTTAACCTGGTTGATCAAACACTGAATTATAAATAATCTTTTTAAAGACTGATTTTTAGTTATCAAATAACCAACCTGGTACCTAGGACTCTCTTTTTAAACACTGATTTTTAGTATCAAATAACCTGGTTTCTAGGACTCTCTAGCAATAAACTTGCATACTTAAAACATGTTTTGCAAAAACACAATTTGAAGAAAAAGTCAAAAATACAAGCTTAAAAATAAATACCTACTGCATGTTTTTAATTTTTCTTTATTTCAAAGAAAAATAAACAAAATAAGTAAAAAATAGCTCGAAAAACACAAACTGAGGTCGAAGAAGCTTTTCCCTTTTCCATCTTTTTCCATCCTTTTGCTCGTCAGAAAAATCCTGTTAAGTTTAACAACCTTGGGTTTCTATTCCATATATTATAATTTCTTGTTCGTGAACCAACACCCTTGTTGTCGCCAGAGCTGTAAAATTGCTACTTATACCGTTGTTGTTAAAATTATGTTTAAATGATTTTTATTTCTTTTATATCGCCGTGTGCTTTCTTTTTCTTCTTCATTGCTGCAAATTCAAGCAAACTGCAAGCTCTGCTATAGATTCATCATTGGAGCTCTAGTCTCAATATTTGTGCACTCTAACATTTATAGTTTTTCGATGCAAAGTATCATCGTTTGGAAAGAAATGATAGCATTAAATGGACCTCTAAGAAGGAGAGTCTAATGTTTTCTTTTTCTTTTCTTTTCTGCACCTGTTGTTGGCAAAAAAATATTTTTGTTTTCTTAATTTCTATTTTGACGATGTTATTCGAAATAGTATGTAATAACAAATAAAGCAATACATAATATATATCGCTTTTGTTTTCTATTCTTCCTCGTTATAGCACTTCTGAAGTGCGTCTTCTTCTTATTAAAGCGCAATCATGTCGAAGGGAAACAATACGCTTTTGCCGACAATCATAAAATTAGTTTTTCTGTATTTCTATTGTACTTATTATTTTATGTTTAAATTTATTCAGTTTTTTTATTGTTCTTAATTTGCATTTTTTATGATAATCTTAATACAGTATATGTCATACTGTATTAAGATTGTTAAGTGCAAATTTAAAGATTGTTACACTCTTCTTAAGAATATAGTTTATAAGAATATAGAGGCTCAAGTCTGCTACAATTTAAAAATACGTTGATGAAAATCAACTTTGTTTTATATAGAATTAATTTTTGCGGAAATTTTCCAAAAAATAAAATTAATCTTCGCTAAGTTAGCAAGTCCAAATATTTCGCAAGAATAAAATTTCATAAATTTTAAGCCGAAAATTGAATTTTAAGAAAAAATTAATTAAATATTTTAAAAAAAAATTGAGAGGAGACCAACGATGCTACCCATTCAATTTGTTGATAGATCGCAACATTTGTTGACATTTCTTGCAAGAATTCTTTCCTTTTTGCCCGTGTAAGTATCCCATATGTTAAAAATGTCGATCAAAAATCGTGAAAGCGTCCCTGGTAACAAGGATGGTAAGAGATCTGGTATTAGAATGTTAAAATTTGATTGTAGCTGTATAATAACATATAACATATCCTGCATAGCAAAAACGACATTTTTATATATTTGAGGCAGTATCCTAAATATCAGATACTTCCAGAGCCCCTGTTTGTTTGTTTTTCTAAAATACTGTGTATCAATCGAGCAAAACTCTCAACGTTTGTCACTATCCTCGATACTTTTTGTCACTATCCTCGATACTTTTTGTCACTATCCTCGATACTTTTTGTCACTATCCTCGATACTTTTTGTCACTATCCTCGATACTTTTTGTCACTATCCTCGATACCTTTTGTCACTATCCTCGATACTTTTTGTCACTATCCTCGATACTTTTTGTCACTATCCTCGATACTTTTGTCACTATCCTCGATACTTTTGTCACTATCCTCGATACTTTTGTCACTATCCTCGATACTTTTGTCTCACAAAGTTTGGTTCGATAACCTTGTAACTAACTTTTTTTAAGGCTGTGAATATGCTTTAAAAAATTCATGAATAAATAAATCATAAAAATCTCCTTTGTTATTAACAGAATACACGTTTTTTTTATAAGAACGTCTAAATTTCAGCGAAGGTTTGATGATCTATTTTTTAATGCTTTTCAACCTTATAATATTCTTATTTGTGTTGTTCTAACAATAGGAAAATATACGGTCACACTTGCGATGATGATAAATACTTTTAGGACTAAAGAAAATAATGATGTTAAAGCTAGGAGAATATGCTTTCTACCCCATGTGGTAGAAGTTATTTTATTTGTGAAAACAGTGCAAAAGAAGAAATAGATGTTCTAAAATAACTTTTTCTCAGTAGTTCTGTACTTATATTATGTTACACACACTGAGTACGTTAAGTTTTAGCAAAATCCTAGCCTCGAAGTTCTTGCAAACTAGGTTCTTATGAAACAAAATTAGTTAGTTCCTCTTTATAACGAATTGGAACAAAAAGACAGAAAACAGTAGATGCACTACGGAGCAGACAGATAGATAGATAAATACCATTCATATCTCATTTGTTCGCGTATCGTACATCATACATGCTTCAGCAGCTTGTATTTATAATCAAAAGCAGGCGACCATTTTTTTCTTTTTTTCTTTAAAAGATCTTCACCCGTTAAAAATGAACATAAATATCAAAGTGTTAATGTTCCAGAGAACACTTGCGTGCACAATTAAAAAATGTTCGATTTCACAACAGAACAAAAGAATAATAACAAAGCGACCAATAGAACAATGGGAATGAACAATAGAATCATTCATTGGAATAAAATATGTGAAAGAGTTTTAGGACAATGCGAACAAAAGAAAATTGGTTTTAAAGAACAAGAAAACGATAAAATATTCCATGCGTTAAAAGCGATAACTTTTATATTTGCAAATCATGTCTTCTTTTTATATATTATTTACTTATTATCTTTCGCGATTTTTCTTTTTGTACTTTACAAATATTAATCATCTTTCGAATTTAAATTATTACTAACATCTAATACATATGGCAACCATCAATCTACTTATAAGATATTAAGCTATTACCTAAACTGGGTTTATGGGCTGGTAAATAATGATCACCCTCCATCGTAGTGGTTTTTATTCCATCTAACATGAAGTTAGTCAAAAAGAATCATCTATGGAGGTGTTCGTTGCTGCGTCATGCAGGTGTTAGAAATTTAAACAGAAACTGCTTAAAATATATGATAGGGATTATATCGTTTTTGTGTAAGAATTCTCTCCATAGAATTAGCAGGCCCTAATACCCTGAAAACTAAAAATACTTTAGGTGTCCCAGCTTAAATTCCATTGATATAAATTCTCCATTGTCCAAGTCGAGAAATTATCATCCTTGCCAATGTCGGAGCCGCTATCGCTTACTTGCCTGCTAAGGCAAGACAAGGTTGCACCAGGGCATCTTTCTGACTTCGAAACGATGATAGGTAAGGGGCCCTTGGAACGAGGTTCATAAAGTTTTTTGTGTTTTACATACCGTAATCAAGCTTTAATAAGCTTTAAGATAATTACAAATATTTACTGCAAACAACCTCGTCCCCAGTGGTTCTTGCCATTTTTGACATCGAGACCGGCGAAGAAATTTGTTAACCGTTCATTAAGCGCTAGCGGCTTTAACATCAGACAACAAATCATGGCGACGAGGATAAAACCCAAATTACAAATGTAGTCAGCAAAAATTTATGACGCTCAGTGTAAACTAGGGTTTTTCAGTGTTTTGAATTATTTGATTTTTACAAATGTATTGGTAAAGTTGAATCGCGTACCTGTTTTTGTGGCAGCATAACGTTTCAGTTGTTGTTGAACCTCTTTCAGGACGACGGAAATTAATTTTCTTTATTTTTTCTTGCTATTTTTATTTAGTTCAATTTTAATTTTTTTTTAAAGGTCTTTGTCTGCAGGGCAAAATGCATATACGATATACGGCTGGCGAAAGGCACTTGCACGGTTTTTGTAGCTCAAATGGGAGCTTTCTTTGATAACAGTACCATTACGAACAGAATCCTGGGAAAAATACTAATAAAAATATAAAATGGCTCCTGCAAAACCTATTGACCTGTGTGTCGCGAAATAAATTTAAAAAAAACTTGTGAAACAACCTTACAAATGACCTCAGCATCATTTGTAACCTTATGTCTAAATATCAAGATAACGAGATAAGAATCGTTTAGGCTTTTTCCAAGATAACTGAAGACTAATTTTAGGAGGCTGGAGACGAAGTTATGAAATAATCTCCGTTTCTACTCTCTTTGGAATCAAATGGAAAAGATGGAGATATGTTTTCTTTTATTGACATCTTCTAAATAAATAAAAAAGACATTTTTTGCCACCTATATTTACCGTATGTGTTTGCCAGCATCCTGGTTTGTATTGAAAATATTATTTCGATTTGTCTGTTTAGTGTTTTTAAACTATTACAGATTAATCATTTCGTGAACACGATAGTTTAGCAGGCGAGGTTTCGTGTGATCCTTCTCCCATCTTCACAGAGTAAAATAAAATTATGTTGGAGATTTATTTATTTCATCAAGTCCAGTTAGTTAAGCAGTAACAATAACGCCGTTTCCCGTCAGAATATCATAGGCGTAGAAGAGCCCTGGGGACGAGGTTGAACCAAGATGAGACTTGTTTTTTTAAAAAATATTATGTTTATCAAATAGAATTCTGTACAGTTTGCGCTCTGTATTTATAACAAAATTCTTGAAGCTAAGAGTTTATTCCTAATTTCAACAAACAAAATTTATGACAATGTACAATGTCATTCCCAGTATTTTTAGTATTGAGATCCTTCTGTATCTGCATGTATTGGTTGTCTTCATAACAAAAGAGATGAGTGACATGCTATTATTTGTTGCCATGGCAATTTTCATCTTCTCAAACTCGTTCCAGTATAAAAAGAGAGACAACAGGACCTGGAAACGAGGTAAGTATCCTTTTTGTAATTTGGATTGTGATACAGGAACGAGTTGAATTTATATTTGAAATGTTGCAGACTTTGAATAGATTCTTTGTTTATTTTCTTACTAACATAGCTTTTTGATTTTCCTCTCTGATTTCTACGTCCCATTCACCTGTACTATATAGTCGCCCCCAATCCTTCAAACCCATTCGCTGTTTCTGGCATCCTTACAAGAACACATTTTGGTCTCATGTCTAGGCGTCAATAAACCCTGGGGGTAAAGTTATTTGTCTCCTGAATGTCCCAACAGAAAAAACACCTCGCCTATGAGCTGTATTTCTAGCTGGTAGTCTGTCGTCAGATGTTTCTTAAAAAACACAAATACTACAAAAAAAATAATGATGCAAATTTTTGATTTTGAGTGAGTATAAAAGTTTTGCTGAGTGTGTCAAGATAGGTGCTTATAGTTCTACGACATCGCCTGAAAAATCTGGCAGTCAAGGCTACATGTGACGTCATTGAGTAATTAAAACTTCTAAAGTTATATTTCTACAGATATAAAATGCTGGACAACTAATGATATCGACTTGAATACTTCGTATCAATTTCGCCACGTAAAACTGACATTTAAAAATGTTTCTAATCTATTTTATTATCGTTATTCATCCAGTACAACCTCTTCAGTTCTATTGGTACTGTCACCAATGAGGGTCCTGAGAAAGGGGTCCTAGTGCATTGAAAGCTCCCTTTTGAGCTACAAAATCCGTATGAGGCCATCAACCGCTGAACTAGACAACTGCCTAAGACATCAATCCTATTCTCGTGATGAACGCTAAGCGAAAAGAATCAATTCACAGCTTTATAGTCTTTGAAATGATCCGGTCGTTGATCGAATCCACTACTACTTACCACAAGGCGACCAGCCAGTTAAAGTTTTTTAAATCAGTCCGGAATTGCTGACAGGTGACTTTGTGGTAAAACGTTCGCCTCCAGTGTGGAAGGTCTTGGGTTCAAACCCCGGCCGAGTCATGCTAGAGACTATAAAAGGTCTTCCGTAGCTCAAATGGGACTAGGACCCCTTCGCAGGACCCTCAGTTCTATTAGGAACTTAAGAGGCTATCCTGGGTAATTAATAGTAATATTAATAATAATAATATATTTGTTGGTGTTATCAAAGCAACGCTTGAGCAATTATTTCACCTCTCATATTCCAAAGGTACCACTGTTGACGGTTTTATAAAAGCAAATAAATTTCTGTGTCGTTTGACATGAACGTGTAATAAAATGTTCTAATGAGTAGCTAGTACGTGCTCCTAAAAGCAGGACTAATGTGGTTACGCTTAAGTATACCACTTTACTTAAAGTTGTCACATTTCCTAATCACAGCTTTCTGTACTTCCACTTCCTAGACTTAATTAGCACATTGGATGTGTTGATGATACATGAATGGAACACTTTAAAATATATTTTTAAGCCTTAGACCTTTTTATCGACAATTTGTCGTCATTGGACCCTATTTCTGGGTATTTGCTACCGCAACATTGACGAAGTTGAGCACTGCTGAATTGAAAATTTACTTTTGTTAAATCGCTTTAATTTATTTTGATCAAGTTTAGTCGGTCAAACACATTTTGCTCAAGTGGCTAATATTTTTGCGACTAAAAATTTATACCCTCTTTTTTGCAACAGTTTCACCGATAAAAAATTGATTAAAAATGATGATTTAGGTCATTCTCGACCCCAGAGCTCTTTGAGATAAACTCGAAAGTACGAGGTTTTAATCTCAAAGAGCTCTGGGGACGAGAATGGATTTCGGTGGTAGCAATCCCGCAAAATTCGGTAACATCAGTTGATGATTTGAACAATCATAACATGGAAGGGCGTTTTAAACGTCACAAAATTTCCTAAAAAATTTACCAAGCTAGCAAAAAAATTGAGGTAGTATACAACAAAAGTACAAGTGGTAGGTAAGGAAAAATGCGTTTAACCCTTAGATTTCAAAGTGCGACAATTGGTGTCACACACTTGTATTGAAGAGGGGGTGTTTAATTGTAAAAATATAATACTTGAACTTTTTAACATTTCAACCATCTGATTCTTAATATTTATTAATTCGTTTAAATTTTGAATGCCTTTTTTTGGAGATGCAGCCAGAAATAAATGAGATTTAAGCAGTTCTCATAACATTTCGAGGAATAATATATTTTTTCTCCCACAAGCAAACACGTTTCATACGGCCGACAGACAGGCCAATTTCTCACTTTCAAAAAGAAAAGCTCACTGGCATTTTCAAGAAGACTGAGTTTGTGTTTTAAAATATCAAACTTTCTTGTCATACAAAAAAATCATCCAATCTTGTGCATCATTTCCAACATTCTTGCTACCATTATTAGAGCTTCTGCAACCTCGTTCCTCAGGCCTGTTGCATTTTTTTACATTAGCACTACAGCCCCAGTGTTAAAATGGGAAGAGAACCTAGAAAGAAGGTTGGTAATTTCTGATAAAATTCAGATGAAAAAAGTAAGATTTAAAATTTGGAAAAGGAAACGTTACACATACAACATACTGACAGCCTTATTTTATTTTTTCTTCGTATCCCAGAATTTACTTGCCTTAGTAACGTGTTTTGTGCGATGACTATTTTGGTTAATATCAAAACAAAGGGTATTAAATTCATGAACGAGATTTTTTTTTGGATTATTATTTACATCAGTTTTTGCAACATATTTTCTTTGCTTAGAATACAATTTTAACTCTTGATCTACTCATTTGCGCAGTTTATCTGCAAAAATACTGCGTACTAAACAATAAAACAAAAACAACAATAACAATAACATCAACAACAACAACAACAAAAGTTTACTGAAACGTAAACCATGCATTTTTCTCTCCTCTTCAGAAAGACATACAATTAATTAGAACTAGCTAAATGTATTAATCCGTTATTTACAAAACGGGGGTAGACAAACATCTGAAGCTCTTCTCCGTAGAGTATAAAAATATGTCTCAGGGAATTGTGAGTGCGAATCGAAGCATGTCAAATGTTTGTGGTGACACAACTTCATCGCAAGATCTCAGTTCAAACTTGAACATACATTAAAATACATGCACCTAAATATCTTTAAACAGAATATTTTTTCTTTACTTCATATATTTATTTTATTTATTCATTTTTACTTATAATTATTATATATATACTCGTTAAGGATAATGAGTTTGTTTTTATCTAAATGAAAGGCTATTAGCACTCTTTTTGGAATATTTTTCTTGGCAGCTAAAGGTGTTTTAACACAAAGTCACTACGATGGAGTACAATGGAGACCATCAAGTTTACCGAAACAACATGACCGATGTCACCAACAACAAAATCTGGATTGATAATAAATTTCTTGTATGGAATCTATTGGAAGATGAGTTTTGAAAGTCTTCCTTTTGTGCTCGCTCTTCTCTGCAAAAATTATCGTGCTTAAATCGTACCTCACGACAAAAACGATCGTGCACATACTTTCCGTCACATTCACACGTTCTAAGGTTAATTCCTAAAGGATGTTCATGAAGTTCTCTTCGTGCGTTAATACAGGAAGCATTGCACGTATCACCAAATATCAGATCTCTGCACGAGTCGAACCAGTTCCCATATAATTGGTGGCAAGATTTATCGTCCATGCAATCTGTCAGATGCTTTGTGCAGCTAACCTTCATATCTTCATCAACTGAAGCATTCATGCAGCGCTTAAAACGCGCTCGAAATATATGACAAGGTACATCCTGACCACAATCGCAATTAATATATCTCTGTCCCATTCTATCAACTAAGGCTTGAGTCAAAATCTCTTGACATCGTAAGGTGCAAACTGGAAATGTCTCACCCTCCACGAGCAGTCTGATGCAATGTGTTTTGACCTCTTGGGACACCCTACTGCATTTAGTAAATGCTCCACAATTCTTTTGAAGATTTTCACAAAGTTCCACCGCGGAGACTAACCGAGTGTATGTGAATAACAAAACCAGTAAAACTTTTATAGAAGGATACATATTTTTCTTCTTGTTGTTGTGAGATTTACTTACTTGTTTAATTCTGTGCTCGTTGTTGTTGTGACATGATCAAGTGTTTCTTTTTTCTGCTTTTTATGCCAACTTGACTCTTGAATGTTTATTTTTGCGATGTTATGTATCAAATTCTTGAACTTCGGCCAGTTTTAAAACAAACACGTTTATAGTCCTTCTTTTATGTTGACTTTTTAAGATGTCAACACCCTCCTCCACTGAGCATAATAACAGTCTTGCAGAGATTATTTTGGTAAGGTCTTTTTTGCAAGGCTAACCCTAATCAATAGCTCTAATAAACGAGTGTTCCGATAAACGCTGACTTTGTGAACTTATTTTCAAATTAAAGTCAGAGCGTGGCGTTGTAGGGAGGTGAGCGTGAGGGCGGTGGAAACTTGATAGTGTGGGCTGAATAAGAAATTCTGCGTCAAGTAAGCGCTCGGGGCTTCGGCATCAGGCAACAAATCCTGGGGACTAGGGTGATAAATTTTTATTGGCATAGTTTTAAATGATACTTCGTGCTACAATGGCCTTGGCGACATGCCATGAAAATAAGACGTTTGGAACGGTTCTTATATTACCCAATATAAAGACATGTAACCAACCTCATTCCCAGCGCTTGTTGTCTTAACCGTCAGAAATAAAAAAATACATAGCGGGCGCTGGAAAGGAAGTTGACGTATAACCGCATTTGATGGAATGAATAAACGTTAGAAAAGAAAATTATTTCTCATCGAATTTTTGAGAAGATGTTCGTGCTATACAATGTAACCTTTATGTTATATAGCAAAGACAAATTACGAAAGAATGATTTCATTTCACTTCACTTCAAGTGTATGAGTGGATAAATGAATGAATGAATGAATGAATGAATGCATAAATAAAATTATGGGCAAGTAACAAGTTTTATCCAATCTCGTTCCCAGGCTCCTCTATGCATATATTGTGAAGAAACGGCTCTGTATCATAAATATAGAAGAGCCGTGGGAATGAATTTGGTGCTATGAAAACACGAAATATCTCTCCTATTTTATACTTCTCTTCGAATCGTTAATGATTGTTAAAGACCTTGTAATAAGCTTGAACTACTTACAAAGATTGTAGAAAAAAATTATAAATATACGTTATGAGCACCCTTCACGTTCTGTAGGGTCAGTCTCGCTTGTGCTTTCATGAAAACATTCATAACTTTACTTAAAGTTCAGAAGTTTGAAATATAGTCAAAAGAAATGAATTAGATTGAGAATTAGGTTATGGAATATGAATAAGGTAGTAAAATGTGTGATATACTTTATCACCCTGTAATCTAACATCAGCATCAGGGCTTGTAGAGAAAAGGTGTAGGTAACACCCTCGTCCCCAAGGTTTTTCGCCGTCTTCTTTTATATCATAAAGACAAAAATCCCTGAAGACGAGGGTGGCAAGACAAATATCCTAACTCGCTTACTTTGGTTTTCCAATCTGAGCTTCTTTCAAGAACTCCATGGTATAAAAGATTTCTTTAAACATTTTGAACCTTATATTTCTTGCCTAAAGTCATTGCTTCTCACGAATACCCTGGGAACTAAGTTAAGCTATTTGTTTTTCTGCACAATAAATTGAAGGTATTCTATTACAATGTTAAAAAACTTTTGTTGTGT
Source organism: Hydractinia echinata (assembly GCA_030067915.1). Taxonomy (NCBI): domain Eukaryota; kingdom Metazoa; phylum Cnidaria; class Hydrozoa; order Anthoathecata; family Hydractiniidae; genus Hydractinia; species Hydractinia echinata. The sequence continues at coordinate 346,019 of JASGCC010000123.1, forward strand.
TTCATGATATACCACAAACAAAGAGCTTTTCTAAAATACATGTTTTCTTATGAAATAAAATATTTTGGATGGATTCCATACCTTTTATAAAGTGCCTTTTTATTATTTTTGTGTTTTTTGGATGCTTTTCTTGGCTAGTGCCATGCGTTGTATTTTAAATGGGTCATTAAAGACCTTCTAGTTCATGGTCATTATTCAAATTTAGTCAAGGGACCAAGTCTTCCACATCGGGTGGAACAAAGCATCGTCGCACATCCGGGTGGAGTATTTAGTACAGCTCTTATGTTTATCGCACGTATCGTATCAATCAGTTGATCTGATTGGACAAGCTTGATTATTTGGTCATCATGTGTCCATTCGTGAAAAAGTTTGATTTAATTCAACTTCTTTTTGTAATACGCATATCAATTAAACAAACAAAAGAATTAAGAATAAATATCTTTTAAACCAATCATTGAAACCAAAATAATACGTTACGTTACGTGACAACGTTGTATTTCTAAGTACAGGTATAACGTGTATCGCACATCAAGTGAAGGTCTAAGTACAGGTATAACGTGTATCGCACATCAAGTGAAGGTCTAAGTACAGGTATAATATGTGTCGTACATCAAGTGAAGGTCTAAGTACAGGTATAACGTGTATCGCACATCAAGTGAAGGTCTAAGTACAGGTATAACGTGTATCGCACACCAAGTGAAGGTCTAAGTACAGGTATAATATGTGTTGCACATCAAGTGAAGGTCTAAGTACAGGTATAACGTGTATCGCACACCAAGTGAAGGTCTAAGTACAGGTATAACGTGTATCGCACATCAAGTGAAGGTCTAAGTACAGGTATAATATGTGTCGCACATCAAGTGAAGGTCTAAGTACAGGTATAATATGTGTCGCACATCAAGTGAAGGTCTAAGTGCAGGTATAATATGTGTCGCACATCAAGTGAAGGTCTAAGTACAGGTATAATATGTGTCGCACATCAAGTGAAGGTCTAAGTACAGGTATAACGTGTATCGCACATCAAGTGAAGGTCTAAGTACAGGTATAATATGTGTCGCACATCAAGTGAAGGTCTAAGTGCAGGTATAATATGTGTTGCACATCAAGTGAAGGTCTAAGTACAGGTATAACGTGTATCGCACACCAAGTGAAGGTCTAAGTACAGGTATAACGTGTATCGCACATCAAGTGAAGGTATAACGTGTATCGCACATCAAGTGAAGGTCTAAGTACAGGTATAATATGTGTCGCACATCAAGTGAAGGTCTAAGTGCAGGTATAACGTGTATCGCACATCAAGTGAAGGTCTAAGTACAGGTATAATATGTGTCGCACATCAAGTGAAGGTCTAAGTACAGGTATAATATGTGTCGCACATCAAGTGAAGTTCTAAGTGCAGGTATAATATGTGTTGCACATCAAGTGAAGGTCTAAGTGCAGGTATAACGTGTATCGCACATCAAGTGAAGGTCTAAGTACAGGTATAATATGTGTCGCACATCAAGTGAAGGTCTAAGTACAGGTATAATATGTGTCGCACATCAAGTGAAGGTCTAAGTGCAGGTATAATATGTGTTGCACATCAAGTGAAGGTCTAAGTGCAGGTATAACGTGTATCGCACATCAAGTGAAGGTCTAAGTACAGGTATAACGTGTATCGCACATCAAGTGAAGGTCTAAGTACAGGTATAACGTGTATCGCACATCAAGTGAAGGTCTAAGTACAGGTATAACGTGTATCGCACATCAAGTGAAGGTCTAAGTACAGGTATAATATGTGTCGCACATCAAGTGAAGGTCTAAGTGCAGGTATAACGTGTATCGCACATCAAGTGAAGGTCTAAGTACAGGTATAATATGTGTCGCACATCAAGTGAAGGTCTAAGTACAGGTATAATATGTGTCGCACATCAAGTGAAGGTCTAAGTGCAGGTATAATATGTGTTGCACATCAAGTGAAGGTCTAAGTGCAGGTATAACGTGTATCGCACATCAAGTGAAGGTCTAAGTACAGGTATAATATGTGTCGCACATCAAGTGAAGGTCTAAGTACAGGTATAATATGTGTCGCACATCAAGTGAAGGTCTAAGTGCAGGTATAATATGTGTTGCACATCAAGTGAAGGTCTAAGTGCAGGTATAACGTGTATCGCACATCAAGTGAAGGTCTAAGTACAGGTATAATATGTGTTGCACATCAAGTGAAGGTCTAAGTGCAGGTATAACGTGTATCGCACATCAAGTGAAGGTCTAAGTACAGGTATAATATGTGTTGCACATCAAGTGAAGGTCTAAGTGCAGGTATAACGTGTATCGCACATCAAGTGAAGGTCTAAGTACAGGTATAATATGTGTCGCACATCAAGTGAAGGTCTAAGTACAGGTATAATATGTGTCGCACATCAAGTGAAGGTCTAAGTGCAGGTATAATATGTGTTGCACATCAAGTGAAGGTCTAAGTGAAGGTATAACGTGTATCGCACATCAAGTGAAGGTCTAAGTACAGGTATAATATGTGTCGCACATCAAGTGAAGGTCTAAGTGCAGGTATAACGTGTATCGCACATCAAGTGAAGGTCTAAGTACAGGTATAATATGTGTCGCACATCAAGTGAAGGTCTAAGTACAGGTATAATATGTGTCGCACATCAAGTGAAGGTCTAAGTGCAGGTATAATATGTGTTGCACATCAAGTGAAGGTCTAAGTGCAGGTATAACGTGTATCGCACATCAAGTGAAGGTCTAAGTACAGGTATAATATGTGTCGCACATCAAGTGAAGGTCTAAGTACAGGTATAATATGTGTCGCACATCAAGTGAAGGTCTAAGTGCAGGTATAATATGTGTTGCACATCAAGTGAAGGTCTAAGTGCAGGTATAACGTGTATCGCACATCAAGTGAAGGTCTAAGTACAGGTATAACGTGTATCGCACATCAAGTGAAGGTCTAAGTACAGGTATAACGTGTATCGCACATCAAGTGAAGGTCTAAGTACAGGTATAACGTGTATCGCACATCAAGTGAAGGTCTAAGTACAGGTATAATATGTGTCGCACATCAAGTGAAGGTCTAAGTGCAGGTATAACGTGTATCGCACATCAAGTGAAGGTCTAAGTACAGGTATAATATGTGTCGCACATCAAGTGAAGGTCTAAGTACAGGTATAATATGTGTCGCACATCAAGTGAAGGTCTAAGTGCAGGTATAATATGTGTTGCACATCAAGTGAAGGTCTAAGTGCAGGTATAACGTGTATCGCACATCAAGTGAAGGTCTAAGTACAGGTATAATATGTGTCGCACATCAAGTGAAGGTCTAAGTACAGGTATAATATGTGTCGCACATCAAGTGAAGGTCTAAGTGCAGGTATAATATGTGTTGCACATCAAGTGAAGGTCTAAGTGCAGGTATAACGTGTATCGCACATCAAGTGAAGGTCTAAGTACAGGTATAATATGTGTTGCACATCAAGTGAAGGTCTAAGTGCAGGTATAACGTGTATCGCACATCAAGTGAAGGTCTAAGTACAGGTATAATATGTGTCGCACATCAAGTGAAGGTCTAAGTACAGGTATAATATGTGTCGCACATCAAGTGAAGGTCTAAGTGCAGGTATAATATGTGTTGCACATCAAGTGAAGGTCTAAGTGCAGGTATAACGTGTATCGCACATCAAGTGAAGGTCTAAGTACAGGTATAATATGTGTCGCACATCAAGTGATGGTCTAAGTACAGGTATAATATGTGTCGCACATCAAGTGAAGGTCTAAGTGCAGGTATAATATGTGTTGCACATCAAGTGAAGGTCTAAGTGCAGGTATAACGTGTATCGCACATCAAGTGAAGGTCTAAGTACAGGTATAATATGTGTCGCACATCAAGTGAAGGTCTAAGTACAGGTATAACGTGTATGGCACATCAAGTGAAGGTCTAAGTACAGGTATAATATGTGTCGCACATCAAGTGAAGGTCTAAGTACAGGTATAATATGTGTTGCACATCAAGTGAAGGTCTAAGTGCAGGTATAACGTGTATCGCACATCAAGTGAAGGTCTAAGTACAGGTATAATATGTGTCGCACATCAAGTAAAGGTCTAAGTACAGGTATAATATGTGTCGCACATCAAGTGAAGGTCTAAGTGCAGGTATAATATGTGTTGCACATCAAGTGAAGGTCTAAGTGCAGGTATAACGTGTATCGCACATCAAGTGAAGGTCTAAGTACAGGTATAATATGTGTCGCACATCAAGTGAAGGTCTAAGTACAGGTATAACGTGTATCGCACATCAAGTGAAGGTCTAAGTACAGGTATAATATGTGTCGCACATCAAGTGAAGGGCTTACAGTGGTGCTTTTTTTCAAACGTAATATCTTTTTCAAAATATAAGTAATAACTTCGAGTTAAACCGAAGAAAGTCCAGGCTACCACTACTTTATTAGCCGCAATTTTCGCGGAAAGAGAATTAAGTGAGTGTTGCGGTTTTCTTAAAAATTCGCAAAATTAAATTCAATCTGCGAAAATAAATACCGCGAAGCTTTCGAAAGTCTTAAAGGGCAAAATTTTATTCCGCGAAAAGTTGAATAGTTTTAACCGCGAAAATATATTCCGCGATATTCAAACATTTATTAAGGATACTGTAATGGTTAAGACACATTCAGTATATTCATTATTTCTCAGAAGTTCTGGAGAAGCGGAGATGGTGTAGTGGTAGCGCATTCGACTTGTAATCATGAGGTTTCAGGTTCGAGTCCCCACTCCGGCGAACTTTAAATGCAGTGTTCTCAGCCCATTTGGTGCCATCTACTGACCGCTAACCGGCTTGTGTGGCAGGCAAGCAAGTTAGAGCAATGCTATACGTATGTCTGGCGGTAATGTAACATAGTTACAGTCGGATGGGAGGAAGATCCAACCGTTAGGATGGAATCCCCAAGTTAAAACTTCCCGTTACTTACTTACTTACTTACTTTTTCACTAAAACGTCCGAAATTCCTCTTCGTTTAATTTTTTTATTGCGTAATATTTCTCAATCAGTTCATCGTTTTTTATTTAAAAATTCGCGGAAAAAATTAATAAAAAAAACATGGACAAAATATATTAAAACACCACACAATATATGGCCATTTTTATATCAGATACGCGCATTTTAAACCTGCCAAAGTTCACTTTGCGTGACATTTGCGTGACATTTGTAGGCTCAGACGTGGATTATTTCGTTGCGCGGGGGCAATAGAGAATGCCACGAGCAAGTCTTAAACACTAAAACCTGGTCTACGCCTGGGCAGAAGTAGTGACTTTGCAGCCTGGTCATTTTTGATTTTGGCCAATATTGAAAAAATAATAAAACAACTACCTGTGTTCCAATAATTTTGTCTACAATGGTAGCTTGATAGTTATAACAGAACAGAACTGTAGCTACCCAAAGTAATAAAACAGCCATAACATTTGCCAGGGTATTCCAATCTTAGAAACAAAGGAACGTACGGAATGCTCTGATAGCTAGGTACCTCATCGCTAACTTACCCTCAGCTAAAAACCTTTCAAATTATAATGTATTTTCTTTGATTTGTACTTGTGACCTTTAAAAAAGCTTTAAAGAGTGGATAAATATTTCTAGTATGCAAGTATCGCAGTAGAAAAATAAAGGCATCGATAACTTTCACTTAACAACTTCCAAAATGGTTCATGGCTACATAGTGGTGGCTAACCTGCATATGTCAATCGTCAACAGAGGGTGAAAAGATCTCAAGGCCTTGTAGCCTGTTTGGTAAATTTGATAGCGGCGTTCTGTAATAACAGTTTGGGGACCACAAAACCCTGGGGACAAGTTTGGTTGAATGGTCGGTTTTACAGCTAGCTTTTGGTCTCTGATTTTTCTGGAAAATTTCAAAAATTAATATATAATTGGGAGGGGATTATTATTCAGTGTTCCAGAGAGTGAATCTTTACTCTTTCTCAATCTTTCTCTATAGAGAAAGCATGGATTTCTATTTCTACCTCCATGGAGAAAGGTACCAAAAAAGTCCAAATGTCAAGGTTAAGGAAGCTTCTGTAGCTAGCCCGACCGATAAAACTTAGTTTTTTGCCATAGCAAAAACCGCATAAAATCAGGACCAGACCTTAATGACGTCGAGTACCTTGAAAAAAATTTCTGTTTCTTTCGAGTTTGAGATAAAAGAGTGCCGCAGTAAACAATTGTTTCATTTTCTCAACAAGACTTAAATTCTGTTAAAAATCATAATCAATCTATTTTATATCAATTTAGCATTTTTATATATGTTTATAATCATGTCTGTAAAAGCACATCCCAAACTCAAGAACAAAAACGACAAGGTAGATATCACTCTACTCTTTAAAAAAGGTTTTTAACACCATTTGAACATGATGTTCCCAGTTGACTTGCTCATCAGACAGGATACCAAGCTCAACTTCCAATGCTCGAATATATGCAGCTGTTTCCAACAAAATTTGCTTGTTTGTTTTTCGTTTACAATTTTTATCTGAAGGTAATAATTTCTCTAACTCGTCGAAGCACTTCTTGAAAACTTGGTTACGTTTCTGTCCTCTTTCCCGCGCTTGCAAGCGAATTCGATTCATTTGTTCGGCAGCCGGCAATTTATCTTGCATTATTGTTGAGTTCATTTTTTGCTGATTTCAAAATGCTTCGATGTCGATTGCAAATATTTTTGTCAATTTCACTCACAACATGTATACTACTTGTCTATATATGATCGAATAATGTTACTTTACGAATTTTAGTGCGCAATCTTTCTCCAAAAGCTTATTATATGGAAAAAACATTGAGAACTGGTACCTAAGTTGCTACCTCGATTAATGTTACCTTTTATTTTACATAACCAGACAGGAGTTGGTTTGTGTTTCAACAAAACGTGCAACTTATTCACCAAATCCCATTCTGAAGTTGTTTATAGTCACACGGAAGAAAATTTCGGTTCAAAGTTGTTTCTTCTCAATGTTGTTTGTCATGCGAAGATAATATTTCAAAAGTTAAAATTTCACTTTTATTTCAATTTTTCTGGTATTATTTGATCTTGTTGTAATATGAGAAAAATAAAAAACATCCGGACTCTAGCGTGCTGACGTAGGGTTCATGTTCGAGGTTGTGACCTTGAATACAATATATAGTCTCTCTGTAACAACTTTAGGTTATTATTGCTTCTTACAATTTTCTTTCAAAATTCCATAGGACTGGTCACTAGATTGTGAAAACTAATCTAAAGTAGTTCTCACAACACGTCGATTCTTAGATGAAAATGAGAAATGATGAATGTTATTTTCTGCTCAAGTTTTAGAGCAATAAGATATCCTCGTCACCAGGATCTCTTAGCCCCTGAGCCGTTATTGCGAGCGGCTATCAAATTAATTAAAGAGGTAAAATGCCCTGGGAACAAAATTGGTACAGGGGCGGCGCCACAATTTCCAAAGTGGGGGGGCTTATAAATCTCCCACTATGCCATAGTGGGCGATTTTGAGATTTTAGTGACAATCAACGAGCGAAGCGAGTTGCCGAAAGAGCTGGAGTAAAACGGTAAAACGGCTATACCTTGGACTTCAGAAGCATCAATTTTCATGCAGTGATAGACACACTTATTGGCAGAAAATAAAAAATCATTTCTTAGCAAAAAAGTGGGGGGCTGGCGCCGCCCCTGTGGTAAGAAGAAGACTGGCACTAAAGAGATATCAATGTAATGCAATCATGTTAAATATAAACCAAAAAATTCAATGTTTTATATAGTACTCCCATCGTTTTTAGCATGCTTTTCTAGTACCACCAGTACCATTTTAGTTGAGAAAGTTGTTTTAATTTTTGGACCAATTTACACCTAAAAATGTATTCATTATTGATTGTTTGAGGCGTGCGATTTTCAATGCGATGCCAGGCAGAAACAATTGGCTAAGATATGTTACTCTGGTTTGGCAAAAATAAAAATAATTGTATTCAAGCGAGAAACGATTAATTTTTTTGATCTGTTTGTTTAATGTCACAAAATAGGTAAATGTCATTTTTGCGCCAAACATTTAGCATACTTTTTAGCGCAGGTTTTTATCGATGAAAATCTAGAATATCTTTCTACTTTCTGTCTCTATCTTTATCTTCCCTGCTTACTATTTATTACTGTGTTTTGTGTTATTTGTTATTCACTTATTGTTTACATTTTTTTAACAGAAATTTGTATCTAAAATTAATATATTGTTTGATACCAGTATTTTCTTTTCTTTATCTAAAACTAGATAAAAAAAATTACACTAGGAACTAGTGTAATTTTGAATCTTTTTAACTCGGAACAAATCCCTAATTTAAATCTACAAATAAACACAAAATAATATCTCAGAGTAAACTCCGCGTTAAATTACCACAACACACAACGATGCCACACTACCCTCCTAACAGTCGGGAAATTAATTAAGTTTGTTTGGGTGAGTGAAACCATTAAATCAAAACATCGTATAAGAGCAGGGTTTTCCGATAATGATCACGTGGGCGAAGAACGAATAGAAGTAACCAATCAAAAAGTCTTCTTTCCAAACCACTTTCTAATATTTTACTTATATAGTATTCTAAACATGTGAACAAAAGATAAGGAAACTTTTCTGTGCGAAAACTGACGAATTTATATTCATAGAAAATGCACCTAAATAAAAAAAATGAAGAAATTCAAAAACAACATACTCAATTTTCTTTATATCATCCTGTTTGTAAAATAAAAATATTTTACCCAACGTTACTAACAAGTTTGTTTCTTTAATTTCAAGAGGATAATATTCGCAGAATTGTCTCACTTATTCAATTATTTTTCAGAAACCAAATGTCTTCATTATCTGGACACTGATGTTTTTATGTACAGGTCCAGTGATGATTTATGTTGCAAATGACAAAACCTCAATGGCCATTTTATCACCAAATTTTACCTCGATTATTTTTCTCTCTCGATTATCTCATTTTGCTTTTGCTAAACTGTCCTTCTTCGGTTCGCTTTGTCTTGTTTTGTTCTTCCCCAAACAAGTGTTGATTCTTTCTAACGAAGATTTTGAAAATTTACAAACTCCGCCATCTTGAATACAAATACCGTTATTTTCAAAACATTTTCTTTTATGCGTAGACACACGACGACACTTTCCAGTTTTCGTTTGACCACCATAATGTCGAAGGCAGCGATTACTATGGCAACCGGTAACCATGCAGTTGCATGAAAGTTTATTTTTACGAAACGCTTTTCGCATATGTTTCGAAAGTTTCGTCCATTTCGAGAGTAACCCGCAACTGGTGACGTAAACTTTGTTTCGTTTTATACTTCCACCTAGAAGATACAGTGTGTTTCGTCGAACATGTGCGTTACACATGGCCGTTGTACGTGGCGAGAAGATAATCTTTTTCCCGCCTTTTGTAAATATGTTTGAGTTAGGTTGATGGAATATTCTTTTGACTTCTACTTCGAAATTTACTATGTAAATATTCGCTGGTCGAATTCTCAAACCAGTTTTAATTTTGGCGAGTATAGCTATAAAAATAACAAAGAATAAATAAATAAGAATCAAGAAAATTCGAAGAAAGACATATGAATGTTTTGTTACAGACGAGATGAGAATCTAGCTCTACAACTGCTTAAAACAAGAGAACTTGTAGTACATAAAGCTTCTCTTTCAGAAATGGAGTCTATGGCTGGTACTCATTCTCCTTTTCAGGGTCTCTTGGCCCTATTCTCGACCCCAGCTCTTTGAGATACGCGGATTTAATCTCAAAGAGCTCTGGGGACGAAAATGCCTTGACCCCGTAGCCAGTTTATTGAAGCGGTCAAATTTCAACCTCGTCCCCAGGCCCATTTTTCTCTTTCTGACAATTTCGGACGGCGAGAAGATATCGGAAATCAAAAAAGCGAAAAATTGCCCTGGGAACGAGGTTGGTCAAATTATCAAGAAGGAGGTTGGTTCGTAGTTAATGTTTTCTAACAATTTCAATAATTCCAGGATTTTGTCGCATAGAAAAGAATCGTATACACTTTCTGTTTAACGTTTTATAAGCAACTTTGAGCTACAATCGTGGAAATAATATATCGAGACATTTTTAGATGCAAATTTCTTCAACACCTCCCCCCCTCCACAACTCACTCCCCCTTTTTCTCAAAAATATGGATAGCTTAGCTTATTTGGCGGATGTTTTGAATTTACAACATAAATTGGGGAAGGGGAGTGACAAACTCAAATGTTAATTTCTCGTTTGTCTCATGATGTGTCCACGACACATAAGTTAAGAAATTTTTGACACTAGAAAAAATATGATAATTTGATATTGGAAACTTACATATAAGGAAGGTTTTTTGCGATTTTTTGCTTTTAAATTTTAAGTTTTCTGTAATACTCAAAAAATTTAATGACCACATGACAGAAGTATCCATTTTTTCGATTAAGAGGTTAATTAACTCACTAAGAAATCTTTGAAACTAAAAGTGCAGTAAAGGATGAGGTACTTTCGGAGCTAGATCTTATAATTGCAATCTCAAGCACTTATACGGTCCAGGTTGATTTCACGCGCTTGAGAGGCAAAGTATACATAGCGGAAGACACAATCAATAAATAACCAATAAGCCAACCTTAAGTAAACTCATCTGAGAATCTTAAACACATTTGTCCGTTAGTGTTGTTTATTTAAAAAAAAGATATTCCGCAACCTCGTCCCCAGGGTTCTTCTACCTGTGACATTTTAGCCGTCCTGTAAGAATATCACAGCCGTAGAAGAGCCCTGGGGACGAGGTTGCGACATTTCGCACGTAAAACGTCTGTTTACTAAATTGCTAATTCTTTTCCGGATTTAGCATAACTTCAGCTAGTATGAACTAACCGGATTAAAAAGGCGGAGCTTTAGACCGGGATATCGGTTTCTTTTTTGATATTCTAGACTTCTTAAAATAAACCCAATCTTGTTACAATAGGCACCTTCACCTTAAGAAGGATAAGTTAAATATGCAGGGCATAATAAGATAGGAAACACGACGCGATTACTAACTGTCTGTACTGAGTTTATTTAGTAGGGGCTAATAAGACCCTGGGAGAATTGTTTCATTAATTGCCTAATTATACTGTCGTTTTATTTTTAATAAGATCAGACGAGAAATGATAACATTCAGCGCAGACTTTTAATGAGAGAAGATCAGGGCTCGTCTTCTGTGGATAGCACATAACAAAGCATGCAGAATACGGCTGCATTGTGCTCAGATTTATGTCCGTTAACGGTTCAGTATACTTGCGTAAAGAGATATCTCAGTCTAAATATTCTGATGACGTCATACACTTGCCACGTACGAATTTTTTGGATTTTCTTCCTGTTGCTCTCATGTTAAATAGAGATTCTTGGTTAGAAATAAAAACCTCGTCCCAGGAATATCACAGGACTAGAGGAGCCCTGGGAACTAGGTTGCAATAATAACACGATTAATTTTACAAATAAAATTCGAAAGCTGTTTATATTAAGAGTAAATCAAATTTAGAAACGATGTTTTTCCCAGTTACAACGTTGTCGCCATCTCTATTTTGAGCTCAAAACTTCCCAGGAGTAGTAAAATCTTGGGAACGAGTTTGATTTCTATTATTGGAAATTGTTTATATTGCATCAAATTCCCGCGCAATTTCCCGTACTGTCCTTGTCACGGCTAGACAACTTCGGTAAGAGTTCTTTTATATCTATTTAGCAAAACAGAGCTTCGCATGGCGTCAGGGAATTATAAAGATTATGTAGTTTGTCTCAATGTCTCGTCTATCTCAAACATAATCCACTTAAAATAGTTTTTGATCTGTTTGTAAAATAATATCTTCGCTTTAATGTCGAAGCCGCATATTTGACCAATCGAGGCGCTTTGTAAAGATTTTTATTTTTCTTAACGAAAACTTCTGGTTTCAGGGTGTCATTTTAGAAAATTTTTTGTCCACTTTTCCCTCAAGATCTCTACGTCTCTCTATGATAACGGGACAGCCATCAGCTTATCATAAGAATGTCAGTTTATCAGTAAGAAAAAGTAGGTAAAACGTGACTAAATTTTCGTTTAGTTCAAATCTTTTCTTTTTTTACTAAAAAAGGAATTTCTAAAAATACATTTAAATATAACTTTATGACACTTTTTTTATTCATTTTTGAATAAAAAAATAAATAAATAACCAACAAGCCATTCTCCACCCCAGAGCTCTTTTCTTAATAAAGAGTTCTGGGGTCGAGAATGGCAACAACCAACATAAAGAAACAAACAGTCGAGCCTGTGAAATACACAAACTTAGGCAACCGCCTCAGGCTAAAAATGACACTTAGAAGAATTTTTGGATAAAAATTGCGTGACTGAAATGCACAGACAATGCGCAAATCTCTGTTGAAAATATGTTGGTCGTAGTTACGCCCATCATAGGGTAATACCCGCCTTCTTTATTGGCGTTCAGGTTTCTTGGTTAACTTGTCTGGACATAATAACGACGGCCTACGTGATGAGATGACATTGACATCGATAAAAATAAGGATTGTTAACGTAGTCAACGCTAGCCTACGTCATGAGATGAATATCGACGCCGACAACGGCCGAAAAAATAAGACTCATTAAGATAGTGCTTAGGCAGTGTCTAATTTTCGTATTTCTCGCTATAGTAATCGCTTTTCAAGAATAATTTTCCTGTCATCTTCAACTTTTTAAATTATTTCAGCTTTATCTAATATTTTATTATTAAATTGTCGCAGTAGGTTCAATAAGGGTCATTTTTCGGTTTCCTTTATGACGCGATTGGTTTTACTGTGAATAAAAACCCAGAGGAAAATAAAAAAATTGAGGTTACTAACCTTAAAAAAAACCCTGACTTCAGGACTCTTCTTGCTTAGGAAAGAGCCCTGTTACTGCGTCGTTAAATATTCTGTCGGTTATTGTACCCAAAATATTAAATAAAGCGCTGAGAGCAAGACTGAAGAAAAGATATTCGAAATTTAATGTCCCACGGTAAAGTTTAAAGTTAAAACTCAGCCCCAGATCCAGAGCTTTACTGTTGAAGATCGTTACAAATATATTGCATCACACATCAAGAGTGAAACAATTATCTTGATTGACTAAAAAAGGGTGATTTATCAAAAGCGGAACTGATTGAGATAAATTCGAAGAACGGCTGACCCCTTGTTTTTGTCAGAAATATCGTAATATATAGAAAAATAGCCAAACGTTTGTTATAACACTTAAAACTTATGGGGAACACCAGGGAATAAATGAAAATGACGAAAAAGAATAACAAAATTTACGCTTACCGAAATCCGATTGGCAGTATGCTTCATGTAACGTTTTGCGCAAACACTTGCACGCAAGTGAGGCATCCTGATAAATTAGAACAGTAACGAAAACAAGCCAGTGTGCGTTCATGATCAGTGAGTGAGGCGACCATACATCGCAAGCTCGACACTTAAAGATTATATATTGTAGTTATATGCTAATTATAATTCATCGTTTTTTTGACAGCTGGCCACTTTCGTTTCCAGACTCCATTGCAGCAGACTGTTGAGTCAGTATTTCAATTTTAAAGCATGAACGACTGGCTGTCAATTTGTGTGACAACCATGTCTCGATTAAGGAAATACTTAAAAACATGTTTGTTTTAATTGTGTTTGGGACATCGTTACAAAGAGAGACAAGAATGTGTCAAACGACGACGAAGAGCACTGTTAAATTGTGACTGACACAACGGGGGAGAGCACAGTTGAAACCCTAAAAACTTATGAATTAAGCATCAAACGCTACATTTTTAATATAATCTACAATCCCAATCTTGTCAACATGTCTTCAGAACTTCACAATGCGTCTCCAATTGCCGTTAACACGTCTCTCAGTCTCGTCCATCCGTCTCCGAATTTTATCACGAGTCATAAAACGTGATCTGCGGTCTGTTTTTTTTATAAGAACATCGTGAAACTACTGTGTAAAACAACAACCATTGCCACACTTACTTAAATAAAACAGTCTTTTGAGGTGACCACAGTGAAATTACGACTAACCTACGCCAGAGGAAAATTTCTAAATTGCAACCCCCCTCGATTCGCTAAAAACGCATGTTTTTTCCATATTAATAACCATAACCATGATTGATAAGATTTTTGTAAAATTAGTAGAACGTGTCCCCTTTAAGAAAGCTTTAAGGAAAGATTAAGCGTGCAAATCTCATTCTATTTGTTTCCCTAAACGAAAGCAAGATAATAGGACTGTGTCTTTGCAAATCAATGAAAAAGTAATTGAGACTCAAATACATAGGCTATTAAGAGTGACGTGGCTCAAACCAAAAAGAATCATAATTCAAAAAGTGTATCCATGTTATATAGTGTTTTGTCAAAAACGACGCTTTACTGAATGTTAGTGACGTAATTACACTCTTCTAGAAAGGGCGTTCCCTGGTTTTACATTGTGCAATAATACATTGCTTTTCTTCCCGCAAATATGAATATCGAAATGATGTACACGCCAAACAGGCGGGCTAAAAGGGAGTGAAAATATTTCAGTACTCGAAGGAGCCTGAGAAAAAGGTTGTATGTCACACATTTTCTAGTAAACTTTGATAATTTATCGTAAATATATTTACAGACATCACAAGGGTAATTTTATAGAGATTTTCCTAATCATCACTTAACACTGCACGCTGTAAAGAAGCACGTGGCTCAAACCTTTCAATATTCGAAGCAATTTATCAGTCAACCTAAAGTCAGTAAATAAAACAGAACAAAAAATAATTATTATAACTTTCGAGACTTCTTTAATCAACCTCATCCCCAGGGCATCTTGTATCTTTTCAGATTTCGCCGTCCCGAGATAAAAAAACAGGCGCTGGGAACGAGGTTGTTCTTTAATACGATAGAGATGATTACACACCAGCCTAAATGATCAAGTAAACACGTGAATTTGGTCTTCCTGGATAGATAGCCAACACGCTCGACCCCAGAGCTTTTGGAGATAAAACCTATCTCAAAGAGCTTTGGGGTGGAGAATGGTAACAACAATAACATAAAGAAACAAACAGTCCAGTCTGTAAAAACACGAAAACTTAAGCAACATCAAGCCTCAGCCAAAATTTTGTGTTGCTTATTAAAACGGGTATATACGTTCAGATGGGGCGTGAAACTTGCTGCAGAAATTGGGCGCTAGTGGACAACATTGGGCGTTATTGTTTAAATATCATAGTCTTTCTTCTTTGAAGTAACTTTACGCCTTAAAGAGTGAAAGCCACGTCATAATTATAAGATTAACCACAGAAAAAATCTATTAACGTAATTCTGTAGACACCATTTTGGAAAATAGTTTTTGATTGGTTTTGTATAAAAACATATAAACTTCGACAAAACACGTGTTAACTAATATATATTGAAAAACATATATAACTATCATAGCCACAAGTTCTATCTTTAATTTGATCACTCTTTCCACACTGGCGCCTCATTCAAATCATGACATAAATTATTTAGTTACTATAGCAACCACGTCGGTACACTCGTTATAACGTTACCGCTTCAATCAGTTCAGCTTTGTTTTCAAATATACGAATATTAAACTGACGAGATTTCATTTAACCGTTCTTTTCTGTAGTCTCCAACTTTTGGACGTCGTTGGTCAATGTGCTGCGTCTCCGTGATACTAAAGATGGCAGCGTATTCGATATTCTGATTGGCTATTGAAAAATATTTTTGCTAAAAACCTTTTTTCGGCGGATGGTTAAGATTTAGTAAATTTAGTACACGCAGAATCAGCATATCTTATAAGTTTTCCGAAACTTATATTTTACACCAAAAATGGTTCGCAAAAAAGGTAGACAGCGCCCATGACATAGTGACTAATAAATGGACTTAAACAAAAAAGAAATTCAAAAAAAATATTTTCCAGAAGTTTTCAATCATTGCAACTTTGTAGGTTTTCTAGAAGCATATTCCATTTCGAGGAGTAGTGGCCACCGTGATTTACGTTGTAGCTGCATCTGCAGTATGTGTTGAAAACCATATGCAGACTTGACGCGTTTATGCTATTTTCTTCCAAAATTGAACTTTCAACGAAGTTACTACAGCCTTCCTAATTCACGGCGACGTCTTGTTTGAACAAAGATTCTCGAGTCAAGTCGGCAAATATTTGTCGACGTTGGTTTTCTTTAAGTTAGATGTAGCTTGAATTTAAAAATGTTTTGCACTCCATTTTCTCTTTAAATTTAACGGTTGCTCATGTACTGGAGTGTACGGTAGCAAAACAAGTATTAACTGTCCACGCGAAAAACCAGTTCGCCGACGCGAAACAAGAATATGGTATTTCACATTTGAATATAAATTACAAAAACAAAATAATTGGAACAAAAAAGTATGGTTAAAAAGGTAAAGGAATACGAAGTATTTTTTCGAGCCAATGTTTGCATTAACCACAAGCAAACTCACTACTAATATCAAAAACAATGCCAACTAGAGAAAGCAATGAGCGTGGCTTTAAAATCAAATATTCGCGCAAAAAAGTTGGTTAGTGCGCGAAAAAGTTGGTCAGTGCGCGAAAGAGTTGGTTAGTTCGCAAAAAAGTTGGTTACTGCGCGAAAAAGTTGGTTAGTGCGCAAAATATTGTTTAGAAATTATGCGCAAAATGTTTATTTGCGCGAAAATAATTTTTTAAAAAACAAAAAAACGCGTTTACACTTTGTGTAAAACCCTGTGGTGTAATTAGCTTGATGGGCGAAAATTAATACGTGCGAAATACGTTCCTATTGATATAACGCGAAAACTAATTCACGCGAAAATTAACACGAATAAGTTAGAATCAGTGACAATTTGTGATATAACTAAATTTTTTGTACAATCTAGCAACACGACAAATTTCTTTATGTTTTGATTCAGACAATTTAAAAACACCTGGTTAGCTATTATTAGGTTGTTTTTTTGTTTATATGAATATTAAAATTTTAACCAGGCTTGTCATTATTCTTATTTCTCTATTGTTCTAAACAATAGACCTTTGTTTTTAACCAGTAACCTTAGCCTGATATTCTTATAAAGCATATTCTTATAAAAGAAAAAAAACGTGTAATAAGCAAGTTTTTTTAAAAAAACCCTGAAAGCTCTGCATACCGATCACCTTGTATCAGATTGTACATACCATTAATTAGTACACAGGAGAGGTTACTTCACAAGTCTTGCTAACCAATGATATATTTCTGTAGATGCCTTTACATTTATATTAACAAAACAAGAACAAGTAATAACTTTCCAAAACTACAAATTACAGTACTACAAACACACTTGGTGTACTAGAGCATTCCGACTAACGTATGCACACAAGGTTGCACATCACACTGTTATTAAATGATCGTACGTCAATTTAAATATGACTTCCACATTTTAATTCTAGCATTTTGATGTCGTCATGGCGCCGTGATGTAGGTGACGAAAAACTTGATCACGACAACATAAAACAAACAAAAACCGATTAAGAATCTGACAAAGTCATAAGCATAAAACGTGAATACAATCCCAACACCAATCCCACAGCATATGAGGAGGAGAGCAATCACACCATAGAAGAACAAACGTACGTGTCTTGCATATCTTCTATGCTCGTGCCGCTCGTCACCGTTCAGTAGATACGTTAACAGCATAAAGAGGATAATTAAAAATGTTCTGATGACGTAACAGAAATGAACCAATCGATTTTGACGTCCATCTACATCTCCTTGAAAGCGCACATTGGAGGGTGACGGGAGAGGGTGATTGTTGGCTGGTCTTCGCATCTCGGCCAGTGAACGTTGCCTGTGTTATATTTAATTACATATATGAGCAATAGCAAATATAAACTAAAAGATGGAACAGACCGCGCGGGGACCAAATCGCGAGTTCTTACTTGCTAAGCGATCGCTTAAACCGCCTACCTAACGACAACTCGAAGTAGTGCTGCTTTGATTGTATCATCTGGTGATATATCTATACTACCATAAATATTCTTAAGCAAGAGAGCTAGCTCTTTGACGCATCGAGGAAGAGTTAGAAAGTCACCTTGGTAGGTAAAGTAAACAATGACACATGATTGTTACACTTGCTCGAACTAGGTTCGAATTGGAATAGAATGAAGTAATCTTACAGACGTAAACTTTGTGGACACAAAAGAGTGGGCTCTCTACAACTCGAACACTTCCCATCTTACTTATCGTATAATTTCGCGCTATCTAAAATTAGCGCAGTCACGTGTGCAAAATCAAATCCGCGAGATTGTCAGGTTACGCCTAAAGGGTTGACTTTGTCATTCATAATTTTTCCAAGATTTATAAATAGTTTTGTTACTTCAACCTGATAAAGACTTTACGCGGTAAACCAAGCATGTTTCTCTCGTCAATACTTTCTCATACGATAAGGCTATTTTAGTAAAAAAATTTAGAAATTATTTTAATATAATGCAATTTTTTCTACTATCAATTATTTTCCCAAAAAAACGTGGGAAAATAAGCCCGCGCGAATTTCCGCATAATAAGGCATCTTGAATAAATTATCTCCACAAGCTATTTTTAAACTAAAAAGAATACCTGTGAATGTCAGGATAAAGTCTTTTAATCTCATCTTGAGTTTCTACAAAAAGGAAAAGTTTTCTTTCTTTCGAGTATTAAAAAACTTTTTTAAAATCATTGTTACCGAGAAAATATCTCTCACCTGAGCTCGCTTCCACTGAATATATTCGTTGTCGGCATAATGGACACATCGGTTTCTTGCGAGACACTTTGTGCAGCTGACGTAAACACGGCCCGCAAAAAACATGTTGACAAGCGGTAGTATGCGGGTCGTACAAAATGTCCAAGCACACCGGGCATTGGTAGCGGTCAGGTATTTCAAACACGGTTCCCTAAATTGAACATTTAAATTCTGAAACACCCATGTTGAATTTTAAAAACGATTTTTTGTGTTATCGATTTTAAACGAGGCTACATATTCACTTACGTCATCATCATCATCGGAGCGTTCAAGCTCTTCTTCCTGGTTGTTTTCAAATTCACCCGATTGGAAAGGTGAAGAAGACGTAGTATAATTTAAATTCGAGCGCCTGAAAACATAGATATAAATTAACATAATTAATTTAACATAAATTAACATAATTCACTTGTCGAAACAAAAGTAATGACGTGACTTTCATTTGTCGAAATTTTTAAAATTAAACAAGGAAGCAAAACAACCTTACCTTCTTTGACTGTCACTCTCCTGCGCTGCTCTTCTTCTGTGTCTTGTTCTTCGCCGTTTTAGCGTGGAACAGACATTTTCATCACTTTCAATCAAGTCTTGCAAGTTTCGAAGTTCTCTCTGCACATCCACCAAGTCACCGTGTATGTCGTGGTCTCCTCTGACACCAAACAACGCGTCAAGATCTCCACAAACAAGTCTAGAGTTCTGCTGGCAATTAAGACATGCGTTTGATGCATCGTATGATATATTTACAAAATCATCAAAACGTTGCCTCGATAAATAGCTACACCCACACTGTGGGTTAACGCGTCTTCTGTTGTCTGATCGAGACAACAGCTGATTGTACCAGGAACGACAGCACCTGCAGTTCAGAACATGAGGAGTGGCTTTATGAGAAGTGAAATAATCTCTTGGGAATTCATTCGCACATTCTGTTGGCGAATTTGGAAGTCGGTTCTGGCCACGTGAGCACTTTGCATCAACAATAACATCTTCACCGTCGCTAACTTCAGAATCAAAACATACATTCTCGAATATAGAAGTAGTGGAATTAAACCTTCTGCGCACACAACACTTCATACTATCTCCACTTTGCTTTTCATTATGAGCGCCAACCCTGCACGTATTGCAATGTTCACTTTCTTCGCTGTTGTTACCAAGAGTGTCTAGTTCAATTCCAGTGGATATCGATTCGTTGCCTGTGTTAAGAGAACCATTTAAAGCTTTACCTGCGAAAAAAAAACAAGATTTCTCATAGTTTTACGACATGTTTAGAGTTACTGAACTTCACTTTCGCGAAAAAACCCGTAGATTTCGCTTAGATTCCTAGATGCGCTTGGGGAATCCCTCATTCCCCTAAGCGCGTGAAAAAAAGGATTTTGTGTGTAAATAGTTCAAATGAAACGCGGTCAACTAAATTAGGTTGCTAGCTAAAAAATCAAATCCCTAAATTTAAGAGATCCTGGTTAATTCTTTAATGACGTCGAATAAAATTCTAGAATAAAAAATACCACAGCTTGAAACATTTGAAAATCTGAAAGAAAAAAAAATACAAATAATCAACATGACGTTTGTCAGTATTTAAATTTAAGGATGAGATTTCCCTTTGAAATTATTTATATAGTAGATGTCTTCCTAGGATGTTTTAGTAGAAAAATAGGAAGGATATAATTTCTGGAACTTCTAGGAGATGGAGAAAACCATAGGACATCCTAGGAGCATTTTTTAATATTTAAATTTTTAAATTTAAAAGTCGTAAATATCCTACCGTCCACTTCAATGTTTAATGATGCAGGGTTATACTTCGCACTGCAAGTACGCGAAATTTCGATGTTAGTGTCATCAATGCCAGATAAAGAGGGACTGTTTCGTTTTCCAGATATGTCATTTTCTTCTCTAAAGCTTCGGTCACCATTTTGTTCTCCATCCTCAGGGTTATCAGTTTGTTTTTCACTGCTAGTATTACCATTTTGGGCTTTACTGTCAAGGTTACCATTTTGTTCTTTACTATTGGAGTTTCCAACTTGGTTATCACTGCCATGACTATCATTTTGGTCATTTCCTTCTGTATTTTTTACATCGACAGAATCATTATTTCCACACGTCATGGCTTTCATATGATCAATTTTACTTTTCACCACGTAGATTGCAGGAATGGTTTCCTGTCTGCATTCACATTCAATCATATGAATAAAATCAAATGCACCAATTCGAGCTTCACACTGTGGGCAATAAAGCTTTCCTTTACACCAGTTTCCCTAAAAAAGACGTACAAACGGTCAATATGCGTTCTAAAGTTCTGAAAAATGAAAAAGGAAAATAGTAGCAACATTATATTATTAGGCTATTGAAGAAAAATATACTAACATCTTCCATTTAATATTGCCATGGAGAAAAACAGACAACTTTGCAGAAATTAGTCATCAATCCGAAAGCAAGTGAAAATAGTTTTCTTTGTAGATGTTCCTTTATTCGCACATTATAATCGTGACAACAAAGAGTTTCCACCTTGTCTTTAAAGTTATTGTCATGTAAAATCAGCTTAGTATATACAATTCATAATAAACTTGGGTACACTACATACCTCCTCAACAAGCTTTAAAACCCAGGGTAAAATATTATCATCATCACGAAGGTACCATAAAGAACAGCTTGGTTGAACAATATGTTGTGAAGATAAATCCACACTTTTGAACAAAACAAGACGGCACCTTCTGCATTGAAATTTATTATCTGACATTTTTTCTAAATGAAGAATCAAGAATTATTATCAGTATAATTCTCTTTCGGGGAAGTTTCTGGTATGCATGTAGCAGACAGCAGATGTTTAGTATTTGTTAATTTTAGGTGCGTTGGTCAACTTGTCATAAAGTTTAGCATGTTTAATGATATGGATAGCGCCCCTAAACCAAGTGAGTTGGCATGTGTTCAGTGTGCACAAGTTTCTGTCAATTTCGCAAAAATTACTTCCCCTTACAAAAATTATTGGAACACTCGCTATTCCCAATAATTGATACATGTGAAATTTGTAATTTTTCCCCCCTTTTTAAAAACGAATTACAATATTTTTTTCCTGGGAACTATATACAATATGTGAATTTCAATTTCAGCAGTCTTTATTTACTGCCTTTTATATAAACGCCTTTAAAAAACGTTATATATCTAAATTTATAAACTAAATGTCATCAAATCCTGTTTTCACTGATAACATGAAAGTTTACCTTCCTGACCATAGTCAATTTACACGTATATATAATGACTAAAATAGGTAAACACCAGTCTTCACAGAACGACCAGAGAACCAGCAGAGAAAGAGCAGTTCATGCAGAATGACCAGAGAATTAGCAGCGAACCAGCAGTATTGTGACAGAGCGAGCAATCTGAATAATTAATATTAGAGAAAAAGCATAGAGGAAGGAGAACAATTTGAAAGTGTTCTCCAGACATTTAAAAAACATTTCAAAACAAACACGCTTGGGATTATTTCAACACTGTACGAAAGAATAAATTTAAAAGTAAAACATGCAAAGCAAGCAACTTTTTGATATTGATATCTGAGAATTTTAAATGTCAGAATAAAAGTGTGAGTCTATGAAAAAAAAGAGTGTTTGCCTGCCAACCTCCTGGGGGCCTTGTGGTACATGCTATAAACATTGCTTTTATTATTAGTGAAAAAAAGTCAGCATCATTTACTGTTTTAAGGGATATCCCAAAAATGTTCGTAACACAAAACGTTGTAGTTGATGATAAAAGTAAAAATGAATCACTAACATTGAGATTTCCCCTTTTTTTGATTTTTTTTTTGTGGTGAGAGAGATCGTGATCGTTCTGTGCAGACTGGTCATTACCTGCTTTAGTCTTACGCAATTTACAACTAATTGAGACTTTTGTCCTGTTGACCAAGGAATACTACAAGGTCATTAGTAGGACTAAAGCTTTATCATAATGACCTGACAGAACCATGTCTAAATAATGCCATCGAAATGTTTGCTAACGATACCATTAGATATTGTTATTCATATCACATGGATTTTCTATTGGACAGTATATACAAACATTGTCAAATAATTTGTCCAAGTTAAAGTTTACCACCAACTTAAAAACAAGTTGATTTCATATGAAGGAGCTTGGAAAGTTGTCTAGGAATCTGTTTATTCTTTTGAAAAATCTTTATTGGTTCTTAAAATCTTGAGCACCAATAAAGGTTTTTTAAAAAAATAAAAAAGTTTCTTAAGACAACTTTCAAAGCTCTTTTATATAAAATCAATTTGTTTTTAAGTGGGAGGTAGGTTTAAAAGGAATTGATTATCCATCTGGGAAAATCTAAAATGCTGATATCTATAATAGAAGCACTATTGGTCCCTTACAAGAAATCGTAATGGAGAATCAACATTCGACTCCTGTGCCAGGCTTTATTATCATTCAAAACTACGTAAGTATATCCGGTGATAAAGTGACAGATTTGTCTTGTAGTCACACACTTATTATGTGTGGTTTCCTTTTGCCTTCAACAATTTTTTTGGGATGATAAGCGGCGAACAAGTCTGGAAACCGTCAACTGAAAAAAAAATCCCTGGTACAAGGTTGAAGGTTTCATTCTTAGTTTATCTACCGCCTATTCACCTGTATCAACGTTGGTTAAAGAATAAAAAAAATGAATGAATGTACTTGTACAAGAATGTAGAACAGTTAAGCACAACGCAGTTAAAATCGTTCTAAATCATGAAGCTTTTTTGAGTGAAATACCGCTATTGTTTCTCTATTGGAAATTTTATAGTTATTGAAAAACACAAACAAATAAGAGCGTGTGGTGAATCGATGAATCATGCGGCTTTTGTTATTTAATTATTTTCATTGTTGTAGTCCCTATGGGACAATTTTTCCTTTCGGCATAATTCGATATTCGAAAAACGAAAGTTATTATATTACGCTTTGACACATTTTTTTTTCAGAAAATAAACAGTTGATATAATCAGAGATTACGAATCACACATAGTAAACTTCTGATAATTTTATTATACACGGTAACAGATAATGGCCACTTTAATAACGAAGAACTTTTCTGTAACTCTCATAATTATTCACGGTTTAAAGAAAACTTTAGTGTTAAATAGGAAATTGTGTAAATTGTACAATGATTCTACCTGACGAGAAGTTATAATAATCGTTGCTCCCAGCATGGTAATTGAATTTATTTATTTATCATGAATATTTATACAGGATGGCCATTCAAAAATTAGTAAAATATACAATACATTATATACACAATTTCTGTTCTTCCATGGGTCCTGTTAAAGATGACGATAACATTAGTATTAAACTAAAGGAATCATGTAATCAACTTGAAGAAACGATCACTGTTTCAATGGGTGACACAGTCGGGGAAGCAGTGGATTTCAAACCAAAAATCAAAATCAGCATCATTACAATAACTAACCAAAAGGATGACATAGATTTTTCAAATTCAACCCAGAGAAGAAAATCAATTAACAATATTTTATTAGGTGAGTTGATAATTGATCATTATTCACTTAACGAAGTACACCGTGGGAAGGTTGGTCAATGGGACTTCATATGGGGAAAAGGAAATCATCAACCTTGTACCCAGGATTGAAATTAAACGCGCAAGACTATGCTTTCGAGTGGGTTTGAGGAACATGAGCAATTCAGAAAAACTGTTAGTCACTGTATTACATCACGTATTGAACAAAATTTTGCTTTGATGGGGGTTTTTAGGAAATTTTATTGTCTGGAAAGAGGACCAAAAAAAATAATTTCCCCGACCGGCTGACTTGAGTTATTTTTTTCGAGTCGGGGTTACGGCAAGCGAACAATTTCTTAAGGGTGGCCTAAGCTAAGTTTAGAACAACCTTATCACCATTGTCAGATATAAACTTTTATCGGATGTCAGCAACACTTTCTATTACAAAGCAGTAATACCTTTATAATATTTCCGTTTGGGAGAATAGTTCTCCAGAAATGCTAAAAAAACTTGACAAACTGCATGTTCAAGGTGCTGGCATTCTCTATTGACAACCTAATAATCCAACTAGTAATTATCTTCGTTCAACTGAACGGCCAGGGTGTATAATCCAGCATTCTTAGTAGCTATAGAACAGCTATTTCCCCTTGAAATTTATAGCAAATTTACAAATATATTACAGGAGCTAATTATATTCGCTACAAAATATGGAACTTATGACCCATTTTATTCAATTTGTGAAGGAATAAGATTCCAATAATACCTAAGACCAACATGATAATATTCCCATTGGGGATTTAGTGGCCTTGTTTTACATTTCTAGATTACACCCTGCTGGTGACACTCCATATTATTACAAATGTCAAAGCTTTGGTTGCAAATACTTTTTTGAAACTTTGTGTGTCACCTAATGTTTCTATTTAGGATTTTGAATATAGCTATATTAGCTACACAAGTAGACAAAAAATTACATTTTTTTCTACGGGAAAATGTTTAACTGTTCTGTAAATGCACAACTGTAATATTATAGAAAGTCATAAATGAATTCTGTTGTTTGTATTTTCAGCGGTAAGCTCTTTCAGCTCTGACATTTGCGTGGCAGAAAAAAAAGTTGGGGGGCTAGGTGAAGCAAAGTATATAATTATAAGTCCATTTTGTCACATGATTTCTTATAGGACTTTAAAATGAGTTCAAATAATTCAGAAGGCATCCATCTACACTCCATAATAGTTTATAACATCAACAATGTTTCAGTGAAAGAAATCCACAGGAAAAGCCCTCTCTTCACCAAATCCTAACATCTTTTGCCAGGGCAAAAGAGCTTACCAACTGAAAAGTAAACAAATAACATCACGCTGGAAATTCATCTAATAAATCCTAACACATGTAGCTAGCTATATTAATCGATTTAGATCAACTTAATTTGTCATGGAAGGTAGCTAAGCTTTAAGCCACATTATTACTAAAAAATGGGGTTCAACAAAGTTCAATTTGTTGCACTGCAACAAAAAAAAGAAGATAGCATCCTAATTCTGAAATCACTTAAGAACGTAAAAGAACGTAAGAAAACTTAACGCATTTTAATTTTTTCTATATCTGATAAATTTTTGATATCTACTAAAGCCTAATTTAAATCTACCTCAAAGTATTTAAAAGATATGTCTAGCTAGCTAGCTATATAGCTAGCTATAAGATAAAGCATGCTTGCTTCATTTTAGAAAAAATTAATGATGCTATTTACTAGCTAGCTATGATAATGGATTATAGAAAGTGGAAGTCCAAGCATTCCCTAATCTTGTATAAGTTGCAATGGAAAATTGAAGCTGTATTTATAAAACTGCAGAAGAAATCTACATTTACTGAAAGGAGATTTTTGTTGCTGTTGGTTGGGTTGCTTGCGAAGTCTTTTTCGTGCACCTTCATTGAATTGTATTAACTTCTACTCATCAATAGTGGTACGAAATTCATCCGCGATCTCGGTCCAAATCCCATAGTCCCAACCTTGTCCGCAGGACTATTTGCGTTCCAACGGGGCGCTGCGCTCCCTCTGATAGTTATAACGTCAATGTAAAGGTGATGGAGTCGAGCTTGATATAGTCCAACTTCAATGTCCTCCACGCGTCCCAGAATACTATTCGAAATTGTATTTACAGTTGAACTTCTTTTCGTTTCTAATTTTCTGTTATAATAGCTTTTCTGTGGGCTCTTTTTTTAAAAACTTTGTGGTTAGTGTTGAAAACTGCTCGTTCCCAGTGCCCTATACAGATAGAAGATAGATAGATAGGATAGATAGATAGATAGATAGATAGATAGATAGATAGATAGATAGATAGATAGATAGATAGATAGATAGATAGATAGATAGATAGATAGATAGATAGATAATAGATAGATAGATAGATAGATAGATAGATAGATAGATAGATAGTAGATAGATAGATAGATAGATAGATAGATAGATAGATAGATAGATAGATAGATAGATAGATAGATAGATAGATAGATAGATAGATAGATAGATAGATAGATAGATAGATAGATAGATAGATAGATAGATAGATAGATAGATAGATAGATAGATAGATAGATAGATAGATAGATAGATAGATAGATAGATAGATAGATAGATAGATAGATAGATAGATAGATAGATAGATAGATAGATAGATAGATAGATAGATAGATAGATAGATAGATAGATAGATAGATAGATAGATAGATAGATAGATAGATAGATAGATAGATAGATAGATAGATAGATAGATAGATAGATAGATAGATAGATAGATAGATAGATAGATAGATAGATAGATAGATAGATAGATAGATAGATAGATAGATAGATAGATAGATAGATAGATAGATAGATAGATAGATAGATAGATAGATAGATAGATAGATAGATAGATAGATAGATAGATAGATAGATAGATAGATAGATAGATAGATAGATAGATAGATAGATAGATAGATAGATAGATAGATAGATAGATAGATAGATAGATAGATAGATAGATAGATAGATAGATAGATAGATAGATAGATAGATAGATAGATAGATAGATAGATAGATAGATAGATAGATAGATAGATAGATAGATAGATAGATAGATAGATAGATAGATAGATAGATAGATAGATAGATAGATAGATAGATAGATAGATAGATAGATAGATAGATAGATAGATAGATAGATAGATAGATAGATAGATAGATAGATAGATAGATAGATAGATAGATAGATAGATAGATAGATAGATAGATAGATAGATAGATAGATAGATAGATAGATAGATAGATAGATAGATAGATAGATAGATAGATAGATAGATAGATAGATAGATAGATAGATAGATAGATAGATAGATAGATAGATAGATAGATAGATAGATAGATAGATAGATAGATAGATAGATAGATAGATAGATAGATAGATAGATAGATAGATAGATAGATAGATAGATAGGAGATAGATAGATAGATAGATAGATAGATAGATAGATAGATATAGATAGATATTTTCTCACATATAAACCTTTACATTTGATGTCTGTCGTAAATATATACACATGTACAAACTTATCTTTTAAATATACATTTAAAAAGTTCTATATACGTTTTCGTATAAGCTAAAGATTTTTTCCAATATATTTTTTATTTTAGGAGGATATGTATGTACAAGTTAGAACCTTAAAATTTATGGTCTGTGAAGGAAACCTCTTTGACAGCCTTTTGACAGCTGAATCCGCTATATAGCGCAGCGTTGTTGCCATCTTGTTTATGTTGGGTGACAAGACAAAGCATTTTTGTCTTATTTTAGCTTTTATACACAAAATGTACTGCAACATGAACGAATGATCAAAATGCAAATAGCTATTGTTTGCTTGTGTCCAATGCCTCAATTAAATTTAACACTTTGGCAAAAAATTTTGAATGAGTCGGAATAAATTAAATAAAAGTTTGCGAATACAAGGCAAATCCGCAAACACTAATTAACGCAAACTTTTCTTCTGCAACCATTTCTTCCCTTATGGTACCCACCTGGGATCTTTTAAAAGAGATCGAATAGATGATTGTTGTTTTGCTGACATTGTACGAATGTAAAATCCACATAAAATTATAAAAGTAAGTTTTCCAATAAAAACTTATTCGGTGAAATGTCAAGTTGTATCTGCCACCACTGTGCCTCGAGTACCACGTTCGAGATGAGAAAAAATAATGTTACGTTGCGTTCAAAGCACGTTATTTATTACATATGACTTTGCGAATTTTCTACTTGCGTCTTTACACATGTATTAAAACAGTTCACATAGCTGACATATTTCTTTTCTATTTCTCATAAGGAACGCAATAACAACATCGGTTTTGAGTATATGTTGGTGGACACCCACAGCTCAATCTATTTGAAAACATCTAATCCATGGTTTCTTTACATCTGTTTTTGAATTGCAATTTAGTGAACTTATATCTTAAGATATGATGTATAAACAATTTATTTATAAGTTAGTTACGTGTATGGCTTCTATATACATGGCATGAAATGACGTGTAAATAATTTACGCGGAGTTACTAAGCAAGTTAAAATTGTAACATTGACATTTCGTGCAATGAATAAAAAGTTTTTTTTTAACCAGCATGAAAATCGAGCTGGCTAACTTGATTTGAAACAAATATTTTACTGATGTTAGAAGAATAGTGATGATGAGGATTTCTTCTTGATAGGAAACATCGTCGTGAAATGGAAAGTATGATTTTATTTCATTTTGAGATGTAAATTTATATTTTTCTTAAAAACAACAACACATTATTACATTGGGATACAAAAAATTATATTTTATGAAAATTGGGTAGTTGATTTATCGTAACGTATCGTATCGATTCAACTTTTTTAGTATCTTTTGTTGATTAGGATCTATTGGGACTAAGAATTTTCTATCAAAAGAGAAGAAAAAATATCGGAATAACTGACATCATGCGACTCAGTTTTGTTTATAAGTAAACCGCTTGTAAGGACAACTTTAAAAATTTTCAGTTTCACTCGGTAGCCCATTTCAGTTTCTTGGTGATTTTTCAATAACGTTTTTAAAACAGTGTTGTTAGTTCTATGGTATATTAACTTTAAAAAGTTTCAAATGAAAACAACTTACAAAGTTTAAAGTTGGAAAATGGTATGGCCATTTATGCGGCTGCATGTAGTAAGCATGGACTCTAAAGGTACTTACTAGAAAATTAATGACACCCCGCCAATATAAGTTCGGTAGTATAATTCTTTGTCTCGTATCGTCCTCTTACAACACCTAGAATTTGCTGCCTGAATAAGCCAGATCAGCGTATCACAGGAGATGAATAAGTCCTGGGAACTGTTCTGTTTGTTTCTCTCAATGGAAAAATGGCTTAAAGACGGGGGAAATACTTCTATGGATATGAATAAACACAGCCTTGTCAAGAGCTTTTTATAAGAAACCTAACAAGACCTAGGAGAGAGTTTGGGATTAATGCGTCAGAAAGAAATAACGACATAAACTTTTGCGCTTAGCCATATTCTTGTAACTCTTGCAACTGAACTTTTTTCGCGTTTAAGTGCAAAAGCTTCCAAAATTGCCAACGTTGCTGGTATACGAGTTAAAACATTTTGCCCTCTCCAATATATATATTCCTCTATCCTAGCGTAGTTTACGAATTAGTTTCACCATATTCATCATGCCGGGGTATTAGGAGCGAGTGTAGTACCAAGGAAGCCCAAAAATTCCTTACCCCATAACTTTCCTTGTGTTGGATTGTAAGTCATAAAAATAAAATGCATGTCACATGACAACTAAAAATGATGCCTCAAATGATGACTGTCAGCAATCATTTTTGCTGACGTTTTTTGTTAAAGATCTGTTATTTGGCATATATATTAGGTAATATTTGCTTTAAAATTCAAATTAAGTATTATTTTGATAATTTGAGTGATATTTTAACTATTCATCCATAATTCATTAACTTATAGAGGCGCCAATTACACAAAATATCTGGAAAAATGTCATACAGCGTTAATTTTGTACACATTTTGTTGAAAAGATACCATTTTAACATTTATGGATCAAGAACCCCCATAAACCTCAGAAAACAGAAAAAATCGATAAATTCTTTGGACGTAACTTCTAGAAAATATTAACGCCCTAGGGCGTAAGCAAGTCGCAAGGGGACGTTAAATATTTAAACGTTTTGTAACGTGCGAATTTCAAATAAAGAACTTTAAGGAAGAAAATCGCTAATGTCAAGAAATTTGAGAAATTTGAAATGGAGCTTTTGAAAAAGGCCATGAGGCCATTTTTTATTCCAAAATGACAAAACTCAACTACAACAAGTTCCAGGATCATTGGATTAACCGTTATAATGCTATTAACGAAAGTATACAAAGGTAGGGCAATTTTGCTCCGTCCCCTCTTATTGCTGGCATGAATACGTGACCCTGATATTGCGGCGAGACCATTATGTCATTATATCATAGACGGAGAAATAGCCTTTGAGACGAGCTTGCAGTTAATAGCGCCTCTGTTGACAAGCAAAGAATGAGCCAGTTTTAATAAAAAAAAACAAATTATAAACGACATTGAAAATTACACAACCTCGTCCCCAGGACTTGTTGGATTTTTCTCATCTACAACCATCCACATAATCTTTGAGACAAACTAGAAATTCTATCAAAAAACCAGAAATGGCCGTTGACGCAAATGTCCATTTTTCCAACTGAGACGGTTTAAACATGTAAAAAGCTATAATTAGCCTATAGCAGCATTGTAAGGCTTCGTTCTAGTGAACTTTTCGGTTTCACTAGTTGAATTCAGAATTTCCTAAGACCCTAAGTCTTAAGTCGAAGCTAAACCTGAAGTTCCGTGAGCCTGGAGGCAGTACGTCGAGTTTGAGAAGACTTGTGGTGCGAGTTTGTGAAATTTTTTTTTTGTCAAAAATCGAAAAGTCTCAATATTTATGTGGGTGATTGTAGATGAAACCTTTTTGTTCTTGTCTTCTTCTGTATAGACACTTGGTTGGATTTTCAGAAAGATTATTTTCCAGTGTTTTTATCTCGCCTTTAAGACAGAGGAAGACCTATTTACAATTTTATTTTAGAATGGTTTGTGCAACCACGTATAATTCTAACGGGAGAATAAAAATTAATGTACGCGGTACATGCTATGAAACCTACGAAACCACGCTATGCAACTATCCTGATACACTATTGGGAGATCGAGACAAGCGAGAAAAATTTTTCGACTGCAAAAGAAACGAATACTATTTTGACTGCAAATCCGAAATATTTGACGCCATTTTGTTTTTCTATCAATCACATGGTATTCTTGCTAAACCAAGTTTTTGTAATCACAGAGAGTACCAAAGACAGTTGCAATTTTTTTGGCTTAGCGAGACAAAAACCATTGCCACCAGAACCGAAGACGTTTCGAGAAAAACTGTGGACATTCTTACAAGATCCCCATCAATCAAGTTTGGCTTTGATCGCTGCATATCTTTCTTTCATGATCATTGTTGCATCCGTCATCACGTTTTGCGCTGAAACAGAGAGTGAAGGAATTCGCTCTCTGTTGTTTCGCTCCCGTACAATTTGGTTTCACTTAGAGTGTTTCTTTATTGGATATTTCACATTAGAATATTTGATTCGCTTATTCACTTCACCCGACCGGTTAGCTTTCATCAAAAGCTTCTATGGAGTTGTGGATTTAATTGCTATTGTTCCGTTCTATTTCTCCCTTCTCTTCATAGTCTTAGCGGAGGATTTTATCTTGCACTCCATCGGAATGGTGCGCATTGTGAGACTAATTCAAATCCTGCGCATTATGAAACTTTCCAGATACAGCACAGGCTTACGTGTACTCGGTAAAAGTTTATTTTACTGCAAGGAACAAATGTTCTCACTTGGTGCGTTTTTTGCCATAAATGTCATCTTTGTGTCAAGCATAATATATATTTTTGAGCATGATACTAACGATGACTTTAACAGCATTCCGCAAAGCATGTGGTTTATTATCATCTCTATGACAACAGTCGGGTATGGTGACGTCGTACCGAAAACCATTGGTGGTAAATTGACGGCAGTGTTATCAATATTTATCGGTGCCGTTGTATTGTTCCATTTATTTCTTCCAACGTATCTTATGTACTTTACGATTTTCTATACAAAAGCGCAACAACATACATTGGAGAGAAAAAAACGAGAAGCAGAACGAAAATCAAAACGAGAGCGAGAACTCGCCATACGAGAGGAACGAGAACAGCAACGAAAACGAACTTTAATCGACAAAAACACGCGTGATAAAAAGAGTGTTGCGTTACTGGAAGACAAGTTAAACGAAGACAGTGACATTGAAATAACAGTGGCCTCACGCACCCAAAGATTAACAGTTGATATGAAAAGTGATTTTATGTCTTCATCAACCAGTTTTTATAGTTTAAATTTATGAAAGTATTTGAAGCTTACAACGTTCACAAGGGCGCTTTGTACATTCTCGTCCCCAGAGCTCTTTGTGATAAACTCGAAAGTTTAATATCAAAGAGCTCTGGGGACGAGAATGCGCTTTGTAGTCTCAACTGATGATCGAGACTAAAAGGGATTATATGAAACTTTATTTCACCACTCCAGACATAAATTTGTGAAAACAGCCAGTGCAAATGAATGTTCACAAGTTCAAGTTGGATGTATCTTCTGTAGAAACCGTGTATGTATTTTTTGGTGGGAACGTTGTTTTAAATTTTTTTTTACTATATCACGAGTTGTAGCTGCTTGCGCCGTACTGATGCAATGTAAAAAATACACTGCAGTGAAAAATTAAAACGGAATACATTATTTGTCTTTAAACACACAATTTGTTCAACAATAAATACTGAGCTCACAGTATTTACTCGGATGACCGTCCCTGCGCGAATGACTGTCCCACCCCTCCCTTTTGACAGAAAATATTTAAGGGGCGTCCCTCTCGAATAAGCGAACCTTTTTTCAAAAAGCCATAATCAATGAAATAATGCTTGGAGGGTAGGGGACCCGGGTGCAGGGAGTTGTAAAATAGTAAATAATACAATCAAATTATTATGCATTTATTATTTATTTAGTGTTTTAAAAAGACATTTTATAATTAGTTAAAATTTATATGTTAAAGTGCTCCATTTTTAATTTGCGCAAATTATTAAAATTATTTCGTCGTCTTCTCAACACATTTGATGTGCCCCTCCCCCCCTCAAAGGAGCGCCCATGGTCAAAGCCGCCAAATTAAACCATTCTCAAGCGCTAATTCAAGTAAATACGCCAATATACTACTTCTACAAGAGACATATTTCGAATAAGTAGATATATATTTATATGTAGCCATCTCTCCCCTTGAAAACGAGGCTGCAACAATGATTCCATGATCTGGTTATACTTTCTCTTGAGAACAAAACTAACCACAGCTTGAATTGACCGAGATACAGTACAAAATGATCTTATAAATTCAAAAGTAGCGACATCTGCATAATTTATGACGGAAGTGTAAAACAACTGTTGAACTGAATCATAATTATTATGGTAAATTGTATAAATATCAATTTTTACAACTTTTAAAAAACTGGTGTCATATTGACACCAAATATATTAATTTATTCTGTTATTTCTGTATTTTACAATTCTCTTCTCTAACCAAGGCCTGCACTATTTACGGAAGATAGACCTGCAGTCTAACAGCGACACAATCGGTGCAAATGTTTGTACGATGTATTGCGCGCGTCAAGATTTGCGATTGACTATTTAAGTTTGACGTATTTTAAGGTCGTCGTCAAACGCCAATCGATCGCCAGCCAATTAGTCGTCACGGTGAGGTCAACTAGCCGTCATGTTGACGCTAACCGACTGACAAATAACTATTGCTATGGCACGATCGTCATATGTTCATTGGCGTAAAACAACCATCCGATCGTTACTACGTTGGCGACTATTGACGAGAAACGACTGCCAAACGACAACTAGTACGTCATGTTGCGTAAATAGACCGTCAAACAACCGTCAGTACGTCACGTTAACACTTCTTTTAATCTTTTCTAACGAATCTTCGCAATAGGCGTCAACGTCGGGTATTTCTGTGAAGTATTTGTTGACAAGATCAGAAAAAATCTGTGGCAATATGCTATCCAAAAGTTTCTGTTTTCGGCTTGCCATTATGGCTGTGTTAAAAATTTCGTGGATGTAATTGGTAGCAAATGTAATCCTTTCTTGCATTTCCTAAAAAATTGTATACCATAAGCAAGTACAAACAAGTACAAACAAGTACAAACAAGTACAAACAAGTACAAACAAGAGGGAGAATTTTGTAAGAGTAATCCAGATTTTTACCTAGTAATTACTTCCATGAGGATAGTTTGGCCCAGATGCAGTCTGTGAAGGCTCGTATCCACTAGGCGGAATATTCCGAGCAGAATGAATTTGAGCATTCTGATTGGCTTCCCGCTGTTCCTGCTGTTCCAAAGTAGGGTTATTTCTCACTTGTAAACAATAGAACAATCCAACAGTCAGAAGCTTTAATAATTCCTTTCTGCACGGAATATTACTCCTATTAGAGATGAACCCTTAAGTTTTAAGATAACAAGATACTTATCGATATGATTTATCGATAAAAGTTATTGAACTTATTACTTTTTTGACTAACAGGGATTATAATCCAATTTCAACATTTAGGTCATATAAAAGTCGTTGTTTGCGGATGATTATTTTTCCCGGTTTTCTGAATGCCTATAAGGGTGAAAAAAGAAAAAGAAAATTTGAAATCTATATTTTCTTCCGACGATGATTAAGCAACTTACTTCTCTCGCTTTCTCTGTTGAATCGACGTATATCAAACCTGCCTTGCAGACATCCCCAAGCTGTGAACTGAAAAACGAAAACAAAATAATGTCTAGCTAACCTAGTATTTGGAAGTTCTGCAAATTTTGACTAAAGTACACGAAAAATACTGAATCCTTCAGGTTATATAATATAAATATTATGAATTAATTCCATCAGACATAGATGAGCAATTTTTCTCTCATCAATCTCCTGAAGCTGTGTGGAAATTCTGTCTCATTTTTAATCTATGCAAGCCTTAATCAAGTTTTATTTAAACGACATTTATCAATAGCTACAATCTTGGTAAGAAAATTATCGAAATAAAGTTTTAATTTCAAAGATCGCACCCACAACCAATCATTTACGTCTTTTTCATAATAGACACACTTTGAGCTTCTGAATGTCCACAAATACACAAATACACAAAACCGCAAACCTTAATAATTCTTGCTGTCGTCAGCATGGACTATTTGTCTCGATTTCCCGGACATTCGCAGACCGTCGCATAAATTTTTCCGTACTGTGGACATCACAGAAACTGCAACTATCACATTTTTTTATCGCTCCTCGCTCAGTCCGCACTATCCCCTAAGTGGATTTTTCCAGCATATCGACCGAAGAACATTCGTCGGCGATGCTGTTCGGCCGTTGTGAGAAGTGGCTCAAAAACTGTCACAGTCACTTTCCGCAAAATTATGCACAGTAAAGAATAATCTGTGATAGACTGCAGTATTTACACGTCAAATAGGACAGCGTTTTTATACAAGACAAAATTCCAAGTGTTTACCTGGGTTTGGCTGAATTTTTCGAAACAACAGGATTATCTGTGGTCACATTTACTTGACTAAAACAAATAACGACAAATAAAAAAATACTCATATATAACAAGACTTCAAATAAAAGCCTCATGACCACTCCCAAGGAATGAGTTTACAAAAGCATAGTTTCAAAAAGTACTCCTTTCGGTAAAGCGTCTCTCTCGATTTAGGGCCTCTCAATGAACCGTTCAGATATTATAAGAAATCATACATTTCATTATTTCGTTGGTCAATCAAACAACCCAACAAGTATTTCGTTTAGAAGGTCAAACAAACTAAATCTTTAAAATGTAAAATTACCTTTGCTTGTTTACCAGAGACAACCATCGAGTCTGTGATAATTGTGTAGTTGTCATGTGACAGATAGCACCAAATAGTTTTTCTGCATGTACAACATCGGTACCGGTGATCTAGAAAAATATGACAAGCATATCAAACCGAATCTGATGTGTGTGTGTGTGTTTTTTGACCATATTAAGATGGGGTCCACCTTGCAAGCCGCGAGTTTTGAAAGTATTAACTTACGATTCATATAGAGACTTAAACAAGGGTTTTTTTGGCTGTTCTTTTGCTTATAATAAAACAAGTACTCAAAATCAATTTCAGAAAACAAGTATAAAAATCAATTTTAAAAATCGATTAACTTCAAATTCGTTTAGATATGCCTAGTTTTGTTAAAAATAGTCGCAAAATTGTAAAATAAAATGGGGAAACTTGTACGATGTTACAACGTATAATATGAGAGTTTAGCCGTGTGAGTTTAAAAAAATAATTCCAAGAAGTATAGGCGTAAAACGAGCGGTAGTTGGCTTAACGAAAGCGGGCGGGGGCGTAGTGGGAGTAAATAAAGTCGAAATGTTTATTTAAAGAAAGATTTAACCTTTTGGTATTATTAGGCCATGAACTAAATAAATAAACAAAAGGTTAAAGGAAAGAATTACTGTTAAAGTTCAAAACTGCTTGCTTAAAAACGCAACTGAAGAACTTGAACTGAATTATTCTGTGTATCGTGTATATGTTGAATGGTGAATGGTGAGGAAGACAAACAACTAATTAAAATATTAGAAGTTGTTGAACAGTAAAAACTCTACCTCGTTTCCATTCAATGTCTTAAGTTTCAAATTCGTCAATCTAAATACTACATATGGTTTCCATAACGTTAACTTGGTCACTGCGTTGCCTTCTTCAGAAATGACTAAATTTTCCACCTGGCAAAGCGAGGCAAGTGCGTTAATATCATTGAAAGTATCGATGTTGGTCTTAGTAAATTCTATCGTCTAAAGAAATAAATTCATGAAATTAATTGGCAGAATGTCACATTCGATGATTCTGATTGGACAATGAAAAAGTTTGAAGTAACTATGTAAAATTTTTTCGTATCATTATTAGTGACATCGTAAAAATCGGGAATTAGATATCTTTAAAAATAAAAGCTTTCGAATAATACGATAAGTAGTGTTTACCTTATGGTCTCGCTTAATTATCATTCCAACTTACATTTAATGAAGTAAATTTCGTGGATAATTTGGGTAAGTAAGGCACGATGTGTTCGAATGAGATGTATTTAAATACAATCGACGTCACACTCGCCGTGTTTTTTTCTCCCCAGTTTTTCTCCAGTGCATCCAGTGAACCTGCTCCATACAGACATACGCAGTCGTTCTCCACTTCAACTAAATGACATGCGCTGAAATCTTTTATACCGTGACTGCTGAAATAAAAACATGACGTCAAATCAATTAAGAAGCACGGTGCACTGTTGTTTATGTAGACGGTTGTGAGTAGCTATAACCAAGTCTTTCACTACGTTCCAAAATAATCAAATTAAATTGAACGTTTATTAAGCAAATCCAATTTTATTATAGCCTCATAATTTTTATATTAGCCTCAAAGTTGCTCAGTGTATTATTCAAATTTTGTTAGATTTTAGCTTCACACTTGTCATGTTTGCACTTTAGGGTAATTATATGTTCATAAAAGACATTTCATTCTTGTAAGGAGCTGCTGTGTATAGATTGCTTGTTGGATTACCCAGGTTTAAGACTTTGTTGCTTAATTTTGCAAATTTTCAACCTGATCAATTGCTTGGCAGTTGCTTAAGCTTTGACCAAATCTCATCTTCAATCCTTAGCAACCGAGTTACTTGAAATAAAAACATGTACAGTGGAAACTCTATTAACGGCTATCTCACCACAACGTCCACCTTCATTAAAAACCCAGAAAAACCTCCAGGAAAACAGCTGTTGTTTGTATTTTAGCACAATCATCGAATCCTTAAAATCGAATGTTTTTGGTTCGAATTACGATTTATACCCCTTCACACGTAGAAAAACTGGTTTAATAACAAAGTGTCTTATACAGCTTCATGTTTACTTTGCATATTGAGCTTAAGCAATTCTTTTTTAGCATGAGTGTGTAGCTAGCTACTGCTCCTTATGTTTATATAGCACAACCACAATAACATTTCGACCATAAAATACACCACAGGATTTTCTTCTGAATAACAACTTTTCAAATACTTTTAATCCTTTATATTTTGCTCCATTTATCTTCTAATGTTGTAAACAACTTTCTCGTGCTGCTCGAGCACGCCAGCCATTTTTGTTTACGTTTAAACATGGTTTTCGATAAAACAAGAATAAAACAACCTCGACAGGTTGTTTTTTTAAAAGTAGGTTTATTAAAACTAACTTCATTAAAAAATGTTTCAACGTTACGTGTAAATGGGGTTTTACTTATTTTAGAGAGTCAAACAATGCTCAACATTGTTTGACTCTCTCCACAATGTTTATTACCTCCAATTAACAGCCAGGTACAACTGTTCCTTAGAAATTAGGTTGTATAAAAAATAGGTAAATAAAATAACTAGCAGTTTGCTCAAGTTTGTTAGCAATAACAAATTTTCTTTGTAAAAAAATCATTTTAAATTCCTTAATTCCTTTTGAAGTTTTTCCAGATTATAGATCACAGTTAAAACTTTAACCCAAAACATATTTCAGCTTAGTTGTATTATATATATCGATGAGACTTTCTTTTCTTTTAATCTTATGTGACAAAAGTCCTAAAGTTGTCTGATTTTCCATGTTTAAATAGGAAGGTTTTGGTCTATTTCTATTTCATCAACAACATGATAGCTAGGTATAATTTATCAATACTGTTAATTGAACTCCAATTTCCAATTTTTTGGTGAAAATTAACGTTAACAACACTAAATCAAACAGAGTTGCTACAGGAAAATGTCTGATGTTTTTGAGAGGTGATTTTTACAAAGGAGATCAAACAACGTTAACTTACAGTTTTGAAGACCGTTCAAAAGTAGCTGACGCAGACGTCACCGAGGAGGAGGGTGATAAGGAATAAGTGGAGTGCAATGTTTCGTTGTTGGAATGTTGTGCAGGTATGGAATATGCATCCGTGCTAAACGAAAGTGCATGAAGTGGTAAATGAGTTTAACAGGAGAATTTTTATATAAAAAAATAAAAATTATTTTTATAGTTGGCAAGGTTTCTAATTCTAAAAAATACCCTTTTTATAAGACAATAAATAATACATAATATAATTTATGGGTTTCTTAACAATTTTGGTGGAAGATGTCTAAATAAGCGAACCATTACTCAGTTGATTCGAGAAATATTTCAGTGAAGGCGACAACAAACTTACCCTGCCGTATTGTGTTTGCTTCGTGATTGTCGTTTCCATTCTCGATGTGCATTGTTGATCGCTAGCCGTCTTTTCTCCTAACAAAACAAATCTACTGATTAGCAAAGTTAATTTCTAAAAACAATAATACTGAGTACTTAGGAGAAATGTAAACGCTGACAACTGCACCCATGAACGGTTTGATAAAAATGAGTCATAAATAAAAACTTTACTTTTATGGATGACAGTCTTTCTTGTTCTTTTCGGCGTTCATCTTCCTTTCTTGCCATCACACAAGCTATCCTTTTTTCTTCCTCCTTTAAAAAGACGCAAACAATATTAATGTTTTCATCAATGTATTTATCTTGCTTTTTTAGCCAATTTAATACAAAATGTGGTCACACTTTAACTTATCTGTTTTTTGTTTTTTTTGGCTGGTAAGAGCAAACGGATACAATATTCAGTGCAACCTCACTAGTTTTTTAGCGTCCGTTTTCTAATTCGCATGCATGTTGCATGCGAATTAGAAAAATTAGGATTAGAAAAGAATTAGAAAATTGTGGTACAATGTTACATAATGTTAACATGCGTAAAAAATCTACTTTAGAATTTTTCTAAGGAATCACATATTAAAAGATTTGTGTTACATGATACTTCTTTCAGTTGCAGACAGGCAACGGCACAATAAAGCATCAGAAGAGTTATTTTTGGGTGTATGAGACCATAGAATTTCTAAATTTTACGTCCACACGCCACCATGGAAATTTATTCATGGGGTAGGGGGAGATTTTCGTGGAAATTTCCATGTAGGGCCCAGAGGCCGTATATGTAAATTCCTAGGTAACACCATAGCATAGTACATCATGATACAACATGTACGAAGTTGCATCAAATGTTACATGGGTCTGTGTTAGACTTGATGAAAATGTCTCTATGTTATGTACTTCAATGTAACATATATACGTTCACTGGTATGATTATTGTATCACATCATTTACCGTCAATCTTTTCATATCCAGCTGCTTTAATGTTGTGACGTTTTGCAATACGCTTTGCTTGTATCCTGCATTATTTGCGAATGGATTTCCATCCAGTGAGAGCTCGATCAAGCTTTTCGTTTTGCTTAAGCATGAAACATCATCAAATCTAAGAACAAGACAATTATAGGATGACTTAGGCATAAATAATGTACTTTAATGTAATAAAAAATCACTTACGTTTTAATTTCGTTGAAACTTAAAAACAATCTTTGTAAAGACGGGAGCTGATCTATTTCATGCTATAAAAAAAATGATGTTTTTTCAAAATCCGTTCCAAACAAAATTTATATAAAGGCGAAGAAAAATAATAATACAAATAAGAGGATTTGCATCTTTAACCATTTTACAGATCACAGATGTTATAGCAAGTTAGCTAATTTTTGCAGGCTGGCATTAACAGTTGGATAATAGTAAAGTTCTAACCTTGATTATTATAGAGAGTAACACCTAACGTGTAATATTTACACTTGGTTTTGTGAAATGAAAAACAAATCCCTTTCACAGTAAAAAATGGTATTCTTTTGCAAGTGTGATGTTGACTGAAGAAAACTAGGGCGTAATTATTGCACACCTTGTTGTTTCACTAGTCAGTAACATGAAACAAAAGACTTACAACAGTGTGAATATAATTTCTTCGTAAATTCAATTCTGACAGAGAATCCAACCCAGCTAGATTTTTGACGACGGTGAGTTCATTACCGGCAAGATTAAGAACTCGCAGCTGATGTAAGTGAGATATATTCTCGATGGTTGAAATCTAAAAGTAAACAGTTTATATAATACGCATAGGAGCAAACCTTTCCATGCAAAACTAGCCCTTCAACTCTAATTTAGAAGGTTCCGTGATCTACAATTCTGTGCATATTTTTTTTGAAAGTAGCACTTTTGGCAAAACAGCATCACCTGAAAAAGGTTCCTCAGCCAAAAGGCTGTAAAATTTAGGGTGTAGAGTAGGTGAGAAATGTGAAAATGCGCTAGCCAGAGTTTCTGTGATGTCCACATTATGGAACAATTGACGTGACGACCCAGGAAAGTCCATGAAATCAAGAAAATGGGCCATGGTGACGTCAGCAAGAATTATCACAGTTTTAGGATTTAAGATCCTAAGTCCTTAGTCCGTTGTGCACATTCACAAGTAAATTTTGACAAGTTCAAAGCGCTTGGGTCTAATATGAAAAAGCCGTATATCATTGCTTGTGGGTATGATCTGTTAAATTAAACATTTATTACAAAATATTTTTAAAACGACATATAGACAAACATAAATAATTTAGAAGTACTTACTCTGTTACCATGCAGATCTAACACATCCAACATACTAACTTCTTCTAGGTTGTTAATCTTTTTTATCCTAAAAATGTATGTAAGAAACAAACATTGAAATATAGAATGACCAAAATATAATAAATAAAAATATCAAATTTAATCTAACAGACAAGTGATGTTTCAATATAGACAAGGCCGGGTCAGTTGGGTCATTAATACAATAATAATTAATTTCTCAGGTTGTAACATACAATATATCCCAGGGTCTAAGTCCAGACTGAGCTTGCAAGGTTGTAGAAACAATATTTGTAGCCAAAGATGACATAGGCTTTGCTCATTTTGATTTTGACTGAGATCGAAAACTGAAGGATTGAGACTGAAGGGACAATGTATTTGTCTCATAAAATTGTTCTCCTAATGTAGTATTTTCAATAAAACTAGATTCATGTTTTTATAGACAATGTGGGCAGTTAACTAGCTATATGTTGAAGATAGTACTGATGCTAAATCTAGTTATTTCGACTTTAAAACTTACAATTTTCTTGTTGTTCACATATAAGATGTTTTTATTAATTAATGTATTATAGGAATGTTTTGGTGTTGTTTGTTTACATTAAACCTACCATTGTTCTTAAGGATGGGCAATACCAGTCTATATTGGTCCATTAGTCAAGAAAGCTAAGCCAATCAGAATGCCTAAAACCCATATTGTCTGTTTGTATACTTAAGGTAGTTTCACAATTACCTATTCTTCCCCAACATTAAAACTCTCAGCAATGTCAAGCTTGCCAACCCAGATATTTCTTCCAATTCATTATCATATAAATCCAGAAATATTAATTTTTTGAGCATAGATAAGTGTTGTATCTTTCGTATAGAATTATGTTGAAAGTTTAATAGTCGCAACTGTTCTTCACCCTCCAGTATAGGACAAATCGATAACTTCCGTCTAAAGATGAAAAAGTAAGCACAAGACATGCCACAAAATCTTATATACCTGCCAGGATGAAACATTGACCTCCATTTAAAAAACAATTCAAGAACAATCAAAATGTTAATCACACTTAAAAAACTATAGATTTCAAGTAGAAACTTAACGTGTGTTGGTTAGTAGAAGATATCAAAAATGCAAAGCTGTTTTAAGTGGCATCTATGCAGTTGTCTGCATAGATTCCTGGTTACCAATATGATATAAATATGATATAAACTATATTAAACAACATGCATGTTTTTTTTGTGTGTATAAAATTTGCCAAAACAGTATTATTTGTACCTGCAAAATTTATTTCCACAATAAAAACATTGTAAAATTTGTATGGAATTTGTTCCAGGTTTTTCGTGTTCTATTTATTGGTTACTAGTCGATAAGGCCCGTGGAGAAATCCACTTAGGCAGAAGGACAATGGGAAAATAGGTTCTTTTAGATGTTTTTCTGACGTCAGCAGTGCATATACAAAAAAATGTTCTTAAAATCTTACACAAAATGTCAAATATCAAATCGCATTAAATCCTCCACACAAATCTTACACAAAATAAAAAAGAACAGCTTGCAAGGTGTAAAATCTAGTTGATAAAAAGTTACAACAACGACACTCACAAC
Source organism: Hydractinia echinata (assembly GCA_030067915.1). Lineage (NCBI taxonomy): Eukaryota > Metazoa > Cnidaria > Hydrozoa > Anthoathecata > Hydractiniidae > Hydractinia > Hydractinia echinata. Next base: position 389,417 of record JASGCC010000123.1, read on the forward strand.
ATCAACACTCACAACACTAAACTCACAAAACCGACAGTAAGAAGACTGACAGTTACAACACCAACAGTCACAACACGGATAATAACAATGTCAGAAATAATGCATCTCAAATATGTACATCTTATAAGTGATTATGTTGAAAACCCTCAGTATTTTATTCTGAAGTGTCAAAAAGGAGGCCTCCAAGAGTTAGCACAAATCAACAAAAATAAGTTTTTTACACATTTTAAATATTGTTTTTCCCTTACGCTTATACAAAAATATGAAAAAGCCATAGTTTGGAAAACATAAAATTTAAATCTAGAAAAATCAGTCATTTTAGTTGCATACCATCCTCTCCCACAAAAATTTACACAAAATGTAAAAATCAACCAGTTAAGAACACAAAAATTTTCTCTTTTAGTTCCGTACTGCCCTTTACCAACAATTTTAAACATAAATGTCAAAAAATCAATGAGCAAAGAATAAACTTGAATCAACAAAGATTATGTGTAGAGCTTGAAACACTAATCAAAATAATGTATAGAATCAAGTACAACACTAACAATAATAATAAAGTCAGAAATAACACATCTCAAATATTTACTTCGTTGAAAACCTTTAATATTTCAATCAGAAGTGTCAAAAAACATCAAATTTATATCTGGAAAATCATTTATTTGATTACATACTATCCTGTTTCCCAAAAATATACACAAATTGTAAAAATTAACAGGTTAAGAACACAAAAAAATTTTCCTTAGTATGATGATCTGTAGTTACCTTTACCAACCATTTTAAACGTGAATGTCAAAAATAAATAAAGAGTAAATTTGAATCAACAAAGATATTATTTTTGGAAAACAGAGTGTATATACGGTCCGTCCTCACAAAAGTTAACACAAAATGTAAAACAGATCGGTTTTTGAGGAGCACATCCAAATCAACAAAAATCATTTCATTTAGCATGTTCTATATTGCTATTGCCCATAAATCTTCCACAAAAAGGTTATGAAACACATCAAATTATAGAAAAATCAAGCATTTCATAAAATATAAAAAACAAAAAAGTTTTTTCATCATCAGCAAACACAGTTATATATTACCACAATTATAAAATTCTTAACAAAAACGTGAAACCATGGAATTTTCTTCCAGCAAAAATGACATCACATACAGTTTAGTTCTCCCCAACAAAAGTTTATAATACGAACTATGAAAAAGCCATTAGCTTACACAACAGCCTTTAGTGGAGGCCAATTCTACAAAATTTGTGCTTTCAGTATATTGCATGTGGTCTTTTTCCCACAAAAGTTTACAGAAAATTTTAAAAAACAGCAGTTTGCAACACAAACAAAAACACGAACAACCTTCCCGAACCGAACGACCATCCTCTCATAAATTAAAATAAAGTCAAAAACCCATGTAAATTTCCAATCAAATGTCTACACCCCCCCTGTAAAAATAACCTGGCATTTTACATGTAGGCTGACGAAAGTTAAACAGGATGTCAGAAACAAAACAATAAAAAATAACTTAACACACACGCTTTAAATTCTGGAAAAAAAATATTCCACTTGTCATATTGCACGTGGTCCCTTTGTAAAGTTTACAGGAAATGCGAAAAGAAATATAAAATATATACATCTGCAAAAGTTCAAGTCTTTAAAGATTTTGTAGGTAGCTAGCTAGCTAGCTAGCTAGCTAGCTAGCTAGCTTGTTACATCATAATTCGTGCTCATAAAAGAAAAGAAGTTTGGAAACTAAGGTAGCTAGCTATAGATAATTAAAAAAGAGGAATAACAATATAAGTCATGGGTTAGAGCTAGCCATGGATGGGATGAGGAGCAGGCATTGGAGGACAACATTAGCTAGCTAACAGTAGCTAAGACCCCCAGTTAAATATACTTAAACTGGGAACACTTAGCTAAAACTAAAGCTAGCTATTTATGCTTAGTAAAACACATATAAAGAGAAACAATAGTAATGTAAAAATAATAACATTACAGTGATCAGTAAGTTCAACAAACCAAAGTTTTCCGTTTGTTAGTCAGCTAACAGCTTTATGTAGCATTTTGAATTTTAGGACAAACACATTAGTTACGCACCAGGGGATACATTAATTATGCAACAAAAACATAAACAAATATGGTGGCTAGGTTTGTTTTTAAAAAAGCGCTAAAATATAAAACTTCAAGAATTTGAGGCTTTTCTTGGAAAATGCGAGTCTGCTTGCTCCAGTGACATAAAAACTAAACGTCTAAAAACATCAAAGTTCTTACTATTTGTGATTTCAAATCCACTTCAACCTCTAGCTTCTATTTTCTTCTTCTAACTTTATTACTTTACTTCTAGCTCTAGCTACCACTTCTCACTTCATTTCTTGGACTTTTCTTTCTCTGAATTACTTTTTGCACTTTTTCAAGACGAAGGGACTGTTTTCTTGTTGTTGCTTTTGTGTCGAGGGTTACCATTTTTCGGGAGTTAGCCGTTAAAATTTTTTCAGCAAATCAAGTTGCTTCATTTAGATCACGTGAGGTAAACAAAGTAAACCCGCTGGCAAAATGGATATAACTTTTTCGGAGACTTCAAAGGAAATTTCGGCTACATCAAAGGAAAATGAACACATCCACTTTGCCTGTCACAGACAGACGGACACACTCTCCGTATTATTATAAGAGATAATTGCGACTAAGTTCCAAGCTCTTTGGCGGGCACAAAAGTTATATAAGTATCTTCATATTTGCAATATTTTATAATTCATGTACACTTATACACACAAAATTTTCTATCCATATAAGTTTCTGCATTAATATACTTTTTCACAAAAACTACCACTTGCGTTCAATTAAACAATAAGAAACAATAAAAATAGCTGGTTGGCAAAATAGTCAGATAACACATTACCTATCTAGATTTAACTTGTCTGGATTATTGTTACGTTCATCCTCCAGCCTGTAAATGATTGGAATACCAGGAGCTGATGGTGATTCAGCAAATATAACTCTATCACCTGAAAAAACGCTTGCAAAATGGATTTTGTTCTTTCAATTTAAAGTTCCAACACAAGTTTCTTTATTTTTTTACTTTTGTAAGAACCAAATCAGTAGTAAGATTAAAGTGAAAGAACATGATTTTGTGGCTTTTATTAAGAAAAAAATAAAAAAATAAAGAGAATTACCTGGAAGGTACACTTGTGTTTTTGAAAGTTTTGTTGGATCTTGACTTCTCCAATGCTTCTCATTTTCTTCAGTAAACTCAACTGAACACTTTGTTTTTGAAGGTGCATACGAACTGGTAAAGGCACCTAATGGATTGGATGTATTTGTAGACAAAAGTTTTGATTTTAACAAACTTGAGGATGAAGTTTGATTAGAATTTGAAATGCTTGATGAATGTGTAGCTTGGTAGGATGCATATCCTAAATAAATGAACAAAAATCTAATATTTGAGACAGATGTAAAGGGAAATTTGCCAAAACAGCATCAGACATTAACATGCATCTATATCAACTAGGATACGTTTTATATCTTAAGCATTTTGTTGTCCTGCCAGATATTAGATCCTATTTCGTTTCTAGATGATGTATATTTGTTATTGCACATTTCAAACCATTTTATAATCAGAGAAATATATGTTTTTGAATATAATTTAATCAATAAAATATTCAAACCTAGGTTTCCTGATCTTGGTCTTTCTTTCTTTCGTTGACTGGAAGATTTCATTGCGTTGTGATTTGCATTACCAAGCACAGCTGACAAAGGAAATAAGGTTGGGTGTACATGCCCAGCTTCCTAAAAGTGTTCATTTTTTTGTGAAGATAATAAAGTCATAACTTGTAATATTTTTTTTACATTACAAAGAAAACCTTATTTATTTTTAAAGCAGGGATACTGGCTGATTCTAAGGTTACCCTCTGTAGATAAACAAAATCTTTCACAAAATCATGCATCACACCTGTTTTCAGAGTGCCAGGACCCTGTTTGCCATTGGTGGAGAAAAAGGCTAAAAGCAGCGAGTTTTCTTATGCATTCAAACTCATATGGCATCAGTCGCTGTTATACTAACAAAAAAACCCGAATGTGCTCAGTGCTTTCTTTTTGAAATTATTTTGATAATATTTTTCAACATTGCATTCCATTTTCAATTATATTTAACATAATGCTTTGAAAAAACACCTGTTTCTATCTTTAAATCCCCCCTCCCCCTCTAATAGACACTCCTCTAGTAAGTCCATCTCCCTTTAATGCATTACCAGAAAGCAATCTCTTTACTATTCTTTGAATGAGCTCTTGTCAACTTTAATAGAAACCAAAATAATTTCATATTATGCTCTATTTCGTTGAAAAAACACAACAAGAATAATACAAAAAAAAAAACTAAAGCATAGAAACTAAAGCATAGAAAATGTTTGTTGAATTCCAACAAACTCACAGAAGTCTAGTTTTAAAATATAAGTTGACAAATTAAATTTCCTACTAATTAAATTCCTCAATATGAATACAATAATAAAAAAGATTTGCAAAAGGACTTACATTTTTTGCAGCTAAGGTGTTGGTATCCCTTTCATTTGCAAACGCATTATAGTGCAAACTCAAGTTAACAGTATTTACCTATGAGTAGAGTACATTGAATTTTTATGTTCTAAAGATTTGTATAGTGCTTTATTTACAATAAATGCTTCTGCAATACAATGAAGCACAATGATCACTATTTTTCGCTCTTAACTTTTAAAACAAGATCTAACAAAGCATACTTATCCAATTTTTTTGAAACCTTTAAAATGCAATCCAGGCCTATATCAATAAGGGGGGAGCCATTGCTCTTGCTCACGCAAAGGCTCGCGCAATTCTGAGAAATGAGAAACTAGCTGAGCCATTAATTGCTCCCCCAATTCCACAAAGTTTTTCTGGCTGAGCAATATCAATTCATCTCACATGGAAATCAATGATTTCTTTCTTATTATTTGTATGAAAATAACCAAAATATATAAAAAAAGGTAAAACATAGTAAGATAAGATAGATAAAAAAGATTTTGTAATAAAATATGCATTTATAAACTTATTCTATTTATTCAGATTGCTCGCCCAGTCTAAATTAGTGTAACTTTGGGAGAGCAATTTATTGCTCAGGTGTTATTTTCTTATTGATAGGCTTGCAATCCTTATAAAAAGCTTTTTTGTTTTTAAACTGATCGCTGCTTCACCATCATAAACCTTTGCGACTTAACGATTTTAATTTGAACCTGGATTAGTTATACATCTCATACATTACCATGAAAATTTAACTGCAAAAACTGTCTAAATTAAAATGTCATACAAAAAAGTTAAATATAAGACGAAAATAAAATACTGTCTAACACACCAAGTTTAATTAATTTGTTTCAAACAATTGTTTGTTATTTGAAAAAAACTAACTCACATTTCTTGAAGAAATCTTCTTTGGTTTTGTTGACTTTCCATAGCTATGCTGACTATGCATATTTTATTATTTGTTAAAATTTACTAAAAATTGAAAATATAAAAATCCAGTTTAACTAGTTATAATCTGCACTGAAAAAATCAAATTTAAATCAACAATCTAGTTTAATCTGAATAAAAACATAGCCAGTATTTTTTAAATATTGCAGATTATAAAAAATTACAGAATATTACAGAATGCGAATTTTGTTAATATTTTTGACCTTATTTAAAAATTATATGAATTGAAACGAATATTTTAGAAACACTTGTGGTGATTTTATACATTCTGAAAATGGTTGCATGTAATTAACATAATTGGGATGAAAACCTTGTATGTATCAATTCATTAAATATTTTGTATCATTTTGTTTTTAACATAATATATAAAAAAAATTTTGTATTATCATCGAAATTAAAAAGTTGTAAAATCTCTTATAATTTGAAATTAATTTTGTATGTAATTCGCCTTTTATTTGTATGTTATTCTAAACTGCTGAAAACAAATTCATTTAAAGCTATCAAAACAAATTGAATATAATTATACATTGTTTATATAATTTTATTTATAGCTTTGCCTTAGGTCTGCTTCCAGGTGTGCTACATTGGTCACCTCTTAAAAAATTTACATTTTGTGTGTGCTATACCAATAGCACAACCTAATCAAATTCCGTGTGTGTGGAGGTGTGCACATGCTATTGCCCGCTTCTCCTTAAATGTTTAGGACATATAGATAATTTTTCATATTTTACATGGCTAGCCTCACAAATGTCGAGGGATATATCCTATTACTTCCAGGAAGGGCCATGGCTTAAATGGGGAGTCCTCATAGTATTTAATGCTCATTTTGAGCTACGCAGACCAAATTAGGGTCCCTGCTCTACCAGACAACTCCCTGCAACATCCAACGGTGCACATAGCATGCCATCTCCCCAATTTCCCTACATGGCTTGGCTTTACCTGGGGCTATGGAACATTCATTCCCCCATTTTGAATCGCCAGCAAGGGGAACCAAACCTAATCTCCTGCCCAAAGTGCAAGATTTATAACCACTAAGTTATGGTGCCTTAACATGTAGATGCATCTGACGCTCAGGGCATTTTATGTTACGGTTGCATGGGCAGACACAGAAGTTTAGACGAATGATCACTTGAACATCACTATATATATATACAAGTATATAAATATAAATGTTAAGTACCTAACAAACATAAATAACCTCAAATAAATACAAACTAAGGTAAAATAACTACATGGAACTACACAAACTACATGACAAAATTTATATACACCTGCAATACATATACAAATTCTAACATTTACTCTCCACGTTAACATCAAATATGGCGGGTGGAAAAAAGTACCCTCCCGAAAGGAGCTCTCTCAGAAAATAAACAAAACTACACAATAATTACAACTAACACACACATACATACAGAATAAATACATAACATACATATATATAACATAACATACATACACGCACGCACGCACACACACAAACATACAGAACTACGAACACGATTACTGAGCAAACTAGCATTGACAAGAAAAGCACAGCCTGTGGCAAAGTGCAGTTACATATACTAAATACAAATAGAAATAACAAATAAACTAAATTGACAAATTACATATACAAACAAATACTTTTCTTGTATTGAAAATTGTATCAGGATTTGCACTAAATTTTTGTGCATGTGATGAACCATATGGAGGCACACCTACGTTCGTATCTAACAAGCTCCACAAAAACACAATTATCAATTAATTCAAGATAAAGCGAAAGCCTGTGTGTACAATCTGGATAAATGAATGAGGACCCATTTGCTTCAAAAATAAAACAATGTCAGAGCTGGCATCAACAAACAACCATATTGGCTAAGGTTTCAACACTTTGTTGTTTCAAAATTGATTCTAATATAACAGATGTTTATCACACATCGCCGATTGTTAAAGAAATTAACTAACAAATTATGTAAATATCTGCATTCTTCGTCACAAAAATAACAAAATGAGATTGTAGAAAGCGAAAAGATTACCATGGATTTAAAAACAATCAAAACAGGATCGTAAATAGCAAAAAGATCGTTGTAGATTGTTTGAAAATCATGAAAACGGTATTATAGAAAGCAAAAACATTGTTGTAGATCCATTAAAAATCATGAAAGCGGGATCGTAGAAAGCGAAAAGATCGCTGCAGGTCGTTTAAAAACAGTCAAAACGGCATTATAGAAAGTGAAAACATATATATATTGCTTAAAATCATGATAACAAGATTGTGAAAAGCAAAGAGATCGGTGTAGATCGAAACTATGAATAGACAATATTGCTAGTCCCTCCAAAGAAATTAACTTGTCGAAAAATAGTTTCACGTAATAAATTAATCATGTTTTTAATTGCTTTGGGGAAACAATTTGTTTCAGAATTCGTTCAAATTTTGTTTCTAGATTCGTTTCAAAATTGTTTCCCAATGGTTTTCCATTTGCTTATACAGTACAGTACAGTCCGAATGTAAGCTTCCGCATACGCGCTATACAACACCTTTTCCTGCAAGTCGGCAGCCCTTTAACTTTTGTTTATCATAATTACTTTAATGATCTTAGCGAGAGCTATGTTGCGAGTGATTTAACAAAAGCTTTGCGATAAAACAATACTGTAATTAAATTATTTTCTCATAACTGCGAGTTTTATTGTTAAAACTTATTGAAAATAAAATCCCCTTAGGTATTAGCACAAGTAATGAAATTTAATGATTTGTTAACTACGCGAAAGATTAAAATAAATCGCGCAAAAAATATTGTTTTTAAAAATGTTTTTGTGCATGTTTTTTTTATATCTTTCAAACTTAGTCCGTTTTAAAAAATATATTTCTTAACATTTTATTCTATTTTTAATTATAAGTGTTTAAAATTACGCTAGCTAAACTGTAATACAGCAAGACTTTTAGTCAATACCATTTAGGATAAATAGTAAAAACAAGGTAGAATACGCTTGTCGTAACACCTTCCTCCAGTATGAATTTTAAATAAATTATTTTAAAGCTGCTAAAGACTTGAAATATTGTCAACTAAACCATAGTCCGTAAAAAGAATATATATGCACTTAAATTTAGATTTCCCTATAAAAATGTGCAAAAAACATTAAAAAAACATTAAAATTGTTTGTTTATTATTTTAAGTAGGAGAAGAATAACTTGCTGTATATATTTTGAAACAGAGCAGGTATAACTTGCTGTATATATAACTTTCAAAACAATACAAGTATATTCTGTACAACTTTCAAAACAGCACAAAAATAATTCTTGCTGTATATATAACTTTCAAAACAACGCAAGAAAAATTCTTGCTGCGAACTTTTAAAAACAAGTTTTTGAGCATGCAAGTATTTTTATCTTTTCACCTTGAGAACTAGTTACATATTTTTAGTGAGACAAATTATTATTATTTTTCCTTCGCAATTAAAAAATATAAATTGCGTGCGTTATGCATATTTTTATTTCGCCGACCGACCGTATGCTACTATCAACTTTGCCCGTAGAACAACTATATAATTAAGTTGGAGTCGCCTTATAAAAAAAACTGAAAAATTATATTGTTGTTTTAATGTTTTTTGTGCAGTCTTATAAAAAATCTATGTCCCACATGTGCAAATTTTTTTAAGGAAGATAGCATAGGCAAAAATTATGTTATATCATAACGGGACGGAGGAGGGTGTTACGACAAACATATTATGCGATGTATTTTTTATATTATTTTTCCTATAAAGAGGACTATTTAAGCCATAGTCAGCAGTATTACATTTTAGCTAGCAAACGTAATTCACCATTGTATAATAATATATGATTTATTATAATAATCATAACGAAGGAGGGAGTTACGACAATAACGCGTATCTTGTTTTGTTCTGGAGTCTTTTCAGATCAGCGTCATGATTACTGATGCAAGTTAAGTTTTACAAAAAATTTAAAGCAATGTATGTAATGAGAACGGAGGAATTGAAATCGTGTTCTGGTTTACATACATTGCTTTCACAAGGAGAGCATTAAATACTCCAGGACTCCCCATCAAAGCCATGGCCCCTCCTGGAAATAATAGACAGGGTATATATATCCCTCTATATTTGTGAGGCTAGCCATGTAAAATATGCACATCTATCTATCTATTGATTGATGATATACATCATACTTAGTTAGGCGGACGTCACAAATATTTGGTGTTAGAGTCACCCGACCGACCCTAATTTTTGATCGAAATCTTTGATATACTGAGTCGGAAAAACTAAAATGACAAAAAAATATTATACACTTGTTGTCTCCCCACAGCCATTACCCACCATTATTGTTGTGCTTTGCTTTAAAATGCGAAAAGGGTTCTGAGAACTAGTTGAAGACAGCGCGCGGAAACTCTATTTAAACGAGGTGCCAAAGAAGTTATCATTAAATATCGGCGATTTAATGGCACGCGTTAACGGCTGGATGGTTGGATACAATTTTTCGAATTTTTGAGTTATCATTCGCCGACCGACCGACTCTATTTTTGGTCCTCAAATGACTCTAACACCAGATATTTGTGACGTCCGCCTTTAGACGGGCAAGGAATCTGATTCTGATGCATATCATGGATTACAGGATCCCCATGGATCCAATGCCTCAAAGATCATGGGATCGCTGGCTGTCCATATCATCTTACTTCTAATTTAGAAAATAAGCTACACACTTTTAAAATCTTAAGTTACCCTAGCTCTTTATTTAGCTTAGAGGCAGTTATTATAGGCAGTTATTCCTGACTGCTGAAACAACCTAAAAATGCAGATGAAACTCTATTTACTTGTACTGTAGAAATACTGTTTTCAAACAAATTACTTTAGAAGTCTTATTCGCAACTTCTAGGCACACCCTGATGCCTCCCCAGACGAAATTGTCCCTCTCTCCCTAAAAGCGGCGCCATATTTGTTATTTTGTTTTTACGGTTCTCCGTACCGCTATTGAAATTAATATGTACCAGTATTGATTCTAGCTGCGATAGCCGCTCGCAAGCATAATGGTGAATGGTGTGGTGTAGTAGATTGGATGAACCTCTTCGACTTTCACTGAATCTCTCATAGATAATTTTATTCGCTTCTACATGCATAATAAAGCCAGCTTTTTTAGGTACAAAAACGTGTAGCTAGTGTTAAAATAATATTTAAGAGAAGCTAGCTATTTCGTCGTACATAAAAATGAGTGTACGACCGACGGGAACTTTTTTTATCAAGGAGTTGGCGGAGTTGCGTATGTTTGCAAAGTTCCATATATGCCCAAGTAACCTGACAGGCAAGAAAAGAGAGACCACATAGGGGAAATTGGCTATTTACATTAATTTATAGATTTTTAGGAATACACTGCAGGCTGCATCATATAAAAAAATACAGGCGTGTGGTACGTTGCGCACCTAAAAAATGTTTTTAAAGATTTTGGTGCGTGATTTATCATTCGCCTGAGTACATTAGGCGCGCGATGACGAGTGATTACGAACAGGCCTCTAAATAAGTAGGCGATCATGTAACCCGTAAAAGGGTTTGCCCGAAAAAAACAAGCCATCGAAATGCTGTTAATTGCTATGGTTCTGAAGCAACAACACGAAAGCAAACAACAACAATGACAGATAATGTTAGAAGTATATTTCTCTTGTTTCATGTCATAACTACACTTGAGTTTGGGGAAAGGGGGGGATGTCAGGTTTGGTATCAGGGGGGCCCAAACCAGATGCGTGTGTTTCCATCCTTACCCTTAGTAAGACGTATCTCGTGGAAACGTCTGCGTATCTCGTGGAAACGCTAACTCACCTGGGGTGTATCTCGTGGAAACACCTGCGTATCTCGTGGAAACGCAACCCTCTCTGCGAATCTCGTGGAAACGCCTACATCTCAGCAAATCTCGTGGAAATGCCTACATCTCAACAAATCACGTGGAAATGCCTACATCTCAGCAACTCGCTTGGAAATTGCCTACATCTCAGCAAATCTCGTGGAAATGCCTACATCTCAGCAACTTGCTTGGAAATTGCCTACATCTCAGCGACTCACTTGGAAATCGCCTACTCCTCAGCAACTCGCTTGGAAATTGCCTACATCTGAGCGACTCACTTGGAAATCGCCTACACCTCAGCAACTCGCTTGGAAATTGCCTACATCTCCGCGACTCACTTGGAAATCGCCTACACCTCAGCAACTCGCTTGGAAATTGCCTACATCTCCGCGACTCACTTGGAAATCGCCTACACCTCAGCAACTCGCTTGGAAATTGCCTACTACCTGCTATGGCGTATCTCGTGGAAACGCACCTCATTTGTTAGGGAAACAAACGCATCTTCATCCCATTTGGCTGACGAAGGAAGCCCGACATCCCCACCAGCGCGGGTCAACAGTGCTTCTACCTCTGGACAAAAAACTTGGCAATCGCAAGTAGCCAAATTTGGATCACCAAGAACACCTTGAGGCAAGAGCACTGGTGTAAGCAAGCGCGCGTCTTTGATGCCAATTGATCCCTCCATCTTGCGTTGTAGATCGTTGCGTGTTGTAGTTCGTAGTATCGTTGCGTGTTATAGTTCGTTGTAGAAGACCCTCTGGGGTTACATCAATTGATATCGTATGCACTCGTCATGTGTCGGATGATGGTCCGGTTATCGAGTTAACATAAGGGTCGTGGTTGATTGTAGGATTAGCTAATATGGTGACAGTTGTGGACATTGATGCCAGTACATGAAGTGATTGATGTAAATAAAAGAAAAAGAAAATATATAATAACAGGGTGGGTGGGTGGGCAAACCAAACTATTAGCAAAATGTGATGATGGAAACTAGTAGACTTTAGCTGCTCCCATTTTATAGGTAGGCAAGGCAATCTTAGGGGCCTGGATCTGCAGCAGTATTGGTTAGTTACCCTGAGGGCCCCTAGTGTTCATGCCCTGTGACCACCCTTTTCACTAGTCTACCATTCTAGACTAGGAAGAACATTGAGTTTCTAAAGTATATCCTTCAATGATGCTAGTAGCCATCTTTGTTGACACTTGAATACTGAATGCAATCAAAGCCAAGCCTTTCAACAAGGTATAAGTACTTACTTCAGGAACCGCAATTAACATATGGTGAACCGTTGGTCCACCACCATTCGCGCAGAAATTTTTTTCAATAGGTTTGCAACAGATCCTTTACTCATCAAGTTCAGCGCCCTTAGAAAGTTCCAAACTTTCTCAACCTTGTTCCATAACGCCACCGGTCGATATGCCTGTAGTAGGAACTTAGGCATGGCCACTCCGAATTTGAATGAAAAAGTATCCTAGGGGTGTTCTGACTGACTTTCCTTTCGTGTCTATCCCCATTTCTCAACAACGAAAAGTTTGGTAAGAGTACCACTAGTTTCAGTCAGACTTTTGCCACTGTATTATCCGAATTGACACAATTACATTTATTTAATTAGGAAACTATAGCCACTAAAAATGGTGTTTGACTTTTGCGCCGTCTTTTTCAATGGTTTTATAGCCAAACGTTATAATTCAAAAAGGTTTTTAAGGCCAAACAATTTCCCTTTACAGTTGCCATCTCTCCACGCTACTCTCAATTCTGCTTCTTTTTCTTATCAAAGAAGTTTTAACGTTTTGACCTTTTCATTAAAAAAAATATGATCAATGGGTTTTACCTATTTTACCTTTTCATTCAAAATTAAAAGTGATCAATGAGTTTTAACTTTTGAGCACGCAAATCTTTTTCTTCTTTAATATTCTAGACATTGCGTGACCTTATTTAAAGGAAAATTCTCCCATGTTTTATGCTTTTTTATTTCCGTAATGTGATTTCTAAGAATTATTACTCACTACAGTTTTATTTAGGAGCGTGATTGTTCACGCACCTAAGAAATGAATTGATATTTTAGGCGAGTTATTTTTCACTCGTCTAACACATTTTAGGAGTGTGCGAAGGTGCGAGCGCGCGATCACGCGCCTAATATGACGCAGCCTGCACTGAGAATGCACTAGAATTATTTTTATTTATCTTTTTAAGAACAGACTAACCAATTTTAGCGTCAGTATTTTTTTTATATAAATATCTTTGATCATTAAAATCTGTTGTTCATATTTTTTGACTGCACATGAGATAAATCCAGCGTAATGTTATTTGCAAATGACAGAGCCGAAAGAGCTGACTGCTGAAAATTTACATGAATGTCTTAATTCTGATTTCACCTTTCTCAGTAAATTTCTCTTTTCACTGGCAACAATGAATGACTATGACATGATATCCTTAGCCTTACGTCTAGAATCTACCATATTACCACGAAACTTGTGCACTTTAAAGAACAAACAGCCTAAACATTGCTGGGGTAGATCGCGGATGAAAAAATTGTTACTCGGTGGGGGTATTACATTTTAATCTATTGTTATCTTTGTAATCCTTCATTAAATACCAAAGAAACCTATATTATTATGAAACTAGACAAGCTGGAGATTATTTTTAAGAAAAAAATTTTTATTAACGAGTGTGCTCTCCTCCACAGATCCCCTTTGGTAATTTGCTTTACCAATTTTCCTAATGTTACGTCTGTTTTTTGAGCATCGAAAAAAGGTACATGCCGATGTTTGAAGCAGCTACTAGCTTCATCTAAGACAAGTCCCCAAGTATATATTGCAATTATTTTAATCATAAATTACACTTTGGAAAAATTCCAGTAGATCTACAGTACAGTCCGACTGTAACCTTCCGCGTACGCGCAACTCGCATAAATAATTACTTTCATAATGGACTATTGTCTTAGAGAAAATAATTACACCGTGAGAAATTGAAAAGATCAGGGAAACTTATTGTATAAATAACAATAACCTGCGTGTGACGATGTTGAGAATACTTTTGGCGCGAAGTCTATAGAATTTGTAAACAAAAGCAATTAAAAATACAAAATAAACTTTACTGTATATACTATCTTAATTTTTATCTTGAAGGAAGATTTAAAATATCTTATATTTTCAGAACACGATTTCAATACATCGTTTATTACATACATTGTTTTAATTTTTTTGTAAAACTGTAACTTGCGTAAGTAATCGTGACGCCAATCTGAAAAGACTCAAGAAAAAAACAAGTTACGCGCTATTGTCATAACTCCCTCCTTCGCTAAGATTATGATAATATATCATATTTATATAATGGTGAAATACGTTTGCTAGCTAAAATGTAATACTGCTGACTATTGCTTAAATATTTCACTTTATAGGAAAAATAATATAAAAAATACATCGCAGAATATGTTTGTCGTTACACCCTCCTCCGTTATGATATAACATATTTTCTGCCTATTCTATATTCCTTGAAAATTTTTGCACGTGTGGGACATAGATTTTTATGAAAATAATTTAATAATAAAACAACACCATATTCTGTATAACTTTTGAAACAGCAAAGAATAATTCTTGCCGCATAATTTTCAAAACAGCACAAGAAAACTTCTTGCTGCATAACTACTTATTTTGCTAAACAAGAGAACAAATTTATTCATTTTTTTAAAAGGATTATTATTATTTTTTCGCAACAAAATTATTAATTATCTGTGTGCGTGATGTAAAAATACACAGAAAATATGCTTGTCGTAACACCCTCCTCCATTGTAGAGACAGTTATTGAAAACTTGACAACAGAGAAAACGAAGTGGAAGTGCATCGGAGTAAATATAAAAATTACTTTTATGCATAAGAGTATTTTAAAGTTATGCTGCAAAAGTTATTCCTAAAGTTTGTTAAGAAAAAAAGATCGCAATAAAATGTTTAAAAGGATAATGTTTTTTTAAAAGTCTTTTAAAAAACAAGTGCATGAAACTTCAACTACAATAGTTTTGTGCGCGATTTCTTTCGCGTAATGTTTTGTTGAAAAAAAATAGCGTAGAATAAAATGTTAAGAAATACATTTTTTAAAACGGACCAAGTTTGAAAGATACAAAAAAAACATGCGAAAAAACATTTTTAAAAACAATAGTTTTTGCGCGATTTATTTTAATCTTTCGCGTAGTTAACAAATCATTAAATATCTTTACTTGCGCTAATACCTAAGGGGATTTCATTTTCAATAGGTTTTAACAATAAAACTCGCTGTTATGAGAAAATAATTACAGTATTGTTTTATCGCGAAGCTTTTGTTAAATCACTTGCAACATAACTCTCGCAAAGATCATTAAAGTAATTACGATAAACAAAAGATTAAAGGGGTTCCGACTTGCAGGAAAAGCAGGCCTCCCAGCAGTCATATATTTCATATATTTCATATATTTGGGAAATTCATCCAATTTATCATATATCTTCATATATTTTGGAGATTTTTCATATATTATCATATATTTTGACTGTGTCTTCTTGTTTTTTTAGATATCATATAGATATTCTTATTGATCTTGTGTAAATTGTGCTCATCTCAATAAGTCAAAAGATTTTTAAGTTCTGAAGTTTGTATTTAAGCTAGTAATAGACTATTTTACCAATCTTTGTTAGTGCTAACGTGCTTCTATAACGATATCTGAAATCCATTTTTTTTTTGCCTAATTTCGACAGGTATTTGGCTTAGTTTTTATTTTCAAACCTACTTTTTATCATATATTTTGTCAATTTATCATATATTTACCTGAAAATATTCATATATTCTCATATATTTGCCCTAATTTTGGTCATATATTCATATATTTTGTATGACAATTTCCCCTGGGAGGCCTGGAAAAGGTGTTGTATAACGCGTACGCGGAAGCTTACATTCGGACTGTACTGTAGTCCAGTAGACATTGAAAAAAACACATCACGGAATTAAGACGTATATCACGGAAATAGGACGTTTTAGTCGAATTCTTTTTCAGTCGACCCTGCGCAAAGTCCCACTTTGTTCGCCAGCATTTTTGCAAAGTAATTTCTAGGGATAGCTTATAGTCAAAACCATAAAGTTATGTGGCGAGCGGAGTTATAAGATCGTTGCTAGAGCTGTTTGTTTAGATAATCATGTAATTAGGACGGTATACGCTATATGTATGTGCATGTTTATTGTTCTTGTCAATACATTACATCACACCACAACTCGTCTCTAGCATATATACATTATTACGTAAACGTATAATTACGTGATTTGACTTTTTCACAAACTTTCTCTGTTTACTGATATCTCTGCATGGGTATGACGACACCTTGTTGGCAAATTTTTTTGAGTCCCTATTTTATTGTAAAAACTGAAAGATATTGATGAAAAAACATTATCCTAAAAATTTGATTAAAAACTGAAGATCAGAACATTTCAAATATTTTACTGAAATAGCAAACAAATTACCCTCCGCCTACAGAGCCTCCATTGTAATTCATTCTACGATTTACAATGTTATAAAGGCACACCAAAATCGACTACGTGCTTTCTGGATACGTGTCATTACCCAAAATTTAATCAATGAGGGAGAACATGTGTAGCTCCATTTCCATTGTAATGTTTTTTATAAGTATATCAACATAATTCCGACTATGATAAATCGATCAAAGTTTCTGTGCTATTCTATATGAATTAAACGTTTTAACTATACTCAAATCAAGCTTCTTTGAAACACCCAGCTACCTCTTCATGTTGTTTTCGAAGACAGCTTCGACTCGCTTTTGCCTTAATTTTTGATGGTGCTCTTTTGTTTAAACATTTAGTCGCCTTCTTATGGAGAAAGTATTGTCTGTACATTTTGTTTTCGGAATTTCCCTTTTTACGCTTAAAAATTATTTATCTCCATAGTTCTTTAACAATCTTTAAAGTCTTATTTTGGACACTCTCCCCAGTCTAAAAAACTATGCAATAAATCTGACTATACATTTTTATTGATTTATTGATTTCCCAAAGTAATTCAGCAAACTCCGCCTCAGTGCTCACAAAAGGCAAGGCCGTCTGTTTACCTATTAATGAAAACGATTATTTTGCGACGACCCGCTTCTTGGCCGGAAATGAGTGATGCAAGTATTTGTTAAGTATGTCGACTTAAGGAATTAAATTACCATTATTTCCAGTTCTAAAAACTTTTAGATCTTCTAATTTTTAGGATAGTCATAACTTGTGCTGTACATTAAAATAAATCAAAAAAATGTATATGTTAATTTTTTTTCGATAAGGGTGATTACACGCCTTTGTATATATACTTAGAGCTTTTTAATAATTTCGTAACAAGATACGACAATGTTCAAGCTTTGAGAGAAAGTTTTTTTATTATATATAATTGTTTCTAAACAAATATGATGATGTTTAAGCTTTGAGATGTTAGGTATCCTGATTCCAGTACTGTAGCATGTTAAATTTCATGAATTCAGTACTTACCAAAAGTAAGTATATATTAGCAAAATACCAGTGTTAGAGGGAGAGGGTACAGGTAAACTTACATTCATAAGTTCGTAGTATTTGTACCAGCAGTGAGTTGCTTAATTTTCCAACTACCCGGTTTGCTGCAACAGGTTAGAAGCTGACAAAAATATAAGTAAAAGAAATAAACATTTTATGATAAAAAAGAAACTTTTACTGCAAAGTTAAGATAGAAAACAAGACATTGTGTTCACAGTTTATTTTTAATCACAATAATTTTTTCACCTTTTTTGTATAACAGAATACGGTGATCATTGCACACCATGAAAGCTGGGTGGGTCTGCCACACATTGCTACTTTTTCTCACAGCACAGCTTGAATATGCACACACAATGCAAAAAAAATCCTAATGTACCCAAAAGTAGTTGTAAACTTCAATTAAAGAAAGTCATTTACAACTTGCCAATAGTTGGGTAAAAAAGAAATATCTGGTTGTTTAAAATGCTGTTACTTGCTCTATATATCCTATCCATACCAGAGGACCCCCTGTATGGTCTTACAGGAGCAAATAATTTACTATGAATTGTACTGTGTCTGAAAAATATGTTGCATGCACATCAACGCATACTATATAGTGAAATGAATTTGGGACCTGTTAGTTTTTGTACATTCACATCTCGTTTTACATCTTTTTTTATGTATATAGGCTTATTTTCCATTTATTTTTAGAAAACTGATAGAACTAGACACGTAACTTTTAAAGATGTCTGACCATAGAAAGCGTTACAGAGACTACGATAATGACAGTAATTTCTTCTTTTTTGTAATTGTTGGATTTAACTTTTTCTCTTCAAACTATGGTATCTAAACACTCTTTGTTTATTACAGGTTCAAGAGACAGGAAAAGACCAAGATCTGGTCCTTTGAATGTTGAAGACCGATTGGAATCCTTGATTACTAGAGTTGGTGAAAAGGTAAAAAATTAAGGTGTAATGTAAAAAAACGTTTTTTTTGGCTTTTAAAAATTTGAAATTATCCACTATACTGACATGTTTATACCATTAACACTTCAGAATTGTATGTTGCTCAATAAATTTTAAATACATATTCAAAATAAATTTTGGAGGAAAAAGCTTTGACAAAAATAAGTAAGGAAAAAATAAAATAAATAGCATTGTTGTCCTTGCATAAGGTAAAATGTTTAGCTAGCATGAAACAATGTAGTTACAAAATATTTACAAATGATGGAAAACTATTTAATTTTTTAAGGTTTCTATTGACTAGGAGGTGAAACTACCAGTCTTAATTGACTTTCTTGTTATTAGATTTGCTAAAAAATGGACATTATTATAAACAGATATTGGATGAGGTGGAATCAGATATCGAAAGTTATTCAGTCAAGCTTGTGATATTTGACGATTTGGCTGAGTAGAATATTATCAAAGCAAGACTGAATATTTTGATATTCGATTTCACTGAAGTGAATCTATTTTATCATCCACTTTGAGATAGAATACTTTGAGGAATTATGCATAGAACAAGTGTCATATTAAATTTATGACACGAAAAGTTTAACAATTTACCAATTTTTAAAGCAATAATATTAATTGACCAATATTACAAAACAACAAACCTGCAGCTTTCTTCATTTTTATTACAACAACAAATAAAAATATGTTTTTCATAAAAAATTTTTTTTACAACTTTCGAAAATAGAATTCTCCTCCTTTGAGATTATCGAAAACAATAGAGTGCTTTCTCAAATAAAAAAGCAGAGGAGTGTCAAAATAATTCTGATATTCAATATCGATTGAATACCTAAAATTATTTAATGGAGCAATACTGGTGCAAACCTCTTCAGTATTCCTACTTATAATATCTTAGATTTAACACTTTCTGGGGTAGATAGTAGTATAGAAGTATAGTAAGGCATATTGGACCTAAACATGTGATTTGCATAAAATATTCTCTTAAATCTAACATCTTGTTGCAAGGCATATGATGATGTAGGCATTAGCTCTGATTGTATTTTTCTTTTTTTAGAGTACATCTTCCTTGGAAAGCAATTTAGAAGCACTTGCTAATGTTCTCGAAACAGACATGCAGAGTCATAAGCAAAGGATATTGCAAATCTTGTGTACCTGGTAAAACTTATTATTTAATGTGTAGAGTTCTTCAAGAAAGCTGTGCAATAGCCTCACACAGGCAATGATGTTATTGATTACACTTAAAAATGTCAAGCTTTATAAGAAGTTGGCCAATGGCCTGGAAGCTCATGTGTGTACTTTTGGCTGAACGTGTTGAAAAATTTTGTAATGAGTTTTTAGTTTTTGACAATATTCTTATTTTGTGTAATGTTTCAGTGTTACGAATCATCCAGAAAAAGCAACTATATATTCCACATTAGTTGGATTATTAAATGAGAAAAGCTTCGAATTCGGTGGTGAGGTAAGTTTTTTTAAACAAATTATCTGTATGTTCCCCTTGTTATCAATTTGGAACAAAAATGTGCTAGATAATTTTTTTTGTGTGCATCTAAAATATCTTTTTCTTGCGTTATTAATTTAAAAATCAAGAAGGAAGTTATTTTAAGGGATCTGACTATAGTACGATGGCACAGTATGATTAAAAAATAATTTTTTTGTTCCTAGTTTCTGGACCTTATCCTGAATAACTTAAATGATGTGATTCATTCTGGAAGTTTCGAAAGAGCACGGCTTATGGTACTGCGGTTATTTTTTTCACTTTACATAACAGATTAAGCGCCCGGGGCGCTTATTTAAAAAAAAATTATCTTGACAGGGGGTGCTTATTGGGCATTATTTTTAAAAAAGCAAATTTTTTAAACTTCATTCTCATAACTTTTATGAATAAAAAATAGTAATACAAACAAAAAATAAAGAAATATAATAGTAATAATCTATCTTTTATGAAATTTCAATATTTTCATCTTCATCGTCGTTGTCTTCGTCTAATGTGAGGAATTCATAGTCATAGTAAAAATCGTTGTTTTTTTGTGCCGATCCGAATAAGGGCGGGTTGAGACGGGGGCTCTTATTAGAGCAGGGGCGCTTATTTACAAAAATTTATCTAACCCTGGGGCGCTTATTCGACAGGGGGGTTTAATCTGTCATTTACGGTATAGATGGATGAATGGATATTTTATTTTTATACCCCTGTTAAAACTTTTTTTTTTTTTAGGTTCGCTTTATTTCTGATTTAATCAACTGCAATTTTTTGGTAGCTGCATCATTAATATCATTTCTTGAACAATTCATCAATGAGGCTTCTCAATCTGCTGTACCCCAGGTATAACGTCATGGTGACCACACCTAAAATCTCCTAAATAAACTAAAAAATAAGGACCCTTCTATAATTTCTGAAACCTAAAATTTGGACTGAAAATATTGATTTCTCATAAAACCTTCTAAAATTGTTTATCTTGAGAGATACACCGTTTTCTCTTAACTTTTAACCCCAGTTTTGACCTTAGCCTAATTTATTTGTAAAATTTCAAATCTATGGCCACCTTGAACATTAACCTGATATATAATAATTAAGATTGTTAAAACTTAATGTTTTTCTGAATTTTACATTGATAAGTTTTTCACTGCTTTGAAAGAAACCTCTTGAAATGAGACAAATTTTAGCAGTATATAATTTTAAAAATGCAAAATTGTGAACATAATTTTAAAGACGCAGTTATTATTTATTATTATTATCACTATAGTTTTCCAAAGATATCCTCTTCAGTTCCTAAAAGTACTGTTATCAATGAGGGTCCTGTGAAAGGGGTCCTCGTGCATTTAAAGCTCCCATTTGAGCTATGGAAGGCATGCAAGCACAACAGCTGCTCAACTAGTCAACCACCTAAGATATTAATCCTATTCTCATGGTTAAGCAGAAAGGATCAATTCACACTTTTATAGTCTGTGGCATAATTCGGCTGGGGTTTCAACCCTAGACCTCCTGCACTGGAAGCAAACATTTTACCACAAAGCCACCATTCAGTTTAAGATTTATAAAAAAAGAATGGAAAGTGTTTTTTTGTGATAAATAAGCAATCTAGTGTAATTTTCTAATGTATTATCTTTTTCTTACTATTTTTACAGGTTCGTTCTGACTGGTATATATACACAGTGTTATCATCACTGCCATGGGTATGATTAGTATAAACAAAACATGTTTGTTTTATGAATTTATACTATCACTTTGTAAGTGATTGTATTGTGATTTGATTTAGTGTGCCAAGGAGTTATCAACAAAGAAACCAAAAGAATTTGAAAGACTGATGGATTTAATCGAAGTTTATATTAGGTTGGAAGATTTTTGTTTTTGTTAATTCATTGCTTGTATTTATTTTTAAATGTTTTTTTTTCTTTATATTTTGGACTGTTCTTCTGAAAAAGAGCATTGAAAATTAATTAGGTAAATCTGAAACATCTGCATAAGTGATAGCAATCAGAAAAGCTGTTGTTCATGCCAAGGAAATTTTGATTCATACTGGCAAAAATGTTGCTCAAATGTTTCAATCCCCAAAGTTTACCAACAGTAGCTTTTTTTTTATTGTTATTTTATTTTTCACAGTACCTTATTTAATTTTTGGAATTACGTTTTCTAAAACTACAGAAAATTGTTTAACTGACAATGGGACACCAAATGCATTGGTTTTTGCAAAACAAAGTGTTGTTTTATTGTTTTTACGCTTTTCTTTACCACCCACTTTTCTGTCAACTCTTCTTCTAGCTCCCTGCCTTCAAGCACCCTCTCATTTTCCAGAAATAAAAACGCATCTGACAATCAAACTTTGTTGCTCGTGTTCAAGCTGTTTAAATATCCGCAATCCCATGTAAAGCTTATTCATAATTTGTATATTAGGTGTACAATTGTTTTTGTAGGGAAAGAAATAAACTGCATGTGAAAGCGCTTCGTGTATGGTCATCAGACAAACCCCATCCACAGGAAGAGGTATGTGTGTTTATTACAAACATTTGAATCACATCCCACCGCATACAGTCGACAATAAAAAGAGAAGTTCAATAGCAATGCAACGCAGATAGGTTTCTTTCCGTAATCTGGCAAAAAATTTGGATGTTGTTATCCCCCCACCAAATTTGCATACAGGAGCTACATTTTGTGTATCATTATTATATATTTTAATGTCTAGGAAGGATGTATAGTTATGTATAGGATATATAGATCTTGTTTTTTAAAGATTGTTTTATTTTTAATTGTTGTTTTGCTTTAGCAATAATTTCTCCTTTCCGACTTTTATCTTTTTTTAGCTTAATGACTCAGCTTTGAAGTGATTGCCATTTTTATCATAAAATAAATTATCACTTTATAGTACCTAGACTGTTTGTGGGAACAAGTAAAAACAATGAAAGAAGATGATTGGCAGGTAAGTGTAGGAGTTATTGACATTTGGTCAAAGTTTTGTAATCCAACAAAAATTATTTCGTACAATCTGTTAACACTAATTACTAAACCTTGGTAGTGTAAAATACGAAAATATATGGATTTTTTATGGGATAAATCGTGGAGATTCACTGTTATCATACAACATAGGTTGCAGATGTTTATCTTGGCATCCTTTTCAAATTAGGTTCACTATTTGCACTCCAAATTTTGTATAAATATTTATGAAAACATAAAACAGCAAATATTTCAATTATTATAGTAACTCGCCATAGAATGAATGTGGTAAAAAAGTAAAATATAAAAACAAGTTTTAAAATAGCTTAAGCTTTTCGGTTAAAACCATCCTCAGTGCATACATAGATGTAATAAATTTTAATGTGAACGTATTGTTACATTGGTATGAGTTTTTAAAAAAGTAATTTATATATATACAATAAAATATAACTACCTATTAACTATAACTTTATAACTATAACTTTAAATGAACAACTTGAATCTAAAAAACTTCTGTTATTTAGAAATAGAGTGACATGACAGAAATGTATACGTCTACGTTATCACAAAATGTTTATCAGCTGATAAACATGTGTGATAGCAAATGTGATTTCGATGTATGTAGTAAATGATAATTGCCTTCTTGAGTGTAGTTATATTTTATTGTATATATGGAAATAATTCTATTATGGCTTCTTCAATTTGTTATAATTATTTCCCATAACTTATACAATACAGAAAAATAAATACACATAAAGTAAAAGCTTTTCGGCTTACGCCATCTTTAGTAAATTTTTCCTGTAATCTAATTTTTTAAATGTTATTTGGCTGCCTACTTCACTGAAGTGTATTAGAAATGCTTAAACTGGTTCAAAAAGCAGGTTTAAAAATTAACTATAACATAATAAAAAGGTTTTTTAAAAATAAAATAGGTAATAAAATAATAGTTTTCTTATTTTGTCCACTAAAATGTAACTAGCTTGTACATGAATTTGAAAACAATTTCTAGTAACTATGTTTCCACACAATTGTGTTAATAAATGGTCTTTGTCGGAAAATATTGCTGTTGTTGAGTTTATTATTACAAATCTAGAAAGCTTTGTTTCTGTGATAATGAACACGCATCTATCTTAATTTAAGTAGCATGTGCTACGGTAAAAAGTTGGTTTAAGACCAGCATTTTTAAAAATAGGACGTGAAGAATTGGGATTTAAATATTGATAATTACAATATCGTTACAATGTGTATAAAACTATTTTTTTTTAAAGATCCTGCAAATAAAGCATGAGCTGAGCATACTATCATACTTAATTTCTGTGTAACCAAGGATACATGTCAATTTGATTGGCAAAATGTTTCAGAATTTTCTTCTATTTTGACCTTTCCACTGCTTTTTACTAATTTTATAATAAGCATAATGGAATATGAGACCAGATAGATACAAAATGTGAAGTTAAACAAGGCTTAGCAATTTTTAAGTTATGCATTAAACCAAAAGTGTACTGCATTTATGATGGATAATTCATGTTGACATGATAAGGGTTGTCTCCAATAAAATATACCTGTATTCATGACTGGACTAGTACTCGAACAAAACTGTTGTAGTCTAACTTAATTAACACTTTAATAATAATTCACTTTTATAGGAAAAACACATCCGACGTCCATATAAAGCTTTTCACAGTGTGCTTTGCAAAGCGTTACCTGTAAGTCTGTAAAAAAGGTTTTCTCTTGAAAAATTTACAAAATCATTTCATTGATTTTTCATTGTATCCTTGTTATATACATTGTAATTTTAGCATCCCCTTCAATTGATCAAACTTCCACCACATTCTGATATTATTCGCTACCCGCTACCAAGTGTTATTTTCCGAATGTTCGATTACACTGATGCACCTGAGGTAAGGTTTATGAAACTCTTAAAAACGTGTTTTTAGCCATATTGTATCTATCGTTTTAAAAAGCCTTTAACTTCTAACAAATTCAATACTTTACATGTAATATAAAGATATGAAATGAAGGTTTATTTATTTAAGATACTTTGCTATTTTTCTCATTTAGTTTTGTGCAAGGAAAGTGTTACGTGTTACATTTTGATGCACCTCAAATTATTTTTTTCTGTAAATGAACCTCTTTGTTTATTTATTTAGGAGAAACCAATTCCAGGAGCACATGCCATTGAACGTTATTTGGTCGAAGAAACAATATGGAGGATTATATGCACACATTATAAAGACAAGAAAGAATGGTAAGGCTGCATTTATTTTGAAATATCATCGAAACATGACAATAGAGCAAAATTTTATTAAATCCGTTTTGATGTTGTTGTTTTTATTTTCAGGTTGTTTTCTTTAAATATTTTTCTTTATTTTATACCTTAGTGCTTCTCAACTGATAAATTGTGCTGCTAAAAATAAAGTTTCCATTGAGTATATCATTATTGAGGTGAGGATGAATTTTGATACTTTAGCACAAGTGTTCCTTGGCCTGGAAAGTGTCAGAAACTTTTCACACTATCAAGGCTAAAATACTGGTCAAGAAGTTGTTTATTCAGGATTTTTATAGAAATTTTGAACCCTGTGAAAGAGGACATCTTAATAACTATAAAAAAAACAATTTGTGCTATGCTTCTTGTGTTACACTTTATTTTGATTTTTAAAATAAATTTTGATATAATAACTTTATTTTAGATTTTGTTTGGTGCAATGTTTCGTCTCCCAGAGCCGGATCACTTGTTTTTATTTTATGGTTCGCTTACAATCGAGCTTTGTAAACTTTCGCCTGAATCAATGCCTGGTGTTGTATCCTATTCTATTGTTGTATATGTAAAGGTTTCCAAGTGTGTTGATCATCTGATAATTCTATTGTAACATGAAACTGGTACATGTGTGGGCGCACAAAATATGCTGGAAATAGGAAATTTTTTTTTGGATCCAAATTGTACTATCCTGGCGAGGCATTCGGTACTTTATGCTAAGGCTGCATGAAATATCTCCATGTATTTTCTTCACTTCCTACCAACTAGGTATATGTACTCTTTAACTCGACATAATAACAGGTTGCACAAGCAGTCGAATTATTATTTGAACGCTTAGATACAATGAACATCACATGCATCGACAGGTATAATGCAGCTTAAGATTGATTTTAATTTTTTTAAATGCAGAATTTGAGTCTGGTATACAACATACAACATACATACAACCTTTTTTAAAAATGAAATTGCTTTTCGCATTAATGTAACGTCACTCATGTCCTTGGTCAGTCGTTTAGTCTGACATTGTGATCAGTTTTAGTTTGACATTGTGATTCTTGTTTGATTGTGTTGTAGGCAGCAATTGTTGTTGTTGTGTAACCAGTACATGTTATCAGCCTTAATTAATTAAAGAAGATTAGCTAGCAAAATACTATATTTACTATTTTTTTAGATTTATTGATTGGTTTTCTTACCATTTAAGTAACTTCCAATACAAATGGACATGGGAGGATTGGTATGGTTATAATTTCCAATAAATTAGAGTTTAGTTCTTTGAAGTTCTTCAGCGAGTTTCAACCCTGGTGCTTATTTCACAATTTCCTATGACTGCAATTATCTCCCAATGTGCGAATGATACGATGTTCTGTGAAAAAGTTGAAACTGCAATGCATGCTCCGTTTGTGTGTCGTAATATTATTGATTTTTTTTGACGCTTCTTTGTTTATATGCAGGATTTCATACGTTGATGCGAGTACTGAAGAACCCAAAGTCAGATTCATCACTGAAGTTCTCGGCAAATGTCAACGGTGCGTTGATTGATGTGGTTGCTCTTATTTATCTGTTAAAAACATAAAGAAGAAACGTTTAGAGATTAGTTTCCTCATCTTTCATTGCATAGGGCCAAATCAAATTATCATTATTATTATTATTATTATTATTATTTCGAATACAGGATAAAGTCACCTCAGTGTTATTAATGTGGGCCCTATGTTCTGAATGTATACATTAGGTATACACCGGCTAGCCTACCCAATTTTCCTCACATGGCATGGGTTGACCCGTAGCTGTGGTAAAGACACTTGCTAAACATGCCGCGCTGTGGACCGAACCACGAATCTTGTGATTACGAAGCGAACGCCATAACCACAAAGCCACGCGCCACAAAAAAATAGTTCAGATGCCACCACGCAAATGTCAATATCCTTTTTTTACTAATATGCTTTACTCAAATTCACTCATAACAGTTAAAATAAGTCCATTTTTAAAGTGTACCATCTTCGAAGCACTGACTCAATTTTAGTTTTTAATGTGTGTACAGAAATAGCAGGACAATGTCGTTCAAAATTTGTATATTCTTTCCAGGTCAACATTTCAAGAAAATCTTAATGGCATCATACCAGATGAGCTTCATCCGTTGATACCTGAACCAACTCAAGGATTTTTCAGATTTGAAATCGCTGATTCAGGTCAGTATATCATATATAATATAATATGCAATAATATCCCCGCACCCGCTCTAAAGTGCCACAAGAGAGTTTTAATGTCAGAATCATAGATCTTGGAATAAGAGTCGTACTACACAGGTTTAGGGTAAATCTTTCTTTTCTGCAACAATTCGCCATTTAGTACATGTTAGCTTGATTAGTTTATTCAATTTCTTCTTTTTTAAAAAAGCATCTCAATTTTCTAAATAGGGTAGGTTTGCTTGTTTATAAATTTCAGAAATTCTTAACTGAGAAATTAGTATATTTCTTTCACGAAAACAATACTTCGGTTATTATTACAAGTTATTACAAGCAAGTTCCTTACATTTAGTTCCTTGTAACGATTGTGACTGATATCACTACCTGTATACAATATTACGAGAGCAATTGTTACAGTTGTTGATACTGATAACAATATTATTTTCTGCCTTTGTGGCCTGCTAACGCAAGTGGAAGATATGGTGACGCAAAGTTTCTTTTCTATTTGCAATAATACAGAGTAATAGAAATGTGATTTTCTGTGAAGAGACCTTGCTTTAAAATTTTGATACCTATCCCAATGCTGTTTTTTTTTTTGTACTATTTTTCAATACTGAGTTACCTGTCATTAGCAATTGCTTTGTTGTTATTTTTTGCTTATAGAGGAAAATGGGAAGAATACTGTTCGCAAATTAATAGACGGAATCAAAATGAAACAAGATACTCATGAATTATTTGGAATTTTATGCGAAATTCCTGCATCTGAAAAATCATATTATGACGATGATGTTATCGGTAACTATATTTTTGGAACATTCATATGCGCCATGTGTTGATTGAGTCAATAGTCGGTGCAATTTTAATATATAAGACTAGTTGTTGACCCGTGAAAAATACCTCGTGCATCAGTAGTATAAAGTAGTGATGCACTCTGTGTGCATATGTGTGTGTGGGAGGAACGGGGGTGGTGATTTAAGACACATGTTGTGGTTGTTATTTTAACATCCAATCGTCCCTCTGTAGAAGAGATGTCGATGACACTCTCTCTTATCCGGTATTTAATGGACTGATACTAACGTGATATAAGCTACATAATTACCAAGGGTGCAGTACTGAGAGAGAATGTTAGAAAACAGACTAAATCATGCATGATAAATCACACATGCTTGCCGGGAATTAAGTAAGGGGTTAGAAAATGTAATTTGGGTAGATTAGTAGTAGTTTGGCCATTACCGAGAAACAAGAAGGGGTTTAAACATAAACCAATATAAACGATTCATATTGAATAGTTTTCTCGCCAGAAGATCAAATCAGGCGACATTTCAAATTATCCCACATTCTCAATACTATGTTGTTTTTCCTGCAGCTATCGATCCCAACATACCAGCATTGAGGATTGAATGTTTCATGCTGACTATTTTACGTGCTGGATTGAAGTCTATCACTCACACGTACAGTGCGTTGACCAAGTAAGACATTATCTTCGTATGGATGAGACAATATGCCAAGGGAGATCTTAGCTATGCTTTCAGGGAGATAATGGAAATACTTCTCACGGCTTGTGAGATTTTAAAGACGTTTCAGAAAATCTGTATTTTGCAAGTTTAAGAATATCGGCAGGGATAATTTCTTTGTCTCTCTGAAAGTCATCATCTTCTTCAATATATTGAAATTGATTTTTCTTTTTCGGAGCTAACAGATAACTCCGCTAAAAATAAGATACACAATTATGTTTAAACTGTATACGGAGGTAATTTTTTACAGGAAAAGAATTAGAAATTCCATTACTTTAATACTTTTTGTACAGATTTCATGCGATGTTCACAGAAATGATTACTAACAGATCAGAACAAATGCATTGCTTGCGAGCTGTTCGAGAATTTTGGGGACGGAATCCTTTGGTAAGATCGTGCTTTCGTTTATTATTGCAAAGAAATAACGTAAATAGTGATATAACCAGCGGAACGTTTCTTCAAGTACTGTTTATGTTATTCACGCTTAAAAATATTTGTTGACTCAACTGTCAAAACAACTTCGTACCTAGACCATCTAATAATTTTAAAAAAAACATACCGCGTTGTAATAATATTTTTTGTCTTACACTCGTAGCCTTTGTGCATAATTTTACATGTTGTGAGAAAATAGAGATTGCCCAAGGATAAAACTTTACTCTCGTAACTCTCGTAACCGATCGATGCTTATGATATGTTACGTCATGTTACGTCATGTACGCCACGTTACGGCATTATCGCATCAATAGATATGCTTCTCACTGTGAGTTCTGGGAAAAGTCTGGGAACGAAATGTATAACCAGCGGAACCAACAAACAAGGATACACCAAAATTAGCTATGCTGTCTATTCTTCTCATTACGTCATATTCTCGTAGTGGTCACTGAAATGTTGAGGCTTTAAATTAATTGGCATTGCCATATTACTTCTACTCCAGCAGCCCTACCTTCCAAAACTGAATCAGCTATATCTATCTATGTTTATCCTGTTGTTCTTTAAAGTATTTTTCCATGGCAAAATATCATGCCTGTAGAAGTAAAATTATAGTTTTTTTACGAAATTGCGAGAATTCCTAGTGTACTGATTATCACTGAGCACTTATTGCGGTCTTAATTTTCTGTTATGTTTTTACTATTTAAATCTCGGTTTCCGTTTATGTAGATGATGTTAGTCGTGATTGACAAGATGGTCAAGTTACAATACATCCAGTGTAGTACAGTAGTGAACTGGATTTTCGCTCCTGAGATGGAGGCTGAATTCACTAAGTGAGTGTATATATACGAATTGTTTATGCACCTGCATTCATATAGAACGGGAAAATACTCATGGCTTCTTCTTAAGGATAAATAAAAATCATTTACAAAATTTTCTTCAGATTTTCAACGTGGGAGCTTCTTCATAACACATTGAAGAAGATGATGAAACATAAAGAAAAGGTATAAGCAATGCCAGTGCCTGTCATGTAGGCTACTTTGGCGGTCCATATACCAAATGCATAGAAATTACGATAACCGGCTAGGCTCGATGATATTACGAAAAACTGTTTGTTTCTTTCGTTTATACAACAAACTCTTCTTCATTGTTCTTCAGAAAAACTATCAGGTTACTACCATCTTTGTGTGTATAGCTTGCCTACTTTATTTTTTTGAAGTTATGTGTAAATTGAAGATGTAAGGGTCACTTGAAAATATTTTCCAGGTAAAGAAGGATTTGGAGGACGCGCATGAAAGGTTGGATGTTTTGATCGACAAAGCCAAGAAGGTACGTTCTTCAAGCTGCGAACTGTGAATCGTCAGCAATCTTTTCTTAATTCTGTGCGAACCTTACATAAAAACACAATAACAGCCAGGTCCCATGATGCTTAGCTAAAACGGCTTGACGTTTTTTAAATTTCTCATGTATCAAACTTTTCACTTCGGAGCACTTAATTCACGAGCAAAGAGGGTGTTTGATTAATCTAGGTATTGCTTTTTGTACAGTCATTGAAAAGTATAAGCTAAACGCGTGTTGTGTAAAATAAAACGAGTGGAGAAATATCTCTATTTTTTACGAATATTGTTTTCAATTTGACGTTGTCAGGAGCAACGAAACCATGCTGAATCCGACGATGAAGACGACACGACGCAACTCGACATCGAAAGGCGTCAGGAAGAAATTGAAGAACTTACAGAAAAAGTTGAAACTGCGAAGAAGGATCAAAAAGAACTTTTTCTCATTGTATTCCAGGTAGGTATTTACTAGTTATGATTTGTGAGAAAACAAAACGAAATTTTCCAGTTTAATGCTGTGTAGTGCTGGACAAATCTGTCAAAAAGAACTGAGTGCACCCAGTTTTTTGCAACTAAGCATCTATTTCTGAGAGATAAGCCTGTCTTGTCTGTACAGATAAGGTTCTTAGCTCTTTATCTCATGAAGAGCAGAAACCCTGGCACTCTGGCAAGCACAATGGGGCTGCACGTTAGATGTTGTATACCAAAGGCTGTTGCACGGAAATCTCGGCTTCCAGTAGCAAGCTGCTGCAGTGGAAACAGAAAGATTTTTTTGCATACCAATTGTATAAAAGTAGTTAGGACGTGTTTTAGTATCTCTGGTGGATTTTCTTGTAGCGCTTCACAATGATTATCACTGAACACATAGCTGAGTGCAATCGAGAAGGTCGTAGAATTGCCAACTCTTGGTACAGATACACACTTCAGAGATTACAAGAAATATTTCTCTTGGTGAGTCTATGCTTTAAATTTCTGCTGTTATTTATATGATTTCTAAGAAGTGATTACATTGAATATTTTTTACTTATTTAAGTAAACGTGCACGGGGAAAGTAAATACTATATTTTTTTTTTGCTGCCTTTTAACACACAGAATAAATAATAGCCGCATTACGTCGGTCTGTTTGTGCGCAAGAAAAAAGCCGTGTTGCGGAAACACAAAATGTGATATATAAAGGACGGGCGAACCTTGTGAAATTATCTACGGGCCACCGACTAGTACAAAATAAAAGCAGATTTATTAGAAAGGCGGGAATATCAAAAAGGCAGAATTATTTTTTAGTGCTGAAGAGCGTATTTATTATTATGAAGCATAGAAGCATCAATCAAATAAGTTTATAACAAATCTGTAGATGAAAGGCGCTGTTAGTTTTTTATTGTCTTGCATTTAAAATGGTTGTTGAGCCTTCGCACACTGTTATGCGGCGAAATAGTTGGAAATTCAAAAAAAGTCTAGTAATCCTGCATGCGGGATTATTGGAGAGTTGAAAATATTTTTTCCATCCATGCCAAAAGTGACGGAATAACTAGAGAGGCGGGAATATCAGAGAAGTGAGAATATTCGCATATTTTACGCCGTTACTTGTTGCCGGTAATTTTAAAAATGTTTATATTTACACTGTTAGTCAATCAATCACCACCGAAAAATATTACTAAAAATGTTAAATGGGGAACGGGTAATTTAAGAAATGGTTTTTACCTTGTGATGTCAGAGAAATACATTTTTATCTGTTATGTCGATAATATTGTTTAGTACCATGTTGAGATCGATCAATACGCCGATAAAATGGAGAAGCTGATATTTACGCCAGATATAGCACCTCACATTCTCGAAGTATTCCGTCGATACAAGTCGCTACGATCGTAGTACAGAAGTTACGAAATGCACTTTTTCGCAAAGTGCTCGATAACTCGATAAAACATGTGATGGTGTACAACCGTTGTAAAGATCACTGAAAGTCACGTGATATGGACCTATTTCCAAGCCATGTACTATATTTTTACCCAGGAAAAGAAACGCAGATTTCAGGATACTCCTCGTGTTGTTGTTTTGTTGTGCTTTTATTTTAGCGGATTTTATGTTATATTTTGCGCCAAAAAATTTTCGCGGTTGAGAAGAATGTAGGAAAGGAACTCGAATTTTAATCCATTTCCTGATTTTCAGATCTTCGTTTCGTGTAATAAGTTATTTTTTACGTTTTGGGTGCAAGAGATTAAATATAGGCTTATTCTTCAGGAACAAAACAGAAAAGAAAAAATTCGCGAGGCGAGAATTATCTGTTATTACTTGATTTGGAATGTTTTGCGATTTTTGATTTAGAACCCCAGTAGAACTCCATAAACAAATAGAACTCCGTCTAAAAACAGAATCCTCCTTTATCACATTCAACACAAAAATAATAAAAGAAAACTGCGATATTTTATACTTTCAAGAATTTCTAAGCTACATTGTTTTGTCGAGTAATAATAGTTAACAACAAAAAAAAAAGATTTACACCACAGTAAATATAGATCTCATTAGAATGCATTTAGCACTGTAGAACTTACAAATAAGGAATAATTGCACCCAATTTCGGACCAAAATACAAAACAATATCACATATCAAATCGTCTGAAATACTCTATAGACCAGACCCTGAAGGGGGTCAAGTACCACCCAGAAAGGGAAAAATTTCTGTTAGCACCATGTTATGGCTTAGGTATTGGAGCACCCTCCGGAGTTAGGCCATTCACCATACCTTTTCTGAAGCTTCAGGGCCTGGTCTATGGTGGCCGAGAACTGCCACACGAAAAAACTCTGTTTAATTTAATTGCGTTTTTAATTGATTTATTTATTTATAAATTTAATTAATTTCTTTTTTTGTTTTTTATTAACTTTTATTTTACTTCTACTTTCAATTTAATTTACTTTTAATTTGCTTTTTCTATTTGAATTTATTTCACTTTGCATAAAAAATCAACTTTATTTTGTTTTTGTTTTATTTTTAATTTAATTTTAATTTAAACTTGTTTTGAATTTAAAAAAAATAAATTGAATTTAAAAATAAATTTAAAATCTGGCTTGGCCGAGAGCTGCCATAGTATACCATAATGCAATTCGAACACCTGGTTTCTATATTGTCATAACGACATGCAGTGTTAGACATCTTGTTGCTTTATTGTCATTAGCAGGTACACCTGGTTTCTATATTGTCATAAGCTCGTGTATTGTTAGACACGGACTTAACTTCGCGCTTAGGCCCTTACCTTACTCAGACGCTATTTCAAGAGTGGCGTGGTTTGGTTTAAGGGTCTGTACAAAAAAATAGTCTAAATAACGTATCGGTTAATGTATTTTAAATATAAAAACACACAATACAAACATTTCACCACCGCAGTTCTTCTATAACGTATTTGTAAGCTTCGCTGAATTCCTTCGCTTCAAGATCGAGAGGATCTTTGAAATACGTTTGTAGTGATGTTCTTTCTTCAATGGTCAGGAAATCATCTTCCACAACATCAAGACCTGATTGTATCATGACTTCTTCAATTTGAGCAACTGTGAGTGAGTGTCCTAATAATAAAAACAATATGTTACTTTTATATCGAGCAGATAGATCCTTAACCGAGTCAGTTATAGACGTACCAAGCTCGGTCTGTACTTTTGACCTCGGGCGTATTTTACAGTACAACATCAAAACTGATCAGTATCCGTTTGTTATTACACGTTTTTCCATATAAAAAGGGGTTGGGGCTAAGAACAAGTTAAAGGACATTTTGAGACTTCACATTGAAAAAGTTAAGAACATTTGAAGGCTTTTTTCAAGTTAAGTGTTCTTGTAAAAAAAAGTGCAATTCATTGTTCTCGTTCTAAATGTTTGACCAATGAAATCCTTACATGTTCTAATGAAAAGGAGGAGATCTGAACCTTAATTCACCTGGTGCTTACCCATTACCCGTCTTGCTTCTTGAGTTACTATTTTGAATTAGCTTCTCCATGCGCACGTGTTGTAAACTTTACTACTGGACTGGTTTCTATCCCCTTTCAAAATGTTATCACTTGCGCACGTGTTTAGTAGTAGGAGGGAGTGATCATAGGTACACCGGGACCTTTCGATCGTCAAACCCCCGCTTCCACCACCTCCCCCCTCCCTCCACACCTAGCCCTCTCAAAACCGGTAAATCCGACGGCATCCGAAAATAAATCCGATAACAATCCGATTCCGACAAACCCGACAAACCGACAATTCCAGGACATGCGCACAGCTGTCAAGTAATATTGCTGACATCAACAAAAACCAGCGCATGCGCAGTTGAGTAAGGGAAAGTCCCTTACTCAAAGCTCGACCGTGCTATTTGAGGTCGGTTGTACTTATAATAAAAGATGAGTTGGTTCAGGAACGCCATTAGCAAACTATACGACACCATGTCGGCACCAGTAGCAGCAACTCGTGACGCTCTTGCTGATCGAGTACGGAGCGTGCGGGATACTGTTACCTACTACTATAACAAGGCTAAGGAGCAAATCTCGGGAGTGACAACGCTTCATGATGAGGTCCAGCAGATCACCATCCAAGACGAATATCAGGGAATCGCAGACCTCAAACACATGTTCGGAGGGGAGAAGGAGCAAGCCACGAACCAGGAGGGGATCGAGGACATCCAGAACATATTTGATGCGAATGACACGCAATTTTTAGAAGAAGGAAGGCGCATCAAGACGTGGCAGTTCAACAAGAACCTTAACCAACCGCTGACGGAGGCTATCATGCAAAAAATCACGCCTCACGTAGACATGCGCGTCAAGGTAATCTACAGTTTCAGCTGCGATATTTACAGAGGCGGTGGTGATGTATCGGCTTAGCACAAGAGCAAGAGCTCCAAGTCACTATCAAGCATGGTGGATATCGAAGCTTTTATGGAAGAATGCGAGATGCAGCGACTCGATCTGGAAGATGCAGAGTTTTGGACCAAGGCCTACCTACCACCCGACAGAACTATCGAGACCCCCGGAG
Source organism: Hydractinia echinata (assembly GCA_030067915.1). Lineage (NCBI taxonomy): Eukaryota > Metazoa > Cnidaria > Hydrozoa > Anthoathecata > Hydractiniidae > Hydractinia > Hydractinia echinata. The sequence continues at coordinate 425,303 of JASGCC010000123.1, forward strand.
CATACGAAGGTAAAATAGTCTTCAAGCATGTGCGGGTCAAGATCATCTCTACGAGGGAGCCTCTACTCGGATGCGGCCATTTGCCTGACTGGCTGCGGGGTAAAAGGTGCATCTACAGCTTTGACAAAGATGATGAAAAAACGGACAGCCTGTGCTGCTGGAGATGCCTCGCGGTGCACTATCGGGGAGAGCGAAAGCAGCGTGAAAAGCATATCACGCAGGAATCCCTCAAACTAACACGCAAGTACTACAAGGACCCCGAGTTAAAGCGTCAAGATGTACGTGCTACGAAGCTCGTTGACTTTGAGGGTATCGCTAAACGATTCGAGATCAACATCCGCGTCTTTGAACCTAAGAAGAACTCAGACAAGGCACCATGGCGGCTAGTTTACGGGCAGAATCAGTACAAAGAGAGGTTAGACACGATCAACCTTGGTATGCTGGATGGGCACTGTTTCTATATCAAGAAGCTGGATGTTTTGACTCAGAGCTGGGAATGCGAGGCTTGCGGTCAGATCTTCAACAGAACCGAAAACCTCACGCGGCATAAGCAGAACGAGTGCGAAGGTGCAAAAACGACGATCATTTGCAAAGGTAAGAAGGTCAAGCGCATGCCATGCAAGTCCGAGAAGGTCTTTTACAACGAGGGTGGTTACAACAAGGGTGGTTACAGTGACGCGGCATGTCGGTGGATAGAAGCCATGTCGGCGCAAACCGGAAATCATATACATCATGCACTCTGCGGGCATGGTGGTGAACGTGTTATACGTGATCTAGGTAAGGAGGTCTACCTTGTAGATGGGTATGACCCACAAACCAAAACAGTCTACGAATATCACGGCTGCAAGTGGCATGGATGTCCCTGTCAACCCAACAGAACCAACGCGGATAAGAATCAGTACTTTCTCACCAAGTTCAAGGAGGACCACATCCAAAAACTGGGCTATAACATCGTGACAGACTGGGAGTGTGAGAACCCGCCAAAAAGTAAGGGGTACCTCAAGAAAGAATTTCGCCCATACCCCCACTACATCGTGTTTGACTTTGAGGCACTTCTGGCACCTTTACACCAGCGGCAAACATCCGATCTAGCATATCTATCGGAGCATATCCCTGTAAGTGTCGCCATACACGATAGTCTCAATGAACATCCAACGTTCATCATGCACGAGTATCCCAATGTGTTGGTTAAAAAGTTTGTTGAGCAGCTCGAGCAAAGGCAGGCCCGCATCGTTGAAGAAGTCGAAAGGTTGTACCCCAAACCAGAGGATTTTGACATGCTCCCTGTCAAGAAGCAAGAAGCTTGGAACGAGTGGGTGAACCAAGTGGCGGTGATCGGGTTTAGCAGCGGAAAGTATGATATCAACCTGATCAAGCGGTACTTTGTTGAGCGAATTGCTGAAAACGACGACGCGAAGTCGCCCGGCGGCTCCACAGGAATGCACGGGAAGATCAAAGTGGCCAAAAAAGACAACGACTACATGATCCTTACAACCTCGAGATTCAAATTCCTCGACATCAAGAACTTTCTCGCCCCCGGGATGAGTTATGCCGGCTGGTGCAAGTCTCTGGAATGTGGGCTCGAAAAGCTCGTGTTCCCTTACGAATGGTCGTCGAGTATGAGGACTTTTATAGTAGTCTTAGCGGGAAAAATACCCTATCCCCCGAAGAGTACCAAACATTCAAGGGAGAGTTTTACAAGCGAGGCTGTGTAACTATGATGGACTGGCTGGCTGACTACAACCTTGCAGACGTGGTACCCTTTGTCGAAGCCGTTGATAAGACGAGATTGCAGTACTACGAGGATGAGATTGACATTCTCAAGGATGCCGTTAGTATACCGGGTGTGTCAATGCACTATGTCTTGAACAAGTCTCTGCGTTTACACCCTGAGTTAGAGCTCTACGCACCAGGGGACCCCTGCAAGCACAAATGCAAAGAAGATTGCTTCAAAGCCCGATGCAAGGCCTGCATCGAAGTCCAAAAAACCTGCGGTGAGTGCACGAAGAATGAGGCCTACGAGCTCTTGCAGACTGGGATGGTTGGTGGCCCCGCGATCGTCTTTTGCAGGTACCACGAGAGGGATGTGACAGCTATAAGATCTCACATCTACGACGAACCCCGCGAATGCAAGACCATTCTAGGGTATGACGTCAACATGCTCTACCCGAGTACCCTGCTGCAAGACTTCCCATGTGGGAAGGAGAAGTTGATCAAGATTGCTAAACCAACAGCGGGATTGGAAGCTTTGGATCAAGGCGTTCTAGACGGCTCGCTCTTTGGATTTGCGCAAGTAGATATTGAGGTCCCCTCAGAGCTGTATGACAAGTTTAGCAAAATGTCCCCGCTGTTTGTTGTTAAAGAGATACCTGACACCCAAATCCCCGAGCACATGCAGGAGTACTTGATCAAGACGGGGCGCAAACGTGTTCCAGGAACCAGGAAGCTCTTGGGTTTGATGAAAGCTGAGAAGATCCTGTTGTACACACACGTGCTAAAATGGTACCTTGAGCATGGACTAAAAGTCACCGCTTTTTTTCAGTTCCTCAAGTACTCTAGAGGTAAGCCATTCGTGTGGTTCCCGGAGGAGATTGCAGAAGCAAGACGTCAAGCAGATAAATACCCTGACAAGCGCATCGCTGGAGATACGGCGAAGTTGAAGGGTAATAGCTTCTATGGGAAGATGATCGAGGACCTGGCTAGACACGCCAACACCACGTTCACGAGAAATGAAAAGGAGGTCGATACAGCAATGAGAAGCCCGTACCTTGAAGACCTTGAGGAGATCGGAGACGCGTACGAGATCAGAAAGGGTAGGCACGGGGTTAGCATAGATAGAGCCTACCAGTGCGGTATTGCCGTCTACCAACTCGCAAAGTTGCGCATGCTGGAGTTCTATTACGATTTCCTGGATAAGTACGTGGATCGTCGAGACTTTGAGTACTTGTACACAGATACCGACAGTGCTTATTTTGTCATCTCTGGGGGCGAGCTGCGAGATGTCGTTCGCTCTGAATCCCTGATGGCATACGATGAGGACGTGAAGCACTGGCTCGTCACTGACAAGCACTCGAGTCGAACGGGAGGGTTGTTCAAACCTGAATTCATCGGGTCTAGGATGATTGCATTGACGGCGAAGTGTTACTTTGTAGAGGGTAAAGAGGGCACGAAGTTCTCATGTAAAGGCATGTCCAAGAGGCAAAATGAAGTGACGTGGTCGAGGTACCTGGGAGCTTTAAAGGGTGAGCTAGATACTGCAAAAAATGTAGGTTTCAGGGTGCACAACCAGGGCATGGTCACGTATGAGCAAAACAAGCTGGGGCTCTCGGCATTTTACGATAAGCGAGTTGTACATGACGATGGTGTACACACATCTCCGCTTATGTTGTAAACCCTGTCCAGATTTTGCAAAGTGCCACTTTACAAAAAGTAACAAGATGGAGGATGTTAAAAAATGCTCGAACTGTAAGCGAGCCCAACCACTAGACAATTTCAATATCCAAACCAGAGGCCAACGAATGAAAATGTGTACCACATGTCGGAACAGTCATAAAGCCTCGCGGGAGCGCAACATGTGCCACCATGAAAAACTACCAAGGCAATGCTCCATATGCGATTATCCTTCTTATATGCATGGTCTTATTCTATATAGAATTCACAATGCTCTAAAGCGTGATATAGAGATATTCTCCCAAGAATACCTGGGTTGCAATATCTGCACATTCATCGGGCATATCCAGGCCCAATTCAGAGATGGGATGTGCTGGGGAAACCGAGGGCAGTGGCAATTCGATCACAAGGTACCGCTCAAGTATCGCGTGAACGGTGAATATCCCAGTGAGGAAGTGCAACTAGCGCGGCTGCACTTTACTAACGTGCAGCCAATGTGGACCGAGGGTAATCAGTCCAAGGGCAGCCGCTTCATCTCCGAATAAACTATAGTTTGTTGTGTTGATCAACACATCAAAACAAAATGGAATTATGCCTATATATAGCCATACTTCTTCCGTACGCTCTGATCATACTCATCTTCTTTCGTTACCGACATGTAATAAAAACGATGTCAGATCTTGCAGAGATATTTGATGTAGTTGACACCCCCGCCCCACAAGAGTGTCACGACAAACCCATTGACAAACGACAGGCTTTGAAAGATGCCATACGTAGGGGGCAAAAGCATCTCTTGCCGAAAAAGTGCACCGAAGCATCACTCGATAAAGCCTCACCAGAGGCTATAGAAAAGATTCACACCGAGTTTGTTCAACGTGAACTCCAAGAGAAGGGTGAAAAGACAGCCAAAGCCCTATCGTCACAAGCTATCAGCATGTACAGCAAAGTTGTAGCACGTGTGGTGCAGCTTGACAGCGCAGAGGCTCTGTCGAGAGATATTGAAGATGACCCTATAATCAAGGACTCCATGGCTGACTTGGGCCTACTCGTATACTCCGCTTTTGGTAAGTTTCTCACACCTCTTCTAGTAGCTGCACATACTGTAAACCACTGTCCAAAGTGGCTGAAGAGCAAGAGGATGAACAACAAGATAAAGATGGGAAACAGTCTATCAAAGATAAAGATGGATAATCGTGAACTTTATGAAAGAGTAAGCAACAAGGCTCTATCTCTAACCAAAACCTCTACCTTACGCTATTCGGATTGGTGCAGTATGACAGGGGATTTGAGCGCGCCTGGTCTAGAAATTTTGACTACACCGGCGGCTCGCTTCCCACCTCACGTCTGTATTTTGGAGATAGAGCGGTATAAGAATGCGATAAGAACGTCTGGCAGATGCGGTGTGAAGCCGTCTAGAGGGAAGTGCTTTTTGTAAGTCTCACGACTTACAATAGCTTTCTATGAAGCTCGTGGCCGGGGCGGGTGAAGAGCGAGATGATGATGAACAAGAGAGAGAGAAAGATGAGCAGCGCTTGTATTATCATTAACCAACAACAAACCGACCCTGTCGAAAAAATTGTTGAAATACACAAAAAGCACCCGGGAAGGATTGCGGCAGGCAAGAGACTTGCCGAATGGAATCGCCAACAGGGGAAGCTTGGAATAGCTCCACCAAAGAAAAAACCCATGACGTTTAGGGAGTTCTTGAGATACTTCGAGAGAGATTTAAACACTCCCGAAGCCATACTCACAGGGATAAAAGAGACCATGGAGATCCTTGAGGATCATGGTCTATCCATCCATCTTGATGTAAAAAAGAAGTGATTTCTTCAAGTCTCGTGATTTAAAGAAATGAGCGCAGAACAGACGCAAGAAGTAACAGTCATAACGAAGCCAGCAAAGCATCCAGGGAGAGTCGCACAGGGCCACAAGTTGGTGGCACTGATGAAGAAAAGGAAGGAAGATCTGAAGCAAGAAAAGGACACTGTAGAATCTCCAGTCAAAACCTCTTCTGGAGTGAGTTCTGTACAGTCAGGCACTATATATATCTATGGTGCTGGAGGTGCAGCCATTCTACTCTTTTGCTTGGGAACCGGTCTCTATTTTTTCTTTCAAAAACCTCCTGCTCCGCAGCATGACGCGAAACTCACAGAGATCCCCCGGCCCGATCATCCAAAGGCTCCGCAGGGGCATCACCCCAACATTAACGATCACGATCTTTTCAAGATGAAATAACTCTTTAATAAAACATGAGTTCAAACGTGACACCTCAACAAAAGGAGATTATCGATATGATCTACGAATCAGTCGTAGATTTGGGCTTCGCCTATGCCATGATCGGGAAGAAATTCCTAGGGATCAGCAGTCCAAGTACCAAAATAGACACGAATGATGTGATGAAGATGGTGGTCTATTTTACAGCAGGTAGAGGTTCGAGAGAGATGGCTGTTTCCAAGGGGTGGATTCCTGCATCTATCGTGCCAAAACCTAAGTAGAGGAGGTGTACTCGGGGTGTACACCCCGGCCAGGTCAAAATGTGGAAAGGTGGCGCTATTACTAAGCTCCGGGGTGTGGACACCCGGGGTCCACACCCAGCCAAACACAGTTCCAGGAGTAAGCTTGTGTCTGCCACAGGGCAAACACAATCTCAGAATAAAATGGTTCTTGATATTGTGAAAGACCCGCATACAGCAATATTTACAGGTCCTACGGGCTGCGGGAAGACTCAGCGCGTCCTCGACCTACTGGAGAGCGAGTACAGAGGACACTTTTACAATGTCGTGATCCTGTGCCCCACTCTCCGCTGGAATAAAACTTATTTGGAAAGATCCTCACTTTGGAGGGAGGACTACGTGTTCCTTATAGAGCCCAAGGAGCAGCTGTTCGAGTGGATCCAAAAACTGTCGTCGCTCTAGCGGGTGAAGAGACATTGTTCATCGTCGACGATATGATAGCCGATGAAAGTCTTGACAAAAAGCGACAACCCCTGCTCGAGCTCGCCATCAGTGGTCGGCACAAGAAGCACAGTTTATGGCTACTCACGCAGTCATATACAGCTCTCCCCAAGAACCTTCGACGTCAAAAGAAGCAACTCTTCCTCTGGTACCCCCACGAATGCAGTGATATGAAGCTAATTGACGAAGAGACGAACATGATCTCTGATTGGGAGACTATCAAAGCTGGGTTCAAAAGATCGAAACACGCTTGCTTGTATGTGAGGCTGGAGCACCCTAGGAATTGGAGCATTTTGCAGTGATTATCAACTAAATAAATATGTCTCATTCAGATGTGGTAGTGAAAAAGCTTATGGAACAGATCAGTGAAATGGAGGATGAGGTAAGGTGGGGGGACGAAAGAATTTCCTACCTGGAACACTCCAGGTAGGAAATCCAGAGAGCGTGGAGGAACTGTACGGCCTGCGGGGGTACGCAAGAAAAGTCACTGCATTTACCGCTGCGGGGTCCTTCATTCTTATTGCGTGCTCAATATATAAGATGTTATAGAATACCACCCTCGTTCAGCTCCCACCCCTAAATAAAATATGACAGAGGACACAATTAAGCAGCTTATGGAACGGATTAAGAAAATTGAGACCGAGCTAGCCTATGATAACATTTCTAACCCGGAACACGCCGAAACGGATGAACTACTATGCAGCATACTGTGGGAATTGCGCCAAGTGCGTGACTGTGTGAAAAAGGTCGCGACACTAGCCACTGTGGGTCCATCGTCATGGTAGCACGCGTGATATATAGAGGACTGTGATAGGGTTGGCATTAACGTGAACCACACAGTTTTACTGACAGAACAACCAGGTCTTTATATCTTCCTCCTGAATTTTGTATAGATTCGTCCATACAAAAGATTTTCGGATTCCAAAGACATTACAAGTAAAAAAATGTCTTCACAACTCGCCTTATTCAACGCAGTGCCCGCGGGGACAATCGAGACCTTATTCGATGAGCACTCGCAACCTCATTTCAAACGTGCTGATCTCGGGAGATTTCTAGGGATTGTTGATATTCGAGCCTCCTATCGAGATATCGCGACCATTTCACGTCATGGGATAGGCATGCGTTCAACGCATGCCCTTGGTAGATCGAAAAATTCCACCGATCTGTTCGTGACAATGGATGGTGCGATAGAAATTGCCGTCAGGTCAAGAAAACCTAAAGCAGTAGCTTTGACAAAGTGGCTTACAGGAAAGGGTGTAGAAAAATTACAGGATGAGCTCGAGAAACAGTGTCAGACCATCGAGGACGGAGAGATGGCCCTGGCATTCCTTAATGATGAGGTTGAAGACAGGGACAACCAGCTCCTGGCACTCGGGGACGACCTCGAAGACAGGGATCGTCAGCTTACGGAACTCGAGGATGAAATTGAGGAGCTGCGACAACGTGCCGTACCCCATCTCAACGACCCTGGAAAAGATAATAGTATGGCTGTTATCCGGAAGAACACCGATGATCCCGGGCCCTACCTTGCTATCTGTGGCCAACAGGGATATGTAGCGCAAAAAATAAGGAACAAGCTTGTAGATTACCCCAAGAACGAGATTGTGGTACTGGCGGGGACCCCTAATTCCATTGTACATTACAATTGGCTTCGAGAGCGTGGGTGTATTGAGGTAAACCCTGAGCGTGTGAGACATTTTAGGTTAGGCCTTACATATACGCATGAACGTCTCTTGGCACTCGCGGAATGAAAGACTAAGTCACAGTTTTGTAGCCCCCCTCGGGCCACAAAAACATTTACCATTCTTTTACATGCTCTGGAGGTACTTCTACACCCTCCGGTACTAGCATGAGCTCCTCCGCCACAAAACTCCGATCAGGCCCATCTGCCAGATAGTATAACAACCTCGTACCTGTCACGATACTGTCCAGTCTATACGTTCTCTTGCTCCACCAAGCGTCGGTCGCGCGTCTTTTAGCATCACCATGCTCTTCTCCAGGTTGCAGCAGATACAAATATAAGCCGTCATCTGGTAGGGGTTTCTCTTCCGGGTGCTGCTCACTTTTCATAAGCGGGACTTCATCCAGCTTGATGGCTTTCGAAGGTTTCATATCGATCATGACAGTTTTGCTATTGTTCATGCTTTTCACGATGCTGTACAGATGCTTGACCCATGTGGTACTAGTTTCGTCAGAGGCAAGCTCTTGAGCATCTTGGGGCTTGAATAATCTCTGCGCGAGCACCCTGTTGTAAGCCTCCACGAAGGCCGTAGAAGTATGGTGGTACTTGGTAGTTGCGCGCTTGAGTTCGACGCCCTTGCTTTCTAGCAGTTTTGTCACATCTGACTTGAACTCACTACCGTTATCGCATTGGAAGGTTTTGGGATATCGTAAAAGTCCTGCCTTATAGATGTCCTTGATCATGTCGGCAACTTCGCTGGCTTTCTTGGTTCTCAAGGGTCTCGCCACTTTGTAGCGCGAAGCTACATCGATGCCCGTGAGTATGTATTTATAGGTGCTTCCATAGAGTTTGTCATGCGGCATGTAGAGCAAATCAAACTGATGCATTTCATTGGGCTTCGTAATGGTGAAGTGGGGGTAGTCGATACGTTTAGGTCCTCGAATATGTCTAAGCCAGAGCAGTTGGCGAGTCAGCCAATGAGTAACCCTCTTTTTGGAGAGACCACTCTGCTCAGCGAGCAATTTGATAGCATTCCTTCCAGTCCAGACACGCTCCGGGGTATAGTAGATACTGCTAAGCTTTTCAGCTTCCTCCTTGGTAAATAATTTTGACATGTCTTTATATTATACATGTCAAAACCTTGTCTGGATGTAGATACTCAGATCTGAGTGCCTTACGAATATTTGTACGCGATCACCCCTAGAACAGCCAGGGAACCAACGATGAAAGTCAGTTCGCCGTCCTGCTGTTGCTTGGAAGGTACATAATAGTCCGAGAGCTTTGGAGCTTTCTCGATCGTCGCGATATAGTACTCTCGCATGCCTTCATCGAGTTCTTTCAAGCTCTCACCCGCTTGACGCTGTAACTCCCGCTGCTTGTTGTACCAATCAATCTTTGCCTGTCGATCACGTACCCACCGTGCTTGAGCTGATTGAAGTTGTTCGATCGCTTTATCATGTCGCTTCCTTTCGGCCTCCCCATGCCCCGAGAGCTTGCTAAAGAGATAATTTGAGCCGCTAAATGCCAGGGCGTTGATTAGTGCACCTCCCGCCATAATTGCTAGAGTTGCCATGTTTTATTCTAATACTCCACTCCGTGGAATCGCCCGTCTAGGATGTTGAGCTGGGCGTCTTGCAGCAAATACACATAGCACTTGAAATCCCCGGTACTTCCGTCAGCTTTCTTGGTCATATGCAACGTGATGCCGTCACTGAGTCTCTGCAATGGTCTACCCGATCCATGCAGGGTATTATCCGGAGAGCTTCGAAAATCGATGAAGAGCGCGTATCTCTCAGTCATGAACTGCCCGATCGTGACCTCACTGTCATGGCTACCAAACAATTCAAAGACTTGTTCAAGATGATCCTTTGGTAGCATGGCGTGGCTATACAGTTCATTAGGCTCACCTTCAACAATAATCGAGATTGTTTCGATCTTCGGGTTGTAAAATGTCTCGTTTACACCAGCGTAGGCTTTGACTTTTCCAGGGTCTACGAATAGTAGTAGCACTCCCTTGAGACTCTTTGCAGGTGTATCGATCTGGAGGTTATATGAGGTATCAGACTTTTTAATAGTGACCACTTTGCTACGGAGTACCCGTTCGTATGGCAGCGCGAGTCTCGAATGTCGTGACATCATAGCACTGCTAAGCCCCTCGTGGTGCACTTTGTCAAACTCTAGGGCAATGTTGGTAATCTTGTACTGAGCATCCGCTGGTTTAGCTGCCGTAGACCCTGATGCCGCTGTGCCTCCATCTTTTATGACATCACCATAAGGGCTGAAATGCAGGACGAATTGTAGCCTGTCATGGAGTCCTCCCTGGTAGAAGGGTAGGTCTCTCGTCAACTCAAACATCTTACCCAGCGGTATACAGAAGGTGTTGCCATACGCCGCCACGATCGCTTTTTCCTCATCTGTCCCAGCATGGTCCGTTGCTTTTACCTGGAGGGCCCTGATTGTACCGTCATTAGGGTTGATGCCTTCCAGAATGAGGTTGTTTTCTCTCTCAAACTTGGGGGGCCACAAGTCGCGGTACCATGCCAGGGTGTTGTAGTCGCTGATATTCTGCACCTCGTTGCCGTTTAACGTGATACGCAAATTCTGCACCAAGGCCTTGCCAATGTTGCTGACAATGGTTCTCTTCGTGTTTGTACCCTCAAGCTCCAGGTTGAAAAGGAGTTTGAGAGAGCCTGGGAAAATGACGTCGTCCCGCCCCATGTTTGGTACGTCGACGTACAAGTCCTCGTTCTGGTTGATCATACTGGGGACGTGACTTATTTTAACACGCTGCTTCTTTCCTTTCATACCCAGCATAGTCTTGACTTCTGCATCGGGATCTAGTTTAGTTCCGTACATGTTACTCATGGTTTATTAATAGGGTCTTGCGGGTTGAATAAATGCCAATTAATCCAGCATACGAAGGAGACGACTTTACGCTGGAGGAAAACATTTCAGACGACGCGGAGCAAGATGAATCCTTCAGTAGGCCTGAGGACCTGCCTATCCAGCCTGATGCCATGACAGCGAGATCGCGAGAAGAGCAGGGTCAACAAGACACAACGACAAGACAGAGGAGAGAGCTAGTAAAATCGAAGGTCGACGACCTCTACGCCCATCTTAGTCAGGATACGAGGCTGGGGGAGCCAATGGCGAGATATTACAACGATTTTAGGATGGAGGGGGAACATCTGTTTTTCAAGGGTGAAGATATTACGGCATTAATCTATAAGGAGAATGGTGGGTTGCGAGCTGTCGGGGTTATCTTAACCAATTTGAAAGTACGGCTCGTGCACGGCTTGGGTTTCCCCGACTACGTCACTACACCCAACAAGGGTAGTAAGGCAGCGGCCCAGAAACTTATGAATGAGATCGTTCATATTGAGGAAAGGGCTGATGATATCGAGATGATGCCGCTGCTCGAGAACGTATTGGATGAAACGGAGAGCCTGATCCAAGATACTTCATTTGGTGGTACCGAAACCTTCACTGAGCGCGAAAGAAGGGGGCTTGACCTCGAACTTCAGAGTATAAGAGGTAACCTGAAAATCTTGACAAGGAAGATGGTCACATACGATAGCGAGATTGGCACGGCGAGGGGTAAGGTGAAAGAACTCGAGAAGCAGAAAGCCGGGGCAGATGAGGGCAAGGTGTTAGAACTCGATGGGGAAATCAAGGAGCTTGAGGATAAGATCAAAGGCTTGAATGATAAAAAAAAGGCCACGCTGGATGCCCATGGAGTACTTTCAAAGAAAATTTACAGCCAGTTGGGGACTATCATGGAAACGTTGATGAAAATCGCTGGAGATGATACGTCTTTGCTTCAAAAGCTTAAGATCCTCTTCAAAGAGCAGGGGCTGACGATAGCCTCCATAATCCCCGCCATTGGTCTACTGGTTTCCACCATTGTACTCGCCGTTACGGGACGAAGTGCCGGCAGTGCCGGCGCCGCAGGAGGAAGTGCTGTGGGGAAGGGGTTTGTAGAGAAGCAGCTCGAAAGGCTGGGAAAGTTCCTTAAATACCTAGCAGGTAAGGCAGGTGCTGCTCTACCAGAGATTATTGGCAGCGTTGTTTCCTTCTTCTTCCGAGTAGCAGCGAAGATTGTCGAATTCGCAGCCAGGCACTTGTACATGGCCATCGCCGCTGCCGTCGCTTTCGTTGTCGCGTATGTTGGGAAGGGTAGCAGCGCGGATCGCAGTTCCAAAAAATCATAGGACGGCTATCATCTAGTGTGTTGGGTGTACTTAATATCAGTTATACCCAACCAATCAAATTTAGACCTATTTTTTCAGCCAGATGTAAGCAAGGATTAGGCCTACCCCTGTTGTAACCAAGGCAGCTTTGTTATCCTCGTGCTGATTTTTCCCGCCTCCTTGCATACCTGATCGGGGGTGTTTTGAAAACACTCCTATCTCATGACGCGCAAGGGGGGCGGTGGCACCGCGCCCTTGCATACCTGACCGGGTGTATGTAGTACGTACGCCCGCTCCTCCTGTTTCTTGCCCTGGAACTGCCACCACATGTCTGATGGTATGCTCAGTATGCCCAATAGGTGCGGCATGTATAGGAGGTGCGGCATGTATAGGTGCTGTGGTATGCTTGAGGGGTGCCGCACCACTGACAATAGGCTTGTGCTCCTGGAACTGTGTTCCGCGTTGGTGCGGAGTCACGAGGCTATTATTCACATCAACCTGGACCCCCACATTGACATTGGCAGGTGCTATGAGGATGTTGTTGTTATACCCCACAATCTTGCCGATACGCAGTTCAAGGTCGGAGGGGAGCATGTACACGCTGGGCATGACGGCGAAGTTTACCGGCGTTCGAGCATATTGCAAGGCCTTCTGGAATTCTATGATGTCATGTCCTACGTTCTCTTGACGATTTATCATGGCTTCAAATTTTTGCGTCAATATTTGCCTTGCTGTATAGCTGCCCGCACCTGACCCCAGTAGGGATGCCTTTGCCCCTGCTTGCGATCCAAGCAACAAGACCACGTAAACTCTTATACTCTCGCTTAGCTTGGTCAGACCCTCTGATGTCAAGCCTTGACTTGTTGGGGTGATGAATTTAGTCCAATCCCCTTCAACTTGGGGCCACCATCTACCGTTGGTGAGTGACGCCGATACCGACTTGGTCTTGTAGAGACTATTAGGGTCAGCACCATATTCACGACATACTTGCGCATATCCAGATGTGGAGTAGGGATTCTTATAGCGTGAGAACCCATCGTTGAAAGACATGGGTACTTTCATCCTTGCTAAGATGCGTCGCATGTGATAGCAAACGTGAAATTTAAAGATGGCGTTGACAAGTGGTACTGAGCCGGTTAGATGTTTGGCAGAGATGCCCAAGGCCGTGCTTGCGCAATGACAAGCAAAATTCACTTGTGTATTCCAGTAGTCGAGGGCTTGACCTTTCGTCCAACCCTGTATGACAGGGTCGTTCAAGTACGTACTTGTCACCTTGATGGGGTATTTGGTGAACTCAGGGAATGATACGGGGATATGCGAGTCTGTAGAGACGTACAGGTCTTGATGCTCCAAGTTGGTTATAGCAAGTGGCCATTCACCCCTGTTGGAGCTGTACTTTACCTTGGGATTATAGCTGTAAATGTTCATGTTTCTTTAAAGAAACATGAGACAACTGTATGTTACGGATATAGAGAAGCCTACGATATTCAAGCATCATCTAAAGGAGGGCACGAGGATCTCTCTGAAATCCATTAGTATTAGAGGGACTTGGCTCAATGTGTTCGACGTCATGAACCTGAGGATATTTAAACCCGAAACAGCGGGCGCAATATTGAAGGTGCATATCAAGATCGAGAAAGGATTATATCGGGTTGGGGATATCGCGGCTATTATCAATGATCAAGCCGGGGATAAACTCAAAGTGTTTATACTTAGAAAAGGTGTGTCAAGGATTCGTGTTAACACGGGCTATCATGCAATAATCGATCGAAGGCTAGGAGGTATCTTTGGTTTGAAGAATGATACTGCCCTAGTATTACCCGTGGGGGACTATGACGGATCCTACAGAACAGACGTCTACCAGCGACTACGGCTCAAGTGTACACAGATTGATCAGGAGCACAGCTTGTTCAATGGTGAGAAATCGGATATATTGGCCTTGCTCCCAACCAAAGAGCTAAACGCTTGGGGGGACCTGCTAACCTGGAGTTTTGATAACCCCGTGTACCTCCCTTTGAAGAGCTCCACAGATCGTTTGGAGTTCATGCTAGCGGACGAGTACCACGATAGAAACATTTTGTTCGCAGGCTTAACAATGCACTTGCTCATAGAATAAATGACAGAGATTACAAAGCTTTATCCGAGCTTATCACCGAGTGCACCTGACGAGCTTGATGAAAGCCAGGTGTACAGACTGCGCAAAATCGAGGAGGTAGAGCAGTACCTCCGCAATGAATCAAAAGAGCGGGATAAACTCGCTAAAAAGTTCAAAATGCATGGTACCTGGGTTAGATTCACTGACCATGGATTACTAGCCATAAGTGTCATCACCTCGGGTGTTGGGATTGGTAGCATGCTCTCAGGGATTGGTGTACCGCTCGCCGTAGCCATGGGTGGTATCACGATCGCCGTAGGATTGGGACAAGCAGGTCTGCGGAATGCGGGGAAGAAGCTAGATGTCAAGTCAAAGAAACACGAGAGCATCAGACTACTCGCGGGGACTAAACTCAACTCTGTTGTCGACCTGATTAGCAAGGCCGTTGAGAATGGGGTGATCAGCGACTATGAATTCAGCTTGATTATGCAGGAGAAGCAAAAATACATGCTGCTGAAGGAACAAATCCGTCAAAGAACGAAACAAGCCGTGAATGCCATTAATGATCGGGAGCGACAGCAGCTTGTCGCGAAGGGGCGTGAGGAGGCGAAGGAGGAGCTTATGAAAAAACTTCAATCTGTGCAACATGTAAGCGGTATTTAGATGAACCGCCAGCTTATAATGTCTAATATATTGTTCAACATACTAGACGAGTACTTCCCCACTATCTAGATCGAATGTATGATAGCCATCATACGCTACGCGTTTCCTGTTTTCGGATGGCTGTCGCGCATACTGCTCAAGGTTCTTCTCCCAAGCTATGGTAACGCATGGTTCGCAATAGGGGCCATCAATTTGAGTTGAAGCGTCCTTATACTTAACCTTTCGGATCGCTTCGATAAGGGCGGCCTTATTCATGATGGTTGAAATATTACGGATCTTTAGCGCTTTGGCTTCCCTTTTTAATTCGGTAACGAACATGTTTTTATATGGTTCGAGAACAACCACCAGTCCTTGAGTATGGGACTCACCCCTATTCAACTGCGCATGCGCTGATTTTTGTTGATGTCAGCATTATCACTTGTTGCGTGTGCGCATGTCCTGGATTGTCGGTTTGTCGGGTTTGTCGGAATCGGATTGTTATCGGATTTATTTTCGGATGCCGTCGGATTTACCGGTTTTGAGAGGGCTAGGTGTGGAGGGAGGGGGGAGGTGGTGGAAGCGGGGGTTTGACGATCGAAAGGTCCCGGTGTACCTATGATCACTCCCTCCTACTACTAATGTAGTCGAAATGCATTGTGGTATACTATGGCAGCTCTCGGCCAAGCGACAAATCGATATTAAAAATAAAAAAAAAACTTTTATAAAAAAAGAAAAAGTTAAAAGTAAAAGTAAAATAAATTAAAAAAAATAAAAATAAAAAAATAAAAAATAAATTAAAAGTAGAATTAAAAAAAAAAATTTAAAAAAAATGATTGAAAATAAAATGAATTAAAATTAAAAAAAAAAGAAAAGAAAAAATGAATTAAAAGTAAAATGAATTGAAATAAAAAACAAAAAGGAGAAATTAAATAAATTTAAAAGTAAATAAGTGAATTATTAAAAAAAACGAATAAACAGAGTTTTTCGTGTGGCAGTTCTCGGCCACCATACTGGTCTACTAGACATGGTAACTATTCTTAAATCTATGTGGCACTATTAGAACTAGGTAAACTAGGTGTCCTTTTCAAAGAGATTTAATTCACGGTAAAAATGAATTAAAACTTACAACTTTTGAAAATACTTATTAGACATCCTTGATCAAATAAAAAAGTGAGCAAATAAAAAAGTAAAGAAATAAAAAAGTGATAAAAAATTTAAAACATCAGATAAAAAGTACTGGTTATATATGTGTTTTTGCAGTAATGATTCAAATACGAATTTCTGCAAGCTTTGAGCTAACAGCAGCAACAACATCAACCTCATCCCCAGATCCTTCAAGCTGGTGTATAAGAGCGTTTAACTCCTTGATGGTACAGAAAACATCACCCGAAGTAGAAGAACGAGATGGAACCTTGGATTCGCCTTTCATTGCATCTAAAATTTGATTTAACACCTGCATGGCTTTAGTTGCGGCTTTCCCTTCAATTTCAGTCGGATTGCGTTGCAGTTGGTTCTTCAGGCGATCAGGATGGAATCTACGCTGAAGTTTCATGATATCTTTGCGATGGAGAGCATTTACAGCGTCAGAGATATCTCCCCAGCAGAGCGTTTTTCCTACTTTCAGATGATAACCTCTAGCAGCTTCTGCTGAGGACATCAGCGCTTGCACAACATCAAAGCTAAACACTGTTTTCTCCTCACACACCTCGCTTGATTTCTTACTCGCAGCTTCTGCAGTATCAAACAACTCTTTGATTCGACCCAATACATTGCATGAAGGATGGCTCAGGTCTTCCACCATTTGTATTGTAAAATCATGAAGTTCATTATCCTTGAAGCGTTCTGACTTTAAATCTTCCCATTTTATCCACTCCAGCCTCTTTATGCCTTCGTTGTAAATACCAGCACACATTACATCAATTTCACAATCATTCCAAGTTGTTACTTCAAAGAGATACAACACATACTTAGAAGCGGTTCCGCTCCAATGAACTAATGGAGGCTGTTTCATTTTGTTTAGTGTAGAGCGAAGTAGTTTTCTTCCACTCTCCATGTCTACCTTTTTTAAAGCAACATCTATTGAAGACTCTTGTCGCTGTCTCCTTTTTCCACCAAGAAAATTCAGGTTATCAAGACCATCACGAAACTCTCGGGCCATCAAAACTTCAATGTTATCTTCTGTTCGTTTCCACAAAAGAAAACCTGCCGCAGCAAAGCCATTTTCGTCACAGTCACGAAGCTTAACATCTACATAGGGAGCACGAGTAATACCTGACTTTAGCTGACGAAATAAAGGGCATTTTTTTCGGCTGTGAGATTCGGTTTCTTCAGACACTCCTGTACAAAACATGCAACCATCACCAAAATCTGGTCTGCTTCGATAACCTCCAGAAAAGTTGTTTCTGTATGTTTGTTTACGACGGTTTCCTCTGTGATCGTAATACCCACGATAATCACTCATAATTCTAAAAAGAATGATAAAAAGTAGCTTAAATAAAAAAACTGGAGCTGCGTAGAATATTCTCGTAGATCAAGACATCTTTATGTATTTATTTTTATTTCGAGAATGTTAAAATTCAGTTTCTCTCATGCGCTTGTCAGAGCAAATTCCAATATTCAAATCCACTTCAAAGCAAACCCTGAATTAAAATCAACCCATATATGCACAAAGCCGGCGTGGTAACATCTTACCTTCTTAAATAATATGAGAATTAATTATATTTTTTTGGGGTGAGTGAGGCCATTCGCGCTCAGATTTTCCGGTGTTGATCATGTGAGTATAGAACAATAGAAGTAACCAATGAAAAAGCACGGTGACAGCAAGAAAGTCGTTTTGGACTCAGCGTAATTTTTTGCACCTGAACTATTCCGATTGCCCTGCGATAATAGAAATTTTGCTTGGTCTCCTGGCTCATGCTTGCTTTTTACATCTTGAAATTTATTTATCAAATTGATAATTAATGATAATTATTAGCTGTGGAACACACAGCTTCTGGTTTCGGCTGAAAGCTCGAACAAAATAATCCTGATCTTCTGGTATGGAGTCATGTACTGGACAAAAGTCACGCTATAGAGTGTCGTGTTGCGTAGTAGAGTGTCGAGGTTCAATATAGATCCCAAGGTCGCGAGGCGTAGTATAGGTGGACGCGAGGCGTAATAGTGAGACGCGTATGTAATAATAGAGAGACGCGAGGCGTAATAGAAGGACGCGAGGCGTAATAGAGAGACGCGAGGCGTAATAGAAGGACGCGAGGCGTAATAGAAGGACGCGAGGCGTAATAGAGAGACGCGAGGCGTAATAGAAGGACGCGAGGCGTAATAGAAGGACGCGAGGCGTAATAGAGAGACGCGAGGCGTAATAGAAATACGTGTAAAGTCGGAGCGTAATAAGATGTGTGATGGGAGGATCCGTGTCAGAGAAAGAACTACGCTTACATACATCTTCACTTTTTTCTTGTCATGAATACTTTAAAAGGAAAAAATGAAAAAAAAAGATTCCATACTTGGTGTACAAGGGCTACTAGTTCATCATAACCTCTCGTGTATATTATATGCCTATTAGAGGGGAGTTATGATAAGCAGAATAACAACCTCGATCAGGGCATAATACAACTTTTCGACGTTGGGACGGGGAAACAAAAAAGAGCGCGCTCTATAATTAGGCACGGGAAGAACTTATTAAATGACTACTGCTGTGGCTATTTTTTCGCGTGGTTAGAAGAACTGAAGGAGCTTTATTTTACCTAAGCATAATATCTAGTACGTATATAGTGAACAAAATGTTTGAATTTCTTCTTTGTAATGTATCTAATGTAACTAATGTCAAGTTAAGCAATTCAATCAAAAGTTCTGTGAGTGAACTAATAGTGGTGTTCATAACAATGTACTTTCTACGACCTGAACAGTTCGAAGAAACACTTCGATACCGAAGTTATCGCAATTTGCCATTGGATCGTTAGATCTACAAAATTCCAGGTATAAGTCATTACTTTGAAATGGATGATTTATCTCGGGAACCACAATAGCATCGTCACGGGTTTCGATATAATGACTCGGTACACTCCAATCTATACCATATGAATCGCAGTCATCGACAATATCATCTTCTGACGGTCTCCTTTGCAACAACAAACCTCTTTCCCATAATTGAAGAGGAGAAAGGTTTCTCTCTGTTCGGATAGGATGGTGATCATAGCCCAGGATAAATCTTTGAAAATGTGCATTTATTCTTGGAATAAAAACATAATGAAGGCAAAACAAATGCAACTCATTCGATATATCCAAGGCTCCTATCTCTTCCAAGTAAGTGAATATGTTGTGGTATATGTATGTGCAGCCGTGGAATAGATCTCTCCAGAACCTCTCTATCCTTTGGTTATGGCAACTTTTCCCAGCGATAAAGCTACCACGATTACTTCCTCGTCTTGATATCATAAACCAAGCAACGTCTACATTTTCCACCCCATGATCTCCTCTTACACGCGACGGCAAGCCAAAATTTTGTACTGCGGTCAGAAATAAATCGAGTACTACAGTAGCCTTGTTACTTGATCCGCACGACAGAAACATTAGACGCCTAGAATACCCATCTATGCCGCCATGAATGACTATCGACCATCTTATCAATTTGTGATTGCCGTCTATATGCCACAATGACCTTGGCGCTGCAACACTATATTTTCTTCTTCGAACTACATTACGTTGCAACGAGCGCATCAATAGCCCTGATGGATCAACCCGCCACATACTATCACGAACAACTTTCCAAGGAATGTGATAACCATGAGACAGTAAAAAACCTTTCATTCTACGTATGCCACAGTTAGGAAAATCTGAAATAATTTTTTTGACATGTTCATCAAGTTCCTCGTCACCAATCATAGTGTGCGATTTAGGTTCAATATCAAACTCTTTAAATCTTCTTTGAATAGTTTTTGCACTTACTCCGAACATTTCAGCTATTGCCGTCTGCGAAAAATTCAACCTCACTAAAGTTTTTAGAGTTTCCTCAGGTATATCGAAAGAAGGCCTGCCTATCTTGTGCCGTACAGTTTCCGCGTTACTAGTTTTGTTCACTGATTGAATTATCACTGATGCTTGATGAATACTACTCAGTACATTTTCGGTTATAACATCTGGATACTCTAAAGCTGCTCTAGAGCAGAAGCTGTAAAGTTCATCAAGTCTATAGACAGGATAATCCAAATCTGCTGTATTCGCGTCAACAAAGGATGACAATAACGACTGGATTAGTTTCAATGTATCAACAACAGAATTCTTAATAAAATCAACTGGACTCAATTGTTGTATATTCATGTTATATTCTGAAAAATAAAAGTACTGCATAAGTACACGAAATGTCAACAAAACCACTTGTTTGTTTAATCATACAATAAATCCTAAAAATGCCAGACGAAATTCCCTCCAAAATGTTCGAAATATGTTTAAAAGTTACTTAACGATAACAGTTCTGTTTTTAAATAACTTTCTCTGAGTGAGTCGACCGTATATAAGTAGAACATTTTTTCACATAAAGAACAAAATAACAAACATAACCCTTGTGAAATAAAAAGAAAAGAAAAATATCTTCTTGGTTAGCACAGCTGAATGATAATGCAATGCGTAACTTGATCACGACTATAACCATACATTTTTTCCATATAAAAGTTAGAAAACAAACAAAATAGAACAACAAAAAGACGAACTTATAAATGCATGTGCAGTATATATAGACTTCAAGGAGCGTACAAGTCAGTCATAAATTCGAGACTAATCATAATCAATCTGATCATTAAAAGTATGTATATCACTGGAAGAATTCTTGCATAGGACTGACAGGATTTTTATATTCCCCCCCACCAGAAAAAAAATCAGTTTTATAGAAGTGAGGCATATTTTGGAAGAAAAAGAAAAAAAATCGGCATTTTTTCTCAATGACAACATAATAAGAACAATGACAACATAAGCTAAAAATCGATCACCTTGAAGGAAAAAAATAAACTCGTTAGTGCCCCTAAAAATTTACAATTATCATGGATTTGCGAATCCCTTTGATTCACATGCTAAAGCTGTTGCCAACATATTGTGAAACGCCTTTTCTACAGAATGAACTGTAGGTAGGTAGATTATTTTTAAACATGCAGAGGATTTGCACATACTGTTTTTTTTCATCATCCGACATGTATTTCACTCTGATTTCATTTTTCATACCATCCAGTGGAACAACTGTATGACTAGTACAGAAGGCAAGTACTTTACTCAATGTCATACTGTCACTTTTTTCAATAAACGACAGAAAAAATTTCTTTGCCTGTGTCTCCACGAAGGAAGTTGGTTCGTCAAAACTAAAACATTTGATAAATTCTTTACTCTCAATCATGCGATAACCAGCACAAAATATTTGATCCATAACTTTCCAATGACACCGAATCGTATTCAAGAAATTGCACGAGCTCAAACCTTCGAATAACATGTCTGAAGAGTTTCGGCGTGACAATATCACATCATTCAAAATGAGTTGTTGAACCAGTAATGGGACATTTTCTTTGTTAATATTCTTGTCGGCAGGCCAATGCGCAGAATTAATAAGTGACCAAAACACATCTTGCTTCTGATTGTCCTTGTAAAGCAGTTTGTCTATATCGTCCTTTGTTTTACATTGATCAAGTGATTCAATCAATTCAATCAAATTTTCAGTTGTTGCATTTGCTGGTATGTGGCTTTTATTCAAACTTTCAATCAAACTGTCGGTATCTCTACCACACATGTGTAAAAAGTATGGTTTTGCTAATACTGGGAAGCCGGTGTCAACACCAGCAATCAATGAATGTACGATAATCATACCAGCAACTTTGAAAAGCACAGCTTTTGTGATGTCTTTCACAGGCAACAAACTGTTATTTTCACCTTCAAATAGACGATTTTTAACTTCTTCTAACAAAAGGTTGAAATATTCGGTTTTCATTGCCCCACCATCAAGGCCGTCCTCTCCTTTAAACTCAATGATCAATTTTTTGGTCATAACTTGAGAATTCACAAGGTTCCTTTTGTAAAATCTCAAGGATTCCATCCAAAGATTGTCACGTTCAATTTCCAAAGTGATTGTATCATTTTCTGAAGCAAGAGATGTAATTTGATTGAGAATTTCTTTTAAAGACATGTCCTTATCTACACATTTAATTTGCAGCATGTCAGACATATTTTCACTTGCACTTTTCTCACTCAAAATATTGGCTGCCACATCGATAGATTTGGTATTCCGTAAAATGTCCTGAATTGTGGCTTTAGAGATTCGAGGAAACATTGCCGACAAAGTATCGATATGGGGAGAAGTACTTCCTACTTCTTTTTCATTCGATGGCCCAGCTTCATCGTCTATCATCTCTGGAAAAATGTCATCATCAAGTTGACAATAAGCTTGATGGAATCTTAAATCATTTAACGGATATTTCTGATTACATCGTACACAGTTAACTTCAATACCTGAATCCATAGTTGGTTCCTCATTGGTAAGTCGCTCTGCACTGGTCTGATGTATATTACAGCGTGACCGGGTACTAAATTTTTTAAATAGCTGATAGAATAACCATCTTTTCTTGGTGGTATCAACACCAATGGTCGGTTTATTCCACCACTCTCAGCCCTCAGAAGTTCAATGCCACCACTCTGTGATGATAATTTTGGATAAGCTTTTGTTAACTCTTCCAGAAGCATAGCATGTGTTCCAGTTTTGGAAGGAAAAACAACTTTTTCAATTCCGAGACCAACTTGGTTTAGCTCCATTAATTCACGTGTATTAGGTGAAACTGATGTATCTTTGTAGCTCAGTGCACAGAATTTATGGGTCCATGTGTCCTTAATGAAGTTATTAGAGAGACGTGGTTTCTTTGCTTGTGGGCGATATCGGCTACCACCAGCATTCAACGCTGGAAATTGCTTACTGAAACAGAACAAGAATTAAAATAAAAATCTGTCTCAAACATAATAATCTTTCTACTCAGTGTATACAGAAAAAAATTAAAGTTGAACAAAATCAAAAAAATGAAAAATGTTATAAAAAGGTACAAAGGCACGAAAAAATTCAATAGTCACAATCAGCATAATGCCTGTGAGCAGTACTCCTGGAGAGATGATTATTGAAACTTATCGAAAAGATACAAAGGAGGCAATGATCATGCTGGGAGCAGAAATTCACAACTCTTAAAAATATCAACCTACTTGAAATCTTGTAGAATTCTCTGATGTTGTGGACTTGGATGTAAGTTTGGACTTGGATGTGAGTTTGGACTCTGGAAGATGTTCTGATTTGGATTATTTTGAGTACTTGTTGTTGATGATGACAGACCATCCAATGCATTATTCAGTCTGTCTATAGCGTCTTTCACTTTCTGCATGCTGAATCAATTTTTAATTCCTAAAACATCACATACAATTTAGCTTGAAAGTTTTGAAAATTACAACCATGCCGATAAATATTCACGATAGTAAGACAAAAATTTAAAAATGTCTTAAGAATATCCTTAAAGGAAAATCGAATAAGAACATTGTACATATTTGCTGCATTATTTAAAAATTCTTGAAAATGGGTGCAGTGTCACTTGAAGAAAACCAAAACTTGAGAAATTTGCCATCATTACAATACACCTGTTGACAGTGTTGTTGTACACATGCATATGCACCGCACAGTTCCATTTAACTACCAGTCGTAGTCCTACGTTCTGTTTTATAAGCTGCCCCTGTTTACCTATCAAAACATTGTAATCACATGGTGATACAAAACACAATATTAATACAAAAACAGCACATTGCTTATAACAGAATAGCATGCAAGCAGTGTAATAACATTTTTCGGCTTATCGGCACCCTCCTCGTTGCAGGGGAGGGGGGTTGATTGGTGGTGTATACAAGGGAAGGAAAAAAGGAAGTAAAAGTTGCTAGGGCAAATAATATAATCCATTATTTATAGCAATAGTATAGCTAGCCCATTACAAATTTTAATGAGAAAATATATATGAGGAGGGGGGGGGTGCCAGCTATACCTGTGTTGACAAATGTCGTCGTTGCCCTACATTGCTTCCCTTCACTACTACACATACTTATGAATTAGCAACTTCTCACAATTTATCAGAATATAACTATAATACAGCAGAAATTAAAAAAACAGGAGAGAAAAAATCAGAGAGAACGGTCAGCCCAGCTGCTACAAAAACTTACTTTTTCTTTCGTGTTTTGTCTTGATTAATTTGCCAGTCAATTGAAAAAATTCGAAATTTATTCACGGGTAACCAAGGCAAATGGCGCGAAAGTACGCGTCCCCTCTTCCTACACGCCGCGTCGCCCTTGTTTGCGCGTCTTTCCATCACGCAACGCGTCCTTCTGTTACGCATCGCGTCCTTCTATTACGCCTCGCATCTCTCTATTATTACATACGCGTCTCACTATTACGCCTCGCGACTCTCTATTTCGCCTCGCGTCCACCTATACTACGCCTCGCGACCTTGGGATCTATATTGCACCTCGACACTCTACTACGCAACACGACACTCTATAGCGTGACTTTTGTCCAGTACATGACTCCATATTCTGGGATTTTAAGTGAAGATATGCGTATCTCGGACGCGGTTATTAAAATTGACGTTTAATCTGCCATTGCTCGGGTTTGAAAAAGATCTCTTTTTGTCTTGTAAATGCTGCGTATGTTTTCTATGCTATCACACCTATGTAAATCTTAGTAAAATGTTTTTTATTATTTTGGCTATCACAGACGTATATGGCAATATAATACATACAGACAGCTAGCTAGCTAATTTGTGCTTTTCTCTCAAGTTTTCCATTTAGTTTGGTATGAGTCCATTTTGGGCTAGCCATTGTTACTTCTTGTGTTGTTTTTTACCAACCTAAAGGTAGCCACAAAGTAGTAGGGAGGCATATATAGCTTTTGTAATAATAATCCTGCAAATTTTAGCTATGATGCTTTTTTCATACATCATAATTTATTGTGTTTGCTTCAACATAGCAATAGAATAAAATATTTTATCCTAGTGGTATAAACGAGCTTCGATGTTTACGTTTTGACGGAATTTCCACGCTTGTGCATAAAATCTGAAAAATCGACAGATTATAAAATGGGCCAGACTATATAGAAGAAGAAAGTTAACATTCAGGGAGAACTGATAATTAGCATGTAACAACAGGACAGTTAGTCCACGCTTATACGACTATAATATGGTGGAGATCTTTTTTCGCTTAAATTTCCACAATTTTCTTTAATATGTCAATATTGTAATGTATGACTTCTCCATGTTTTTCACGCCTGACTACGTCTTTTCAATGCTTTTCCATAAAAGCAGCGTTGTCGTTTCAAGAGCATTCATAAATTGAATCTGCTAATTATATATATATATATATATATATATATATATATATATATACATATATACATATATATATATATATATATATATATATATATATATATATATATATATATATATATATATATATATATATATATATATATATATATATATATTATTTTTATGTTTTGTTTTCAAGAAAAAACTACATTAATTTTGCTACTTAAAGTTTCATGCTTCTTAGCAATCTTCAGGCAAATGATACGTGTGACTTGTGCCTAACAGAAAAAATAGCAATTGTACGAGCTGAACCGAAGTTGAGTTACTACCAACCCCTTTCCTGCAAACTCCACAAGGCCACTTTCCAACTACAAGGTCACACTTGGCTGCAATGCTACTAATTATGACTTTAGACTTTGCTGTGTTCACCCTTAGCCCTTTCTCTTCTAGTCCTTTCTTCCACTTCTCAAACTTTTCAACTAATTCTTCCATCGACTCTGCTATGAGAACCAAATCATCTGCATACAATAACTCCCATGGACAACCTGTTCTGAACTCCATCGACAGCGCTTCTAAGACTAGAACAAACAACAAAGGACTAAGTACAGAACCCTGATGTACACCAACATTTACACTAAATTCATCACTAAGTGAATCATTAATCCTGACACGACTTCTAGCATTGCTGTACATAGGCTGTACCATCGTAACTAGCCACTCATCCACACCTAATTTTCTCATAGCCCACCAAATAACTTTACGTGGCACTCTATCAAAAGCTTTCTCTAAATCTACAAAGGCAAAATAGAGATTCTTTCTCTTCCTAAATACTTTTCCTGAAGCTGTCTGAGTAAAAATATTGCATCTGTAGTGCCACGCAAAACCAAATTGCATCTTATCTATATCAATTCTTTCTCTAAGTAACTTATCAATCACTCTTTCAATAACTTTCATTACTTGATCAACCAACTTCAAACCTCTATAGTTACCTCTTTCTAATGCATCACCCTTGCCCTTGAAACAATTCACTATTACACTCGACTGCCACCCACTCGGAATAGCACCATCCTTTATAATCTGATTAGCAAGACTTGTAATAAGCTAAACTCCAATATATCCAGATGCTTTTACCATCTCTGCAACAATACCTGATACTCCTGCAGCCTTGCCAATCTTCAATTTCCTAATAGCCTCCACTACCCATTCTGTCTTTATCTGCATAGCTGGCCCTTCTACAACATCATCATCAGACAAATTATCCTCATCCCAATCAAACTCAGTGTTAAGCAACCTCTGATAATAATTCTTCCAAGCTACCCTTTTCTCCTCCTCTGTGCTAGCCAAAACACCTTCATCATTACGTATACACTTCTCACTTACAACATCTTGATTAATCTTCTTCATTTGCTTTGCTATCTTGAATACCTCATTGCGCTGGTCTTCCCTTCTTAACACATCTGCAAATCTGTTTCTCTCTGCTTCTGATTTTGCCTTATACACTGCTGTACGAGCACGACGCTTAGCTTCTAAGTAAATATTTTTACTACCACCTGACTTCCACTCTTTCCAAAGTTTCCTCTTTTCCTTTATACACTGGTCAACCTCATTATTCCACCACCAGGTCTGTCTATGTCTAGCTGGTCCTTTCGTCCACCCACAGGTATCATCAGAAGCTTCTAGAAGACAATTCTTCAAAGTAGTCCAAGTACTTTCAACATTGTCACTATCACATTGACCATTGTGGGCTAACTGCTGAACTTTTGCACTAAATTGTCTTGCTACAATCTCTTCCTTCAGCTTCCAGACTTTACGACTCTTCAAGATAATATCACAAACCACAAACCAGATGACTATTGGAATATCGATATCGAAGAAAAGTACAGAAATTTAAGCAAATCAGATCTCTACCGTATAATTAGCCGCACAAGCAGCTCATTTTACTGCATGTATCGTATAATTATCCTGTAATGGCTAACTAAAGTTAAAGGCTAATTATCAGTTCACCCTGACAGGTCAAGTTATGGTTAAAAAGTATCTAGTAGCCTTTTTTCACTGATGTATAATGTAAATTATAATCTGCATGCAAAAACTAGATCAAATCAAATTAAGATGCCTTCACTGAAAATTAAAGTTTGTAATAGTTTGTAATATTTATTTTGCCTGTCGATTTGTGCAAAAGATCTTGGGAATATATACAACACCACATCACAATGGAACTAGTCTGAAATTGCTCAGATTTGTAGAAATTTTCTGCAGACCATGTCTCAAAGGGTGTTCTATTGGACTAGCCTTCAACCCATAAAACAATGGTTGACTATCACAGATATCTTTAGATTTTCGCCCATGATATATCTCCCTGTCATCCTTTTACAGGCGTCCTTGGCACAAAATAACAATTCAGCTACCAGTTTAAATAAAATATGCATATTATTATTGAGCTCGCTGCTCAGTGACTAAACAGGAGGGTTCTACAATTTAGCCACCCTGTTTAATTTTTCCTCTGTAAAACAAGCACCAAGCATTAGTTATGCTACCTAAATTGCAAAGTCAACCTTTTGTTGCCTTAATGAATTTCTTATCTTCAATGCTTTAAAGTGTTTTCTCGATGCTGTATATATTTTATTGACATAAACTAGCTCTTATGCAGGGATATTGTTTTATTAAAACATGCTTTTACTGGTACAACTTTTAACTTTTATTAGAAACCTTATTTACGTAAAAAAATGATGTAACTTTTCTATTTCATTATATTTCAGTCTTGCGTTTGTGAAAAGTAATAAAAACGATTTTTAGTAATTAGTCTAGCATCACCTGTTGCAAATGCTAGGCAAGCGAGGCTTGAGTTTTTATTGGTTTGCAATACGTTCCCAGTGGGCACATAACGTTATTATAACGTTAAATTAACGTTTTATTTTGGTTCTAACGTTATATAACCAAATTTTAACGTTATATTAACGTTACTGTATGTAACGTTTGTATAATAACGTTAACTGAACGTTATTTTTTAAACATAATATAAACGTTCAACCGCATGACGTTATATTAACGTTAAAATAACGTTTCAAATTTTATAAAATAGTTGCAAATTTATGCGTAATAAAATTACTTAAAAGAAACGTTGCTTTAACGTAAAATAACGTTACTATTGCAACGTTTTAAAAGAGTTTAACTATAACGTTATATAAATATTTTAGTAACGTTTGCGTTGAATGACAACGACCGGCGTTGAAAGACAGCAGACAATCTTGAACCGAGCGCAAAATTAGTAACGTTGTTTCAACGTTTAAATAACGTCAATATTTAACGGTTTAACACTAACGTTATAATAACATTATAATAACGTTTGCGTTGAAAGACAACGACCGGCGTTGAAAGACAGCAGACAATCTTGAACCGAGCGCAAAGTTAGTAACGTTGTTTCAACGTTTAAATAACGTCAGTATTTAACTGTTTAACACTAACGTTATAATAACATTATAATAACGTTTGCGTTGAAAGACAACGACCGGCGTTGAAAGACAACGGCCAGATTGTCCATAAGTTTTAGCAACAATGAAATAACGTTCAGGTATGGTGCTCATCTGACTCATCTGACTCATCTACGATTTTATTTCTGCCTTTGCTGTTTGAATTCTGGTTAAGAAAATCGGACAAAAATTATCACACGAAAGACCTTTTTGTCACGGCAGTTATATGTATAGTGAAAATTAAATCCTGGGTAGTTGAGATTTTCGTTCTAAAAATTAATCTCTTCGAAGGAGAGACATAAATAAAGACATTCGATGGAGCGCAAAATTTTAATTATGGCCAGTCGCACTTGAAGCTTTGTTAAAAAAGTAATGATAAATGTTGCATGGCTAGTGTGACCACGACATAAATTGGCGCGCGAGAGTTAACGAACTTTTTATCACAACGAACTCAAACGCTGTCTGCACACATGTAAGTTACTGCTCTTATCAGGTAAGAATTGGGGATATTATTTGTTTGTATTTTACAAATTTGTGTATTTATCTATCTTTTGTGTGTATTTTCTTGCAGCAAAATGAAATCTTTGTTTTTGTTTACCTAGGTTAGCTAGTTACGTTTTATGAAAGTAAAGTAAATTGCTTTACCAAGGAGTATTTAAAAATGTTTATTGATGCATCTTTACATATGGTTGCACTTCTTTATGACGTTTTACCACTGTTCTAGTATAATTATGACCAAGAGTTGATGGCATTATATATATTTTAGAAAAATCATGCATGAGACCACCAAAGTATGATGTAAAATTGCCAGCATCTGCAAAGAGGAAGAGAGGACAATCTCCAAACAAATCATGTAAAAGAAATGCAGAGGTAGGAACCTCTTATACACGTTAATGATTTGTGTGACAAGAAACCTTGCACTGGCAAGGACTAAATAGTCTGTTTTATCAATGTTAACTAAATATAGATTACATTTGTTCATAGGCTTATGACTATCAAGCTGTTACTCGAAGTGAAGTAGGATAGGTAATAATGATGCACATTAAACATGGAGCAGATCGACCAAACGGGGGTGGTAGAAAAACCCAACAGTAAATACAGACATTTTATGTACATATTTCAAGACAATTTTTAACCATATTTTATATGTATATTTAAAAGCATTTTTTAACTCATTTTTTGTACATATTTAAAGATAATATATTTTATTTTCAGAATTTCTTTTTCACAGTCCTCTATTTCCCAAAATAAAGTTTTGCAAATAACGTCGCATACGAACGTTTCCGAAGGTTAAATCAACGGTGATTTAACGTAACGATAACGTTAAAATAATTTTTTTTATAACGTTAAAATAACGTCGCATACGTAAAGGTTATATATATTAACGTTTATATAACGTAATGATAACGCTAAAATAACGTTTCTATATAACGTTAAAATAACGTCGCATTAGGAACGTCGCTAAATGTTATATCAACGTTAAAACAACGTTGTGTTAACGTTTAAATAACGTTATTTTAACGTTTAAATTTGACGTCAAATTTGTTTCCAAGATTCCCTTTTTTTAACGTTATTCTAACGTTACAACTGGACGTTAATTCAACGTTAAAATAACGTTGATGTGCCCACTGGGTTGATGATTAGAAATAGGCTTTGTGTATCCTCAGTAACAAAAAAAAACCCCAGCTCCGTTATAACATTGGTTCCACAGCTTCATAGCTGTGCAGCTATCTTGTTAATTACTGTTTTTGTCTATTTTGAAGCTTAGCTTAGAGAAAGTAAGAAAAAACAGTTGGAACAAATCAAACTTTTAGATTTTTAGAAGGACCTACCTTAGATTCTGTGAACTTCAAAAACACGATCTTTCTTTTTTAAGATAAATAAATAATTAAAGCTAAAACTAAAATGAGTTTTTAAAACAATAAATAATTCTGAGAATTTGACTGTTTATAATCCACAAACCACTATTGAATGATGAATAAAAAGAATTAATAGAAAAAAAAAAAACAAGTGTGTAAGGGGACTTAACATATCGCCTGCGCTGTGTTTTTATTAAAAGCCGGACGTTTTTAATGGGTTAGATATCTTAATTAAACATCAGGCCGGGATTTCAGATTAAAAGCAATAGGTCTATCGTTTTTAATACAAAGGCGAAATAAGAATAATGACCAGCTTGTTTAGAATTTTGAAATATCAAAATAGCGTGTTGTCTAGAGACTCGATTATCCCAGACACCCATAATGCGTGGTGACAAATGACACACAGGAAAAAGGTTTAGGGCAGTAGTATAAAATATATGTTTTTATTACTTTTTGTTTCTTTCAAGTTGTATTTATGATGCTGTAATAGTCTTGATATTTAGTGTGGTACACCAGCTCTGTCTGACAGTTTCTTTCAAAAGTTGCTTTACGAGTTTTAGTCAGTCAATCCAACCACTGTTTTGCCTTTTTTTTTTGTCGGAGGGTTGCACTTAAGGGTCGTAAAGGTACATGCAGTAGGGAAATAGATTTACGTTGAGCGGTTGAGCCAAATCCACACTTATTAGAAACTCTGCGGCGCATTTTGGACTAAACATAAAGCCTAATCTCCACCTTCGTCCCCTGGGTTTTTTGACTTTTTGATATGAAAGATTTTTCGTCCTCTTCTCTCATATCAAAAAGACAAAAAACACTGGGGACGAGGGTGGCCCTAATCCCAATATGATTTCCTTGGGAGGAAATTTGAAAAATCAGGAAACTCTTGATATGATTGGCCAAGCTTGCTACTGTTTCAACTTTTTTTGCGACCGCCAAAACTTTTCAGCTATCAAAAAATTCGTAATGCGCATGCTCAGACCACAAAACCCGATCTCAAAAAATCGATCGCCGAAGGAAATCCAACGAATGGAAATTAGGCTTAAGCTTACCTCCCACGACAAAACAACTTAATCACAAAACATTCACATAACATTTCTTGTCATCTTGGATAAGTTGTAATCGTCTATTTATTTAAAATTTAGGTAATTTTGGGAGCCATTGTTTAAATTTAGTATTGTTTTTTAAAAGAACTCCTACATTTTTTTATACTCAAAATTTCTAATTTGCAATTTTTTAAACATCTAACACAACATTAAACTTTTGCTTTCATTTCTCGGTTTTCCCTAATTAAATTTTAGCGTTTAAAAGCAGTTTCTGTTCTGAGAAAACATTACTTACACCAATAAAATCAATCCATTTTTTTGAAGTTATGTGTAAATTGAAGATGTAAGGGTCACTTGAAAATATTTTCCAGGTAAAGAAAGATTTGGAGGACGCGCATGAAAGGTTGGATGTTTTGATCGACAAAGCCAAGAAGGTACGTTCTTCAAGCTGCGAACTGTGAATCGTCAGCTATCTTTTCTTAATTCTGTGAGCACCTTACATAAAAACACAGTAACAGCCAGGAATAAACAACTGCAAAACACACTTTTAGTCTATATTTATATGTCCCATGATGCTTAGCTTAAACGGCTTGACGTTTTTTAAATTTCTCATGTATCAAACTTTTCACTTCGGAGCACTTACTTAATTCACGAGCAAAGAGGGTGTTTGATTAATCTAGGTATTGCTTTTTGTACAGTCATTGAAAAGTATAAGCTAAACGCGTGTTGTGTAAAATAAAACGAGTGGAGAAATATCTCTATTTTTTACGAATATTGTTTTCAATTTGACGTTGTCAGGAGCAACGAAACCATGCTGAATCCGACGATGAAGACGACACGACGCAACTCGACATCGAAAGGCGTCAGGAAGAAATTGAAGAACTTACAGAAAAAGTTAAAACTGCGAAGAAGGACCAAAAAGAACTTTTTCTCATTGTATTCCAGGTAGGTATTTACTAGTTATGTTTTGTGAGAAAACAAACGAAACTTTTGAGTTTAATGCTGTGTAGTGCTTGACAAATCTGTCAAAAAGAACTGAGTGCGTCCAGTTTTATGGAACTAAGCATCTATTTCTGACAGATAAGCCTGTCTTGTCTGTACAGATAAGGTTCTTAGCTCTTTATCTCATGAAGAGCAGAAACCCTGGCACTCTGGCAAGCACAATGGGGCTGCACGTTAGATGTTGTATACCAAAGGCTGTTGCACGGAAATCTCAGCTTCTAGCAACAAGCTGCTGCAGTGGAAACGAAAAGATTTTCTTGCATACCAGTTGTATAAAAGTAGTTAGGACGTGTTTTAGTATCTCTGGTGGATTTTCTTGTAGCGTTTTACAATGATTATCACTGAACACATAGCTGAATGCAATCGAGAAGGTCGAAGAATTGCCAACTCTTGGTACAGATACACACTTCAGAGATTACAAGAAATATTTCTCTTGGTGAGTCTATGCTTTAAATGTCTGCTATTATTTATATGATTTCTTAGAAGTGATTACTTTAAATAATTTTTACTTATTTAAGTAAACGTACACGGGGAAAGTAAATACTATTATATTTGTTGGTGCCTTTCAACACACAAAATAAATAATACACCAATCAACCCCGTAGCTCTCAACCGCGCATAAAGGAAACTGGGCTCTAGTTTAGAGGGGACAGACAAGAAGCGCCGGCGTTATTTCAAGAGGGTTTCAAGAGCAGAAAGACATATTTATTTTATAATACATAGCAAACTTATATTTTTAAACAGTTTTTATTAAAACTACAATGGGGCCAGTCAATTGCGCTGTTGTTGAATGCACTAACAACTCAAGGATGTTAGAAAAGTGGAAGAATAGTGAATGTGAAACTCACCATGGTGTGCTGAAAAAAGAATGTGGCTGTGAGCAACCCTTCAAATTATATTGCTTTCCTGGGCCTGTCAGATATTTGGAAAAAAGACAGAAGTGGATAAAACTTATTAAAAGAGTTAACCCAGATAAAAGTCAGTGGCAGCCAAAAAGCAGTGATCGCATTTGTAGTATTCATTTTGTTGACAATGTGCCAAGTGTGGAAAACCCTAATCCTACACTAAATATGGGTTATGAAATGCGTCAGAGTACTTCAAGAAGAACACTGTTTAAAAACCCATTACCGTCAGCAAAAAAGAAATCCAAGAAAATTGATGATCGAGAAACCCTTGGTGTAACTGAAGCAAATCCTTTCTTGTCACCGCCACGTTCTCCTGATCAACAATTGACTGTTGACATTTTTACACCACCTACGCAAGATCATCAGTACTGCCTGTCCGAAGGCACCAAGCAATGCCTTGTCTGTAAAGATAAGAAGAGCTTGATATTGTCGTTGACGAGAAAAATTGGGACATTATCACGTGAAAACAAAAGACTGAAAAAAGAAGCCCTATTGCAAAAAAATCAAAATACTCCATTTAGTTCACAAAAGATTAAAACTGACACTTGAACCTGGATTTCCTACAATGTAGGTGTCTTACATTAAACGATCAAGGCTTTACGCAATTTTTTTCTAAAATATATACACAAAAAATACAAATACATCAGTTAGTTTTAAACATTAAACTTAAAATCTATAAATTTTTCATAAAATAGCTTTACCATCTCAATTAAATTTTTACAAAAATCTTCATCATACAAAATGTCATCAATAACAAAGCCATGCGAAGTCCAAACCATAAAAAAACATTTTTTCAAATTTGTTGCATACATTTGCAATTGACACTGCGTGTAATATTTGTGTGATTTTTTTAACACCTTCTTTCCATTCCTTTCAACCAGAAAATCAAGTACCACATCTGTTGGGGACTTGTGGCTTATTGAAAAGGGGCACTTTATTTCCAGACAGCTAGGCGAACAGCAGCAACAAGTCACCAACCCATCAGGACTAGCACCAACAAACTTCACGTCACCATCAATAAATAAGCCACAAGACCGCACTTCTACATTTTTATGCTCTTTCTTTATTTCTTCTTTAAATGCGGCTAACGCAACAGGCTCCATTTCTCTTCCATATTTCAGTGCAGGTATATTTGGGTTGATAAACACAGACCCAGACACTTTCTGAAAAAGGGACCAGAGGTTAACATTAAGATTCCCTTTTTTAAACTTTTTCATTTTAGTTAATACCTCATGTGCTTTTGATGCAGTCACAATATCCTTCCGAAATAAATACCATGCCTGATTTTCTGATTGCCCACAAGTTATCTCTTCTATTTTTTTCTGGCTTCTGGTGTCATTTGGCTATCTAGTTTACTGAGAAACGTGATCTTGTTATCACTAGATGAAATCATTTCATTAACAGATAATACATTTTTTTGTTCTGGAACAGTTTTAACAATCTCTCTCATAAAGTCTATCTTTGGTGTTGGAACAGATGTAAACAATACACTACATGGCAGAGTGTCTTTCAGCGCAGTTACAATGTTTGAAGCTCTAAAGGCTTTATTTTACATGTAGCAAGAGGATTATAATTTCTTTTCGGAGTTGCTACCAGCGGTCTCTTTTGCTTTTTAGATTTTTTCATTTCATCTCTGTTTAAAACCAAATCTATCATTTTCTGTGGTCTGACTTCTTTTCGGTTAGGTAGCCATTCACAAGCTTTGGCTGTGCATGATGGATTTGTCAGCCCCACATGTTACTGCAGCATCTACTCGAAACAAAAGTGCAGCAATATGGTTGCATGTCTCGGACATTCCTGCCATGCAGGTGCAGTGTGCTGACATAATCCGATTACTTTCTCCTTTCAGAACGCATACCCATAGTTTATGAGGTGGATCATTTAATCGTTCTGAAGGCCTACAATCTCCTTTTAAAAAGCAGTACTTTGAATCTTCGTCAATCGGATGGTACATTATTGGTCCTAGCCAACCATTTGTAAAATAGCTATATGCTTTGCTTGTTTTGTAATCGTTTAGGTCGTCTCTCCCCAGTGTGCTAGGAGTAAAGGTTAAATAATTAAAAATATTTCCATATGTAATCATTGGCCAAAACGATACACCGTCTTCCTCCGCTAACCATCCAGAAGTAATGTCCATTGGGTCAGGTATAACACCATCTTCAACTAATAATTTGCTCACATACTCTTCGTTTAACTGCTCTTCTACCTGCGCTGCAGTTTTTACCAGCTTTACATTATTCTCACTAGCAGAAAATACCCTTGCCACCAACTCACATTTCCTTCCAGACACCTTTAAACCCCGCATTCTTAAATATTTTTTTAATTCTTCAACTTTCATCTTGCTTATCATATCAAACTCCATTGTAAATGAGCGTGTTTACTTCTTCTTGTCCCTCCTATACTAGTTACTAGTCTTTTCCTCCGACGCGGTTTCATAATGGTAGCCGGATGGGGTTGATTGGTGTATAGCCGTATTCCGTCAGTCTGTTTGTGCGCGAGAAAAAAACCGTGTTGCGGAAACACAAAATGTGATATATAAAGGACGGGCGAACCTTGTGAAATTATCTACGGGCCATCGACTAGTACAAAATAAAAGCAGATTTCTTAGAAAGGCGGGAATATCTGAAAGGGAGGATTATTTTTCAGTGCTGGAAAACCCATTCTTTATTATGAAGCATAGAAGCATCAATCAAATAGGTTTAATACAAATCTGTAGATGGAAAGCGCTGTTAGTTTTTTGTTGTCTTGCATTTAAAATGGTTGTTGAGCCTTCGCACACTGTCATGCAGCGAAATAATTGAAAATTCAAAAAAGTCTAGTAATCTTGCATGCGGGATTATTGGAGAGTTGAAAAATATTTTTTCCACCCATGTCAAAAATGACGGTACTTGTTGCCGGTAATTTTAAAAATGTTCATGTTCACACTATTAATCAATCAAAATAGTACTAAAAATGTTAAATGGGAAACGGGTAATTTAAGAAATGTTTTTTTCTAGTAATGTCTAGTAATGTCAGCGAAATACATTTTTATCTGTTATGTCGATAATATTTTTAGTACCATGTTGAGATCGATCAATACACCGATAAAATGGAGAAGTTGATATTTACGCCAGATATAGCACCTCACATTCTCGAAGTATTCCGTCGATACAAGTCGCTAAGATCGTAGTAACAGAAGTTACGAAATGCACTTTCTCGCAAAGTGCTCGATAACTCGAAAACACATGTGATGGTGTACAACCGTTGTAAAGATCACTGAAAGTCACGTGTTATGGACCTATTTCCAAGCCATGTACTATATTTTTACCCAGGAAAAGAAACGCAGATTTCAGGATACTCCTCGTATTGTTGTTTTGTTGCGCTTTCATTTTAGCGGATTTTATGTTATATTTTGCGCCAAAAAATTTTCGCGGTTGAGAAGAATGTAGGAAAGAAACTCGAATTTTAATCCATTTCCTGATTTTCAGATCTTCGTTTCGTGTAATAAGTTATTTTTTACGTTTTGGGTGCAAGGGATTAAATATAGGCTTATTCGTCAGGAATAATTAAAAAAAAAGTCAAAGAAACTTCACAAGGCGAGAATTTCTGTTATTACTTGATTTGGAATGTTTTGCAATTTTTGATTTAGAACCCCAGTAGAACCCCATAAAAAAGAAGAACTCCGTACAAAAACAGAACTCCATATAAAAATCGAACCTTCCTTTATCACATTCGACACAAAAATAGTAAAAGAAAACTACGATATTTTATACATTTAAGAATTTCTAAGCTACATTGTTTTGTCGATGAATAATAGTTAAAAAAAAAAAGATTTACACAGTAAATATACATTCCATTAGAATGCATTAGCACTGTAGAACTTAAAAATAAGGAATAATTGCACCCAATTTCGGACCAAAATACAAAACAATATCACATATCTCAAATCAAATCGTCCGAAATACTCTATAGACCAGGCCCTGAAGGGGGTCAAGTACCACCCAGAAAGGGAAAAAGTTCTGTTAGCACCATGTTATGGCTTAGGTATTGGAGCACCCTCCGGAGATAGGCCATTCACCATACCTTTTCTGAAGCTTCAGAATAGTTACCATGTCTACTAGACATGGTAACTATTCTTAAATCTATGTGGCACTATTACGAATTTCTGCAAGCTTTGAGCTAACAGCAGCAACAACATCAACCTCATCCTCAGATCCTTCAAGCTGGTGTATAAGATCGTTTAACTCCTTGATGGTACAGAAAACATCACCCGAAGTAGAAGAACGAGATGGAACCTTGGATTCGCCTTTCATTGCATCTAAAATTTGATTTAACACCTGCATGGCTTTAGTTGCGGCTTTCCCTTCAATTTCAGTCGGATTGCGTTGCAGTTGGTTCTTCAGGCGATCAGGATGGAATCTACGCTGAAGTTTCATGATATCTTTGCGATGGAGAGCATTTACAGCGTCAGAGATATCTCCCCAGCAGAGCGTTTTTCCTACCTTCAGATGATTACCTCTAGCAGCTTTGGCTGAGGACATCAGCGCTTGCACAACATCAAAGCTAAACACTGTTTTCTCCTCGCACACTTCGCTTGATTTCTTACTCGCAGCTTCTGCAGTGTCAAACAACTCTTTTATTCGGCCCAATACATTGCATGAAGGATGGCTCAGGTCTTCCACCATTTGTATTGTAAAATCATGAAGTTCATTTTCCTTGAACCGTTCTGACTTTAAATCTTCCCATTTTATCCACTCCAGCCTCTTTATGCCTTCGTTGTAAATGCCAGCACACATTACATCAATTTCAGAATCACTCCAAGTTGTTACTTCAAAGAGATACAACACATACTTAGTATCAGTACCGCTCCAGTGAACTAATGGAGGCCGTTTCATTTTGTTTAGTGTTGAACGAAGTAGTTTTCTTCCACTTTCCATGTCTACCTTTTTTAAAGCAACATCTATTGAAGACTCTTGTTGCTGTCTCCTTTTTCCACCAAGAAAATTCAGATTATCAAGACCATTACGAAACTCTCGGGCCATCAAAACTTCAATGTTATCTTCCGTTCGTTTCCACAATAGGAAACCTGCCGCAGCAAAGCCATTCTCGTCACAGTCACGAAGCTTAACATCTACATAGGGAGAACGAGTAATACCTGACTTTAGCTGACGAAATAAAGGACATTTTTTTTCGGCTGTGAGATTCGGTTTCTTCAGACACTCCTGTACAAAACATGCAACCATCACCAAAATCTGGTCTGCTTCGATAACCTCCAGAAAAATTGTTTCCGTATGTTCGTTCATGACGGTTTCCTCTGTGATCGTAATACCCACGATAATCACTCATAATTCTAAAAAGAATGATAAAAAGTAGCTGAAATAAAAATCTGGAGCCGCGAAGAATATTCTTGTAGACCAAGAGATTTTTATGTATTTAGTTTTATTTTGAGAATGTCAAAATTCAGTTTCTCTCATGCGCTACATCTTATCCACCTTAAAGCAAACCCTAAATTAAAATCAACCCATATGTGCACAAAGCCGGCGTGGTAACATCTTACCTTCTTAAATAATGTGAGAATTAGTTTTCAAAAGTTATTTCTGTTGAGAAAGTGCTCAATACCAACAAAGATGAAGTAGAGCGATGTTAAATATGAGAATTAATTATAATTGTTTTGGGTGAGTGAGGCCATTTGCGCTCAAAACAAAAGTTTTTCCGGTTTTGATCACGTGAGTATAGAACAATAGAAGTAACCAATGAAAAAGCACGGTGATAGTAAGAAAGTCGTTTTTGACCCAGCGTAATTTTTTGCATCTGAACTATTCCGATTGCCCTGCGATAATAAAAATTATGCTGGGTCTCCTGGCTATCCTCATGCTAGCTGCACATCAAACTGATAATTAATGATAATTAATTACTGTTTTTGTCTATTTTGAAGCTTAGCTTCGAGAAAGTAAGAAAAAACAGTTGGAACAAATCGAACTTTTGAATTTTTAGAAGGACCTACCTTGATTCTTTGAACTTCCAAAATCCACGATCTTTCTTGTTTTAGATAAATAAGTAATTAAAGCTAACCATATACTAAAATGAGTTTAAAACAATAAATAATTCTGAGAATTTAATTGTTTATAATTCACAGCCAGTAGAATAACAAACCACTGCTGAATGATGGGTAAAAAATGACCACAGCCAATGGAAAAAAACCATATTGATTATGAAATAAAAAAATAACAATTGTGTAAGGGGGCTTAACTTATCGCCTGCGCTGTGTTTTTAGTGTAAGGGTTAAGCTTGGTCCACACTGGGATTTATCTGTGAATGACTCACAAATAAGGAGGAACACGTAAATTTTGTGACGTTTAAATATTTCATACCGTGAAATATCGAGTTCTTGTTGAAGAATAAAAAAGTTTTTGAACTGATTTGTAGTCACCACGCTTTATGGAAAGTGTAAAAAAAGCTGGACGGTTTTTAATGGATTAACCCTCGTCCCCAGGTTTTTTTGTATTTTCCGACGTCATCTCTTATATCAAAAAGGCAAAAAAACCTGGGGACGAGGGTGTAATGGATTATATATCTTAATTAAACATCGCGGTGGGATTTCAGATTAAAAGCAATAGCTCTATCGTTTAATACAAAAGGTAAATAAAAATAATGACCAGCTTGGTTAGAAATTTGGTATATCAAAATAGCGCGTCTAGAGACTCGATTATCCTAGATACCCATAATGCGTGGTGACAAACACAGGGCCACCGGGAAAAAGGTTTAAGGCAGTAGTATAAAATATATGTTTTTATTACTTTTTGTTTCTTTCAAGTTGTATTTATGATGCTGTAATAGTCTTGATATTTAGTGTGGTACACCAGCTCTGTCTGACAGTTTCTTTCAAAAGTTGCTTTACGAGTTTTAGTCAGTCAATCCAACCACTGTTTTGCAACTTTTTTTTGTCGGAGGGTTGCAATAAAGGGCCGCAGAGGTACTTATAGTAGGGAAATGGTGGTACAGGAGTGTACTTGTGAAAGAGGACAATCTGGATTTACTTTTACTTTGTTATACGGCCCTGTTCTTGTTATCTTGGATAAGTTGATATCGTCTATTTGTTTAAAATTTAGGTAATTTAGGGATCTATACTTAAAATCTCTGATTTCCAAACTCGCGTATTTTAAACACCTTATACAACAAACTTTTGCTTTTGTTTCTCGTTGTTAACTGGTTTTGCACTAATCAAAATTTATCGTTTAATGTGTTTTTTAGCTGTCCAAATAGCTGAATTATTTACTCAGTGTTTTATTTATACCATTTTTTTTTACTATTTCCTAAAAATATAGGCCTTAATACATAATGAAATGATTTTAACTTAACATTAAAATTGCTGAGTCAGCAGAAATTTCTATTTAAAAATGTATCATAAACAAGAAAAAAATCCGCTTCCATCCTTTGTTAGCATCCCCTGCTGCATCGAACGCTGTTAAAAGAAAAATATTCCGAAACAAAAAGATTTCCACACAGCGTATCATGGCTGCATAGTTCACCAAGCATGTCTGAAAATTTTAAAGTAAAACGAAAATGCTATCGAAAGTTAAAGCTCGTGCAGTGTAGCATAATGAAGATCGTCTTAA
Source organism: Hydractinia echinata (assembly GCA_030067915.1). Classification (NCBI taxonomy): domain Eukaryota; kingdom Metazoa; phylum Cnidaria; class Hydrozoa; order Anthoathecata; family Hydractiniidae; genus Hydractinia; species Hydractinia echinata. The sequence continues at coordinate 466,478 of JASGCC010000123.1, forward strand.
ATTTCTATATAATGCGCCATCTTTGTTGTTATTAAGGTTTCTCTTTAATAATTACGTCATTCCTTTCTGTACAATTTCGCAAGCGCGCAGAATAAATTAATTATTCATAAGTTTTAATTTAAAGAGAAATTGGAGGCTGAATATTTTTGGTGAAAGATAATAGCAAAAATATGAATATGTAGTCTGAAAACAATCTTTCGTAACTATTATGTAAAAAAAAAATTCTGATTTTTAAAAGGGTTACTGCCACCTTAAAAGCACAGTTTTTGTTGTAAGAAAACAGTACTCACACCAAATAAAATCAATTAGATTCAACTACAGGTAAAGCGTTCACCGTGTTTCTCCTAACAGGCACCCCTGGCGGGTCTGGAACGTTCTCGACCCCAGAGCTCCTTGAGATAAACCAAAACAGACCAAGGATGCTAACAACGAGCTCGATAGGACTTTTTCACATCTAAACTCGATGGTGACAATGATGGAGATCTAGTGGGGGTTTTTTTTGACAGGAAAAACTTTACTACTAATAAACAAACAAACGCTGCTTTCATTTTGCCCGACAAAAAAAATCAAACTTTTTAATAAGCTTCTTTCTTCTAAAACCGCTCCTCTTAAATTGTTGATCGACCCCAGGCGCTTCTTAGAGGACGGTACGTGCAAAATTATTAAACAGATACGAACACGCTCAAAAATATTAGAAGGACAAGAAAGACAACGAAGTATTCTACAAGTACATTATATTTCAGCATATACACAATGGCGATTAACAAAACAAATCAATGCACACTCTTTGATGCTAAAAGAAAAATTAGAGACAATTAACTTGATGCTTAACACAAAACATGACATTGTAGTACTCAGATAGTATCTTAAAAAACCTTGCCACAGATATCCAATCTCCTGTTACTTTTGTTAAAGGGGCTACGGAACGGCTGTTGGTTTTCGACTTTAGTGACTTACACAAAAGTCGAGCTGATGACGGCGAAAAACAAACTGGCTATTTTTCCGGCATGTATGTAATTTACGGACTCGAACATATAAATATATTTAGAGTCTCGCTGAAATATTTCTTTGTAATATACTTTTCGAAAAAAAATATTGAACCAGCGAGCAAAGTGCGCTGGTCTGTTCATTGCGCAAAACGCGTTTGCCGGATTTTTAATATGTGCGCGGGATATACGGAATGTGAGCATTTTAACCGGCCCCTTTAAGTTAAAGCTGAATTCTCTTTATTCCACTTTTATTATGGTGTCGCATGACAAAAAATAGACAAATCAGCTGGTTACCTTTTAGGCCAGTCCTAATTCTTCTGGCGAATTAAGACCCAACTCGTCCATAGTTCCTTTACATTGTTGCAAAATGTAATTATAGATTTCTTTATCACCGCATGATTTGTCTTTAACCATTTCGAAGATACGAACAGTCATGGGAAAATCATTAAGTCTAAAAATGAAACGCCACATTAGTTTTTTTTCTAAAAGAAACGATTAATGCTTTCTCCAAGTCTTACTCAAACCTTTCTAGGAGAGAATAGTTTCGAGACTTTTAATGACTGCTTAGTTAGGCCTAACTATCTAATTTTGGCATACTTATTTCTGTATTTTAATACATTTTCTAAACACCTTAATTAACAATTCATATTCACACTATAACGGAAAAGCCCAACGTGTTACAAATCGTTAGTTCTCCTTTAAACAAGTCAAATAAAATGATGTCAAGGGTAAAATGTGACGAATAAAAGAAATTGTTTTACAAAACTATAGTTTATTAATGTATATGTCTAATGTTACTTATCACAAGGCTGCTTTCATTAAATTAACTGCAAGGACACACCCATATTGATTACCCAAGAATTAATTTTTAGCATAAGAACATTTTAACTCTTTTCTCACCGGCAATCATTATAGTGAAAATCCAGGACGCAATTCATGGAAAGCCTCAGTAAGTAAGGTCCCAAAAAACAAATAATTAAAGTGATATGAAAACAGAAAAAATACCACGTGAAAAAAACTTAAACAAACAGAATACCTTCTACAAGCATTTAACGCTGAAATAATAATTTTTGGTTCAGGCACCAGATCGTGACCATACAATTCATTCATACCTCGACGCAACTCCCATCCATCAATTTCAGCTCTAAAATATTTTAAACAATTTAAGAAACAAGTCGTAAGCCTGTGGCAAACCCATAGGATTTAGTCTGCCACTACTTGCAGCTACCATCTTCGCTTCACAGACAGCAAGTATCGTTACTATAGAGATTTAAACTACCTTTTCTATATTTGCATTTTTTATGATAGTTTGGAGTATATTAATTTGCTATGAGTGTGGAACATAAACAGTGAATATTCAAGATTTTTAAATAATATCCAATACAAAATAATACACCCTTTTTAAACTCTTTAAAAACTCAAATATGAGCTATTTTCATACTATACAATGTAACAAATATTCACCAAGGTTGATCTTCCAAATTACTAGACACGTTCTAAAACACACCTGTTAAAATATGCCTCCCATCTTGCGTCAAATGCTTCATCAGATTCCTTTACACCACCACTGCTCCATCGGGAAGCTACAACAGTTCTTGGGACAACTACAAAATATAATTGGGATTAAGACTATCTAAAACTTGGGATTGTATCTTGGTTAATAGTATCAGGATTGATTTTTAAAATATTATCCTGTGGTACTATAACTCTAGTCAATTAAACTTTTGATTAATTTTAAAGATCTGTTTTCAGGGTGTAATTCAGCGTTCTCAATTGAAATTTATCGCAAATTTCCCAATTTATTAGAGGAGTTAATTATATTCACTACAAAATATAGGACTTATAGCCCATTTAATCCAAGTTGTAAAGGAATAAGATTTTAATAATACCTAAGACCACTTTGATGAAATTCCCATTAGGGATTTAGTGGCCCTTCATTTTACATTTCTGGATTACACCCTGGTTTTGTAGGTATAGCTTGTTGGATAAGATTTTGAGCTACATTTTAATTTCGAAATTTCCAGCCTTAACCAGTTGCTAAAAATCACAGTTCTTTAATCAATTCTAATTTAATGCATGTGCTAATTTCATGATTTATTTTTTTAACTCTACTTTGTAAAATTAAGTTTTTTTCAGGCTTTGCTTGCCCAAACAAAGTAGAAGTTTGAGAAAAGAGATACATTGTCAACATGGAATCGATTGTTAAAACTTCACTTTATGGCGTGCGGTCTGTTGCACTCGCCAACAAAATTTTGGCGTGTGATGGCCCACAAGCCAGAGATTTTACTCCTGTCCAAGCCTGATTCATGACTGCAAAACATTGAACCTTCTATCCAATAGTCCTGCACATAACTTTGCCGGAAAACATAATGGCAGTTACTGTGAGGGTATCACAAGTAGAATTTGTTGAGAAAGTTTGTTGGCGTAGGGTTTTCAAAATAGCTTTATTTGATACAATTTGATCGATAAATATATAGTTTAATGTCACACAATTCTGTATTACTTCAAAGGTTACCTTTTTGTGGTCAAGTCAACAATATTAAAAGTGCTGTTTTGCATTTTGGTAATAATTTGGGCATTAAAGCAAATTTTATTAAAAAATCGCCAGAGCTTACCCTCGTATTCTTGTTGCTATGATGACATCACATCTGGGAGCAAACAATACACTCACCTGAATTTATTATATGACTTGCAAAGAATAATGTTTTAGGAACATTTGACCACAGTGTTTGTTTGCCCCCAAACATGCAATAATCATATTGGTTAAAAACCTAGCCACATGACTTTTTTGCCACAAGAATATATGGGCGTTTTTGCAGCACGCCATGGAATTTTAAAGAATACAATAATAATAGTGGGCAAATGGCTATTGGAGACAAGCATATATATATAGCTATTTTTGTTATTCTAGTCTTCATGTTAAAAATTGCTATAAAAAAATAGGGGAGGTCAGGTGACTCAACACTAAATATTTGTAACTTCTCCCTAGCTTGTGCCAACGTTATAACGACTAGAAGAGGGTGCCGATAAGCCGCAAACGCCCGCATATATAAGGGCGAGTTCGGGCGACTTTTCAAAATTAAATTGACGGTTGTCTGCCGAAACCGCCCGCACTTTCCCGAACTCGCCCGGAACATTCCCGAAATGCAACACCTTGTAACATAAACATGGCGGACGACAGTTGAAAGAATGCGCTTGAAGAGAAAGGAGTTAATAAAGTTTATATATAAGTTATTTATCAAGTAAATCTTATCAAAAACCATAAAAAACAGTTCTTTTAAGAACTTAGCTACCATATAGTTAGTTCATTTTAATTTTTATACTTTTTTAAATAATTCTTCGAGTTGTGGTGAATCTTTTTTTTTTCGGGCATTGTTCGGGACTATGCGGGGTTTTTCGGGCAAATGCCCGAATTTTTTTCAAAACGCCGAACTCGCCCGAAAACGCCCGCACTTTTTACGGCGTATGCGGCTTATCGGCACCCTCGTACGACTAGTAGCCTATAGCTAGCTATATATAACTAATATTTTAAGTGGCCCCCAGTGGAAACAATCCACTAACTATAGCTTTTTGTGATTTTCTGGGCTAGCCACTTTAAATATTTATTATTATTATTATTATTATTATTCAACTTGAAGAAGGACAGAAGCATGAAGTAGGAGAAAGGAGCAATTAGACTTGCATGCAGTCCAACAAGCTTTTTATTTTCCATGGAGAGTTCGTGTTGTGGTATGCATAAACACAGTTATAACGTTAAATTTCTTACGCTGACGTTGGGCTGCATTGAAGGAGACTGATTGTAATCTTTTAGCCGCAAAACGAAACATATTGGGACGACTTCACACTGTGTTTGTTGAAATCTTGACCTGACTGCAAGCGGTGGTGCTAGACTGGTTACCAGTTTTCCGTTTTACAACAAATTTCGGACAAAAACAGCTTAGACTGGGTGAATAATCGGAACATTGCTAATATACAGACGGCCGGAAAGAAGACCCGTAAACCCAACTGAGTTGGCCTCCGTATAATGAAAAATGGTGGGACGACTATGTGAATATTATCGGCATAGAAGAGCCCTGGATACGAGGTTGTTCGAGTTTGTCGCAACGTTCTCTGTATACAGCATACTCCTGGATGAAATGTTTTTGAACTGACTTTCTCTCTTCCTTATAAGGAATATGCGGGATTAATTTTTCAATTGTTGCATTCTTTTGAAGAAATTGAGGCAAAAATTTTACTATAGTTGTTTCATTGTCCCTCGGCCGTACAGAAATGGAAGGTAATTTACCTGGAGCACAAAAGATAGCTATAAGTAAACTATTTCCTCTAGAAGCTAACTTAAAAAAAATCGATATCTACTATTCAATTCCAAAAACCCACGTAATATTTTTCTAGGCTATTCACAATCACTTTTAAAGTAAGGTAATTTGAGAAAAACAAAACCCTTTCGTCCCAAAAGCTCTTTGAGATGTACCTCGAGGTTTATTATATAGAGCTTTGGGACGAAAATAGTTTTATGGTGATACAACTACTTGTTAAAAATAATGTAAGACCCCAGGGTATCTTGTATCTTTTCGACACAGGGACAAGATGCCCTAGGGACGAGGTTATGAAAGAAAAAATCTTGAAGATCATTCGGTCTCTGCAATTTCTCGGCTGTATTTCATCCTGGCCAGCATGGGTATCTTACATAAAGTCGTCATCTTGAATACAACGTTTTTCACAAGTTTTTTTTGTATCGATTATCTTGATGTAAGCAATTGACACCGTAGTGCTATCAAGAATGTAAGAATGTTTAAAAAGGGCCCATAAAGCAAATCGCTTGCATAATTAGTCAATAAACCTACTTTATTTTCGTCGCTAGGTAAAGATCATTTTTTCCTGACGAAAATAGGGTTCATGCAATTCCTCTAATGCATAGGAGTTAAATAGCCTTCTATCAGAATGCGTTTGTAACACTACATATTCAGTGGATCATGCACTCTTCTGCAGACTGCGTGGCCTCACCCGTGAGACATGACGAATTAATCATTATCACAGTAAATTCAGTATCATTTGGTGTGTACAGATGTCTCTAAAGAACCAACAGTTTAAACAACTTCAGACAACAAAGACGATCTACAGGCATTGTTACGAAAGGGCTTTGGCAGAGACAAAGAAGATTATTTGATGATCGATGTAAGTGTATTTTATCCTTTGCTGCCAAGTTATCAAAGCTAGGCCCTTCCTTCAATGCAGTTAATAGAGAAGCAAAATAAACAGAAATATAACAGGAGAGTAGTGGTAGAAGAGTTCTCTGGGTGTTTTACGTTCCGGGGCGGCATCAGCGACGAGACAAGACGATTTTACATCCGATTAAGCGTAATTAAAAACGGAAAAAAATCATGTTCACACGTTGTGGATACATATCCGTCCGAAAAGAAATTATCCTGGAATATAATGTGTAACAGAAGAAAGGGACTTAAGATGTTTGTCACTTAATACATCAAGTGAATACTTAAGCGTTTGTTTAGCTTGTATTGTCGCCATTTTTTTTCGATGCTTTTGTTTACGCGATGCCGTTTTCGTAACGGAGTAAAATCATTTCACTTCTTGCATCGGAATGGAATAATTTTGTTCAGCATATCGATACGCTTATTTTACTGTGGACAGACGTCCCATTCGTTACGAAATTCGATCTCTATCCGTAACATGTGAACCTTGAAGTTTAAACAACGCGTAGCTTCTGTAGAATCAAAGTTTAAACCAAATTTGTCAAGTTAAAACCTGCTTTCAACCAGATGATAAAGTTGAACATCGCAAATGCAAAGTGTGTAAAAAAGGTTGGAAATTTTTTATTATTCATTGTGATTTATTTTCGAAATGCAGAATCCGGGGTTTATTCTCCTTTCGTGATTTGGAACACTTCACCAATTTTAACAATAAAGTTGAAAGGCCGTTCATACGTATTCGTTTCAACTTTCAGTCGAAATAACTGCAAGTAAAAAAAAACTAGCCTAAACGAAACAACCCTAAGTTTCTTCAGCTAGTTGAAGCGTGTAAAATGTAGATCGCATTTGAAACAGCTCCATACACACTTCTGCACATCGACGAAAACCCGACTATATCAATCTATCCTAACTCAAGATGTTGTTAGTCAGAGGCTTCATATACAATTAATGAGTGTATTACACATGAAGTAAGCGTGGGGGTTGCAGTAAAAATCTATGCGATATATGTGTAAAAAGACAGAATTATTCAGAACCTTGAGGATATGTTGCAGGAAGAATATGAGTGACAAGAAAGGAGATGTCTTGTCTACTTGTGCATAGTTTACTTTCTTCCTCTAAAGGTGATAGAATAAAGCGATGAAAAAGCACTGCAATAAATGTGAAAGAATACTCGATGTGTATGACAAATGCAAGTGTGCGCGATGGCTGGTGGTGAAAGGTAAAATATCGTTCCGGTCCTGCTACCAGAAATACATCTCATACCACGGAGGCAGATGCACTTAACGAACCAAAGGTTTTGACCAATACTGGTGTTAGTTGGGCCCATATAAAAAAGGATGCCTATATTAAAACGGAAAAAAAAACGTCAAAGCAAAATAGTTTTACCACGATGTCACTGCGTACAATATCAAGGATGTGAACGTAGAAAACCTAGATCCTAGCGACTCTATCCCTGCAAACAAGGGTAAAGACGAAAAAGATGTGGCTGGTTATATCACTTAAAATAATGTAGCTTCTTTGAATGTGAAGGCACCCAATAATGTCTACTCTCATGGTGTATCCCAAAATAGCAAGACCTTGGTGACTACCATGACTGGTTGGCTAAGATTTTGGATAAGGTGGAGGTGTTGGTTGAGCACTGTTTAACCCATGTAGGTGTCAAGAAGTACTGCCACATTAACTCAAAACTGAAAAGGTGAGGTAGGAATATCAGAACCAACTTCCACAAGAGGAAAGTATCCATAGAACCTCACTAAATTGTAGATGATCAGGAGTCGCAGAAGCAAGCATCATATGGTTGGTGACAACCACATACACAAAGATGAGCAGCCTGTAAAAAAGAGACAGTATTTTTAAGTAAAAAGGGAAGATCGCAGATGTGCAGGCAATAAATAAACGCTGCGATTCGAAAATTTAAGTTTAAGGATGCTTCAGCACAGACAATGGGTTCATACTGCAAGCCATGTGTAAAAATTGCGCAATCCCAAAATCTCAAGCAACTCACGAAGCAACTTGTTCAAAGAACAAGACGCATAGTCCATAACGAGCATTTGCTAATCGATGTCGAGACTTGGGAAGTGGTTGGCTACGCATAGAATGCTATGACCACACCTTTGATGGTTCTAGAGATAATATCTACGACAGAGTTCAACTTTTTGCTATACTGATTGTGCGTCTTTCAGCTTAGTAGCTTAGAGGAATTCTTCAGATCTTTTTTTCCTAGATCTATATCGGGTGCAATACCTTCCATGGGCACACGTAAGTGTTCCTGATCCTGTTGTTAATGCGACCATTCCGCATCCACTCGTAACACCTAATAGAGCGTGGTCGCTTCACTTGCGCCATACATCTTAAACATTTTCGCGAGTCTATTAAGCTGTTTAATCTCTCATCGGAGGTACTGCTCGATCCCCTGTATTTTTTTTTAGTACGTATACGTCGACAACAACGCACATTCCTGTGGTATTTCTAGGGTTTATCAAGTTTCCCATCACGATTTCCACTTCTACACTTATTAATGATCCTATACGAGTTGCGTGGCAGTCTGAGCATGCACTAGAATTCATAAAAGGCAGGTCTATTTTGCCGTGCATTGTTCTACTACATCTTTAGCATCTCTGCTGAACATATGACGGATCTTAGTCACTTATTGACAGCGTTCTTTAGTTTCATTTCTACCACCATTTTCGACGCAAACCCGGAACAATAAAAGAACCCGAGCCTTTCCACGATAGTTTTAGCTGGTACAACAACCCTTACTCCAACTCAGCCCAAGCGTGTAGTGAGTATGATACAGAACCTAACGGTTTGTACAAGTTTACAGACATAGGTGTCTGGTCAACCAATGGAGAATTCTGGCCACACGATGATGTTGATTATGCAAGTTTTATCACACCCACAAGTCAAGGTCTTACTTCTGAAGGTTTGAGAGAACTACGTTAAAAATAATCCTCGCGATAAATTTCGCGATGGCTGCAAGTGGACACATTTAGCGATAAAATACGTGGCGAAATTGTTAGTTTGTCGCGTTATTTTTTATTCGCGATGGAGAATAAATACCTTTTTATTCTCATCGCGAAAAAAATTTTTCCTGACAACTCGGTTTTATTTTTAAACATCAAAAGGATGACAATAATCTTTCTTGATTTTTCAATTGTTTTATGAAAAGATCTTTGGTAAAATGAATCTAAGCTCGCTTAACGATGTGTGATGAGCTTTTATGTCGTGTAAGTAAAGTTTTGCCCAGATTGTTCATTTCTTTCTTCTCTTTTTTGCTGTTGTTAAATTGTTCTGCTTAAACTGATCGTGTATTTCCGTCTTAACAAAAATTCAATGACATCCGTGTCAAAATAAAAACATGGAGCGAAACAGGAACAACCTTGCTAAGAATGAAGGTTTAGCAGAGGAAGTAAAAAAAATAATCTTGTTTGTATGACAAGACGAGCAGTGTTTATAAAAGTAAAGTAGGAGAATGCTTGGATATTTTTAATGGTGAGAATTATTAAGCAAGAGAGAGTGTGCAAGTAGAACGAACACATAGATTATAATCAATCCTGAGTACATCAAATCTTCGTCAATAATAAAAAACTTGAAAGTAAATGCTTTTCACGAGAAACTTTCTTTTTTAAATGGATGCAAAAGGAGATATAAGTTCACCTTGTGTGGCGCCTGCGATATTATTTTGCGACGTGTTTTTTGCGCTGAGAACATAGTCTTAGGTGGACACCTAGCTTAATGGAGCGAGAAGTTAACCCAACGTACATCAGACAAGGACCCCCAACTCAGCCATAAAGTCATTGATAATAGAGTCTTCCTGTATGTCTTGCCTTAGATCCTCCATACTATCAAGTTTTACGAAATTTCATATAACACATTTGCATACATGCAGAGATTGCTTTTGATGTTTTTTCTCCATCCTCACGAAGCTTTCTCTTGCACATAGACGTAGTTTCTCAGTGACTTTTTCTTGTGTCTTGTGTACAAAATCTTATGTCCATTATTTTTTGGGGAAGGTGCGCCTTACTTTAACTTTTCGAAGATTTTAAACAACCTCGATCCCAGGGCCTGTAGCGTTTTTTGATATGAGGATGAAACTCGTACGCGTTTCATCCTCATATCAAAAAACGCTACAGGCCCTGGGATCGAGGTTGAGATTTTACAGCCACCGGAATTGACAATTTACCATCGGCACTTTCAAAGGACTGGTGGCAGATACATTTCAGCGCCACTGTGTTCTGTTATAAACATTTCGATCGAGACCTCGACTGAAAAGTGCAAGGGTAACGCCTATATTTAAAACCAGGGATCCGTCACTGCCAACCAATTATCGGCCGATATCCATCCTTCCGGTTTTATTAAAAATACTTGAAAAGGTGGTCCACAAAAAAGTGACAGACTTTTTCGAAAACGAAAACCTTCTAACGAACAGTCAATATGGTTTTCGCCGTAATCGATCGTCCAAGATGGCTGCAACATTACTTTGTGATAAAATTAGACAAAATATGAACTCAGGAAAATTAGTCGGTGCTATTTATCTTGACCTCACAAAAGCGTTCGATACAATTGGACATAACATACTACTGGAGAAACTGAGATCGTACGGCATAAATGGAAAAGAACTGCTTTAGATCACAGAGAACCTGTTTACAGATCACATAACACTCCAAAGATCGACACTGGGACCATAGATCATGTTCGTCATTGTGAGGTGATAAAGTATACAGACGATACTATAATTTTTTTTCCTGGCAAAGATGTTTCCGTAATCGAGTGAATTAAGGAGGACATGGAACGCATTATTGCATACTGTTTGATGAACAAATTAATATTAAATACAAAGAAAGGAAAAATTGAAGTGATGCTATTTGGCACCTCAAAACGATTAAAATTATCTGGTAAAGAATTAGCAATCATAATAGCGTCCCAATTAACTTTGTTACACAATATAAGTATCTTGGTATTATAGTTGATGACAACGTTACAATGTCTGACAACTTCAATCGATCATATAGACGCGCCAGCTCACGTCTCAGATTGTTAGAGCGTATGAAACGTTTCTTAACATCAATCCAATAAAATTTTGCGATCGAAAGTTTTTTGAAAACCAGCGGGGTTTTTTTTTGAGAAAACTTTTGCAAGGAATAAAGAAATTAATTTTTGGGGGTTATTTTGTCAATTAATTAGATCCAGAAACAGTGGCATATTCGCAAAATTAAGTTCGGTAAAAATTAATCTTGTAAGATTTTATCCAGCATCATTTAATCTTCGTAAGAAGATACCGTCCAAGCGATTTATTGTCAGTGGAACCTAGCAACATTGAAAATTCGTCTAAAAATATCTTATCGGGAAAAAAAAAGTCGGGGGAAAATTTCGTCACTTTTTAAATTAATTAAGTCACTTTTGAAAAATAAGTCACTTTTCCCCGACTAATTTTTCAAATAAGTCACTTTTCCCCGACTAATGTTTGATATTCCTGTGGATAACCTCACAAGGGAATTTGAATCGACTTTTTTATTTATCTATGTATATTTTTCATACAAAAACAATTACGGGAATAAGCACAAAAATTTCTAAGCCCCCAGATGGTATAGGCGATACGTTAAAGTCTTTACATGACCATTAACTGTTCCGTCTACACTCTTAATAAAGTAATAAACATGACGTGATATTTCACGGGAAGTATATCCAACTGTTACAAGATTGTCAAAAATTCCTTTTTAATTTTGATAGCACAGGAATAAGGATCGATTTCGAGTGACGATTTATTTGTTTCCATCTCCACTTTAACTTTTTCCCAAACTCTTGCATTTGTCCAGGACGTTTTTTTGATAATTCTCCTGTTTTCTTTCTTTGATGCGCCTAAGTGTCTTGCTTTTATAAATCTTTGAAATGTAGTTTCATTTCGAATGTTGTTACCTTCGAATGTTGTTGTAAGTTTCATCTCGAATGTTGTGACTGTTCGAATGTTTTTATGTAGATTTCTTATCGAATGTTTTTGTGTCAAATTAATTTCAAGTATTTTAATTCATTGTCAAGTGAGTTTTGATTAGTGTGTGGAGTTCGTGAGAAGATTTCGAGTGCGCGCTCTCGAAATCTTTTCACGAACTTGCAATTAGTCTCCAGAGTTCCTGCACATAATCTTACATTTAAAATGAAGTAGAAAAACTAAAAAAACCCAGAAAGCTGGCTGACGAATTTTTGAATTTTTTACCAAGATTTTTTACCAAGATTTTAAATAGCTATGAATTGAAAAAAACTAAGAAAAAAATAACAAATCGGTCTGAAAAGGTTTGAAAATTCAGAGCAGTTAGCCTCAGCAGATTTTACTGGTCTTATAAAAACATGTATATATATACTTTTTAATTATTTGCTAAAATTAAGATTCTTTTACATATCTATTTTACGTATATAAGTTTATATAAGCATGTAGCTTATATATATAACTGTTTACATGTATTTAGGTTCATATAAGCAGGTAACTTATATTGTACTTTTTGTTTTTTTACATTTTAGGGAACCAGTCCTAAATTATTCTATGATACAAAACATGATGGCACGGTTTCATTAAAGTTATGTTGACCCAACAATTCACAATTTCAAGCGTCATTCAAACATGATTTGCATGTGAAGATTTGTTGACAAAAGTGGTTAAAAAAAGATAGGACAATGATGAAACAGAAGAGCTTACTGATTTTATCGATTACCAATTTTTGTTGGATGCGTTTGAAATAAGAATATATTCGTTAAATACAGATATATGATTTGAAATTAAAAATACTCGTAATAGCCTAATTATAATTTATATGACTTTCGTGGTGAAAAATCTCACGATTAGGGAATAGTCTAGGCTGAAATGTCTAAAAATGTGTAAATTGTTAGCTTTTTCGTTTAACATCAATATAACTGTACAAAAATTAGGCATGTTTTGATCTCATTATGTAGCTATGTTTTTACTATCTTCATAACAAATCATGAATAAATCCTGATCATCGTGAATTTTAACAACTGCCCCAAGTCCTTTACTTAGCATTTATGGTATTTTAACCTTTTTGTAATCCCTCTCTTTAATGCATTTTTTCATTTGCAATCAGTTGCTAGTCTAAAACATAGTCTTGTGACTATGTCTAAAAACAACAATAACAATAATAATAATAATGATAAATATTTAAATTGGCTAGCCCAGAAAATCACAAAAACCTATTATTTTTTTCCTTTACAACACCAAGGTAGCATTTAAAATTTAAGTTTAGAAGTATAATATCGTTTGTTCTTTTTTTATTAGCACCCTTTTTACATTTCTAATAGTTGTCAACCATTTTTTTTTTGTGAAAACGAAAGTGAAATGTATGGTGTAGAAAAGCTTAAAATTTTAGTAGTAAAAAAGTGGCAGCTGCTACCTAATACGATAGAACGCTCGATAAGGGATACATGCAAACAAGAAAAGTAATTATTAGGCAAAACTTTGCGTCAGAATGTTGTACAACAGTGTTCTTGTGCTGGTAAAGTATGAGCTAGCCATCCGGGCTTTTGTGGGCCTTGCCGTCTGTTTATGCTGCCCCGGGTAGCAACCAAAGGCGAAATAGTAGTTTATATGGTCATCCTTCTTTAGTTTTAAAAGAAAAAAATGTTAAATTTGCTTTTATTGGGCGACTAAAACAAGATAATAGAGAGTGAGGTCAATATCGATGACGTCATAATGCCGTAGGCGCTTTTTTAAACAAAGGTTTTGGCGCATGCGCACACTTTTCTCTCCTTAAAATCACGGTTTTGAACGACCGTGAGCGATGGAGAAAGTAAAAGATATTCGTAACTTTTTAAAGAGTCGGAAAGACACTGATGCCCCAGCTCTAGTTGAAGTGCATCTGACGATGTCGTTTCCCAATCAAAGTTAATGATCGTTAAAAATGAAATAAAAAAATCAACACAAGTCTGAAAGAATTACAACAAAGGTGTCCCAGAAGCAATCAAAAGAGAAGCTGGGGGAATAACGCACTTATCCATTGAACCAAGGCAACAATTGAGCGGTTCAATAAAATGTATCCAAAGTACACCTTTGTTAGAACATCCATCAACAACTGGAAAATTAAAATGAAGAAGAATAAGAAAAGCAAAACAATTTTCAAAAAAAGGACGACCAAACTTAGTTTCAGATGATATGATGAAAAAGATTAAGACCATTATGATAAAAACACGGGCTGCTGGAACTGCCATAAGCCGCCGTATCGTAATGGCTATCGGAAATGGGGTGGCGGGGTCCAACAGTCCAACAGTGTTAAATGAAAATGGAGGACATTTAGGGCTAACAGAAGATTGGGTACGAGGAGTTATAAAATCAATGAACTGGACTAAAAGGAAAGGTACGACAGTTACACTTCAACAATGGGCTCAACCGGGATTTGAACCAGGGAGCTCTCGCACCCAAAGCGCGAATCATACCACTGGACCATTGAGCTTCAATGTTACGTACAACATGTCACAATGTTGAAAGACCTATCAAGAATGGATTTGGACAGATAGATAGAAGATTGAGCTGTCTAAACAATTTCTTTTAGAGGAAAAGCTAACTTTCAAAAGAAGATTTCTAACGTTATTTTCGAACATGATATTCCTAAAGAACTGATTATCAATTTGGATGAAACACCGCTGTCTTATGTAAGTCCTGGTAAATACACTTTTGACGTAAAAGGTGTAAAAACAGTCCCTATTAAGGGTATCGACGACAATTCAGGTAATCTACGAGGGCAAAACTATTCTTTTCCAACCAATTTTGACGTAACATTTTCTGAAAATCACTGGTCTAACACTGATAAATCAATTAGCTTTCTTAACAAGATTGTGTTGACTCATTTCAAAAATGTTCGTCGAGCCAAAGGTTATCCAGATGGAGCAGATAAGTCTTGTTTTATAATGGACACTTTTAAAAGACAAGATAATGATGAAATTGCTAAACTTTGCCGTGACAATTATTGTACCCTTATAATTGTTCGTCATGATCTAACAAACAAATTCCAGCCACTTGATATTACAGTCAACAAGCCAGCTAAGTGTTTTATCAAAGACAAGTATAACATGTGATATGCTGAAAAGGTTACAAACCAGCTTAACGAAGGCAAAGCTCCAACAGACGTAGAAGTTTCCCTAAATTTGTCACAAGTCAAACCATTACATGCCAAGTGGATCTTTGAGATGTACCAGTACTTGCAAGGCCGTAGTGATTTGGTTTTTAATGGCTTTAAAGCAGCAGGTATCACTGACGCCGTAAAAGAAGCTAATAAAGTTTATTATAGAATTGACAACCCATTCCTTGCTTCTCGAAATGAAAAGAACTGAGAGGCCATTCGTTGTTTCACTTAAACGATCTGCTGATGTTATAGTTGTATGATTGTTTTATGTTTGTTTAAACACAAAATGTTGTTTCTTTTTGTTTCCATTATGTTTTTTTATGTTCCCGATGTCACTTGCAAAAAATATAGTCACTTTTCCCCGAAAGTCGTGAAAAAAAGTAGTCTTCGCAGCTGAGCCGTTTTGTTTATGCTGCCATCTTTACATGATGACATAAGACGATACATTGTACTTATATGGACATGCTATGTCCTTATTTGGGCATGTTATAATTTTCGTATGTGTTCTGGTTATTCCCTGAAATCGAAACTACGAAAACTAGGGAAAAAAAGTTTACTGAATTTCTAATAAAACCTTTTTATGCTTCGTGGTATTGTTTAGAAAAAGAAAGGTTACTTCCCAAATAAAGAATAATCTCTCTATTATATGTGAATTTAAAATGAAGGTTTGTTCTGTTTTTAGCTTGATAACTACAATACTATGTCAGCTGCGTATGGGTTACCTGGTGGGTCGAATTTGATGCAACTTGACTGGAATGTAAACAGTAATAGGGGCAATGACAAGTCTAATGGAAGAAAACCTGTCAAAAGTAATTCAACCAAAGGTTCAAAAAGTCTAACACCATCAAAAAAGGATCTTACAATAGAAGGTTGGCTGGTTTTATTTGTATGTCTCATGTGTGTTAAGTTGGTGATATCAGAAGTTTTAAATAAAGTCTACCCTGACTATTTTTTCCAGAGGAAGGTCCCTCCTAGCTAAAGGTGCTTTTAAAGTTTTTTAACATTAATTTGTGACAACTAACTAGCTACAGTAAAATTGACATTTTCGCTTTATTTCCCTGGAACATCACAGACTGTACAATAGATACTCCTGGCTAAACTAGGATCAGTTGGTCAGTCAGTAGAGCTCTTGACTCATGTTCCTGAGGTTGTGGTTTCTATCCCCACATTTAAGGTTGTAGTCTTTTTGGGCCCAAGTAGAAGCTTTATATGCAGATATTTGTGAAAGAGTTAAAAATATGAGGCTGAAGCGAAAAAACACTATTCTTTTTAAAAAAAGGGTTTACAACTATCCATTATAAGGAATAATGGACAGAAACCTAACTAAAGATGTAAAGAACAAATAAGTTTTCCCCACAGGGGCAACGTAATATTTTGATTTTGAAATAAAAATAATAGACGTTTGTACGTTCTAAAAAAGCAAAAATATAATCTACAGACTCGGTATATACGGATAAAAAATTGGTGATACTTTTTTTTTTTTTTTAAAAGCATAGTTGGACCTTGCGTTTTCGAAAAATCTATAAATATATGTCTAGCCATTTAGCCCAACATGAATCTGCTTTTGGACATTGTGCACATCTTTTCACAACTTTTGTTAAACATTGGAAATCATCTGTATGTACACTTACTTAATATAGACTAAAACATATTTTACTAAACATATTTTTAGATTTAAGCCACTCTTTCATTCGTGGTTTATTCGCACCGATTCTTGATAGAAATAGCAACAATAATAATAATGTGCTGGGTTTGGCTAGAATAATGGGATTCAAGGAGGATACTATTGTGTATTTGGAAAACTGTTTTTATGGTGATGGTAGTCCAGCTACAGATTTTTTGGCAAGGTTTGTTGCTGAGAAGCCAGATGTTACCATATCTGAGTTAAGGCGCTGTTTAAGTCAGGAGGGCTTACCAAAAGAAGCAATTGATGCAATAGCATCATATACTGATTTGGAGATAATTGATGACATACTGCCATTACATCTTGATGATTTAGCCTCAAAGTTGACAACACGTGGAAGAACAAATCGTGACTGGGAGTATGTAGCTTTATGGTTTGGCTACTCAGAGCAAATTCCATTACTGAAAGCATCAGTTCCAAGAAGTGTTGAAAGTGCTACGGTTGAATTAATAAGTTTAATAAAAACGCAACGACCAGGCATGAAAGTGAAGTCAATGATTGCATCGTTGGAGTTAATATATAATAATGAAGCTGCAAACGCCCTTAAATCTCAATTAAACAAAAAAGTGTAATAACATTGATATTTAAGCCCACTTGACTCAGCATTATGTATATTGTGATATTTTTTAGACCAATATTGGGAAATTTTGTTAATTTTTATATTTTACGTTTCTCAAATAAAACTTTAATTTCTGTAAAAATTATTGCTGTGCATTGTTTTGCATGTATGTGGTAAAAGTACTACTTTTCGATGTTTAATCACTACACTGTCTAAACAAGTTTTTTGGCAGATAATAAATTAAAAAGTAGAAAACAATGTATGACAGGTGCATATAAATTCTTGAAAAAAAAGTTATTTTTTGACATTATACATCTTTAGTGTATTATATAATTGTGTTTATAATTATATTTATGTAATTCTAATTGTTACAACAACAAAAAATTTGTTAAATTGTGAACAGCACTCAGCAAGGTTTTACATTATATCATTATATATCATTATATCAAAATATTGAGTAAAACTAAATGTGAGGTAAAACTTGTATTATATAATGGATATACATAAAACTGGAAAAAAAGAATGTATAATATAAAATGTTTAACATTTTGTTTTCACTTTTGTGTTAAGTAGTCTAAAATAACCAAGTTACAGATAACAATATCTATTTATCTCACATGAGAATCAATGTTCTCTTTCTTATTATTTACAGTAAAAAAGAACCAAAATATATAAAAAAAGATAAAATAAAATAGATAAAAAAGACTTTGTGATAAAATATGCGTTTATAAACTTATTCTATTTTTTCGGATTGCTTGCCCAGTTTAAATCATTGTAACCTTGGGAGAGTGATTTATTGCTCGGGTGTTATTTTCTTATTTATAGGCCTGCTATCTTGCAATCTTGTCAATAAAGAAATTCCAAAATTGTTTTACAGTGTCCAGCATGTGATTTTTAAGCAGATGAAGTTTTACATGTTTTGCATGTGCAATTAAGCAGCTCACTCAATTCTGGGTGGAGGATGGAGGTGTGTGAGTGAGATTGCACGTACTAGAATGACAAGTATATATTGATTTTACTTTCTTTAAGAAGTATAAATATGAAGAAAAAAACATCTATTCCACATTTGGGTCAACAAACTGTCTGTTTAACATAATTTTTGGGGGTGCGGTAATATTTCAATTTTCTACAGCATTAATCTGAGTATGATATATAATTTTTAGAGAAAGTTCAACACATTTAAAAAAGAAAATAACATATAAAGAAACTTTACAGATCACAATGTCATACATGTTAGATACACCTGTTGGTCAAGTAAGTATGTTTGCATTTTTAAGACATTCTGTCTGTTTTAAATATATAGAGTCTAAACACTCAAATAATATTGTCATTAACCAGAGTCAGGAAATTTCAAATTTCTACCATTGATTTGTAGGCCTTAATGAAAAAATTGTCCAAAAAAATGTTAATCTTTCTATTTTAACTTTTCTTTGGTTGCAATTACTTATTGCATAGATTTTTGAAATATAGCCAAAAATGAAAAATGAAGATTTTAACATATAGACATATTCAATAAGAATTTACATGACAATCATCGAAATAAATATTGTAAAATATCTTTTTGGCTATATATCAAATCGTGATCTTTTATTTTGAAGTTGTAAAACATAGGTTGGTATGGCTACTGCAGTTGATTCTAATACTATATTGTTGATTTAAAAATGAAAGCTTCAACAGGGAAATTATATTCTGTAACTTTTTCTCTCACTTTCTGTTTCCAAGACCTTAACAGTTTAATAATTTTTGTGTTAATTGTTATTGTTATTTTTCTTGAAATGCTTTCAGGATTGATAAGTTTATTCAAAAAGAAAAAAAAATTATGATTAAGTTCATGAATAATAATGACATGTTTGAGTGAATATCAAAAATTAATAATCTGATGGGGGGAATATATTCTATAAATTTGAAGAGCTCGAATAATTTAGAGGATGTTTAAAATGTATGTAAAAATCACTTATAGGCAGGGGAAGTTACTGCCCATAAAATATGAAAAAATATAACTTATATAGTTCCTGAATGTTTTGTTTTTATTGTAAACTAGCTTCTGTTTTGCCTCAAAGAATTGTCCTTTATGTTTATTTTATGCACACAAGAAAATATATTTTCTTGTGTGCATACATATAGCTATGCTTTACTTTTCGTGAAACAAGGTCAAGTTATTGCCACAATAAGAAACTTATTTGCATAGTGTGTTTGAACCTTCAGAATACACACCTGATGTGCGAACAAAGAGATATTTG
The DNA here is from genome assembly GCA_030067915.1 of Hydractinia echinata. Taxonomy (NCBI): domain Eukaryota; kingdom Metazoa; phylum Cnidaria; class Hydrozoa; order Anthoathecata; family Hydractiniidae; genus Hydractinia; species Hydractinia echinata. The sequence continues at coordinate 486,279 of JASGCC010000123.1, forward strand.
GAAATGATTCGTGGGATAATATTTTGGGTACTTGGGGAAACAAAAGAAGTGAAGCTAATTGTGTCATATTAAAAATATCAATCAAACACAAAAAAAAAACATCACAGCTCTACAAACACAACACATAAAAACTTACAATATATTTTTAACTTAATAAAAGGACATAAAGTTAAACAAAAACAAAAGTAACCATGCAGGACAATCATCAAAGATTGGTAAAAGTCTAGAATTTGTGTTTGTTCAGACTGAAATTTGCAGTTTTCTCTTCAAAGGAACTTTCTGAACACATTTACCTCATAAACTATATTATACTTTTTATAAAGGGGTCAAGGTTTTGATCGAAAATTTGAATAAGAAAACCCGAGTTTTTTTTCATTTTTCCTGTTAGAAATAAAACAAATCTAAAATTTTTGGAGTTGTTGACTTTTGTTCCTTGAAATATCAAAAAATAATTTTTTTAGGTTAACTTCCCCTTTTAATCAACCAAAAATAGCCGGGTTCTCTTCAATTCTCCTCAAGTCTCCTCAAAACTAAACTAAAGTCTGAGTATTGTTGTAATTGCAAAATTCCCTAAGAAGTCTTTAATTTTTAAAATAAATAACTATACTTCATTGTGGTGGCTGGCTTTCTTTGTTGTTTTAAGCAATGTTTATTTCATTCATGTTGACATGGTGGTGCATGGCGTTGTGGTTATGGAAGTCGCTTCGTAATCACAAGGTCTTTGGTTTGTTCCACAGCACAGGCATGTTTAGCAAGTGTCTTTACCACAGCTATGGGTAACCCATGCCATGTGAGGGAAATTGAGTTGGCAATGCCTGTGTAAACGTAATGTATACATTCAGAACACAAGACCCAAATTGATAACAGTGTTTCTGACACTGAAGTGACTTTATCCTGTATACATATTTAGAATAATAATGATGATGATAATAATGGATTTTTGTTAGGCCTTGTAAATTCTTGTGTTAAATTTCTCTTTTTTTTCAGTTCACATTAATATTTACATTGGTAGTCAAGAAACTCGTTACTAGCAACAGCACTATCAGATTCTTTGCAACTATCGTAAAAAAGCATAATGAAACTCTATCGATGTTAGAGGACACCACTGCCAATAGCGCAGGAATGAATGTTTACACATGTGGCTTATTAATTGCTAATGTTTCCAGAAAAAACACAGTATTAGAAAGACAAATGTATTTCATTTAACGACTTTGTGTGTTAATATAAAGGGATATTTGGCGAATAGGGGTGAGGATGCTGGGCAAGCAAAAATACACAAAACTCGTGCACGTGTACCCAATTTAATAACACTCTCCATGACACCTATCCTATTTTCATAAAGCGTATTTGTTTTCAACAACTTCCTGTTGTTACCTTCTCGCAATTTTTTTACAACTGTTCGTTGTTTTCTTTTCTCTCTCTTTTTTACAACTGTTCATTTGTTGTTTTCTTTTCTCTCTTTTTTACAACTGTTCGTTGTTTTCTTTTCTCTCTCTTTTTTATAACTTTTCGTTGTTTCCTATCTCTCTTTTTTATTACAACTTTTGTTGTTTCCTTTATCTCTCTTTTTTACAACTTTGTTTTTTCCTTTCTCTCTCTTTTTTACAACTTCTCGTTGTTTCATTTCTCTCTTTTTTTACAACTTCTTGTTGGTTCCTTTCTCTCTTTTTTACAACTTGTATTTGTTTCCTTTCTCTTTTTTTTAAAACTACTCGTGTAAAATTGCCCTTATCTCATGAGTACGCACACACCACAAAACGAAGGCTGACGAAGGCAGCCCAGCATATTCACTCTTTTAGTTAACAACTACCCGTTGTACCTTTCCTTTCCTTTAACTGTCTCATTGTTTATTTGCGCTATGTTCTAACATACACCTGAGCTTAACACACTGTATCCTTACTGGGGTACACGCACGATGACACACCATAAACAGTAGACTCACAAATGCCGCCCAACATAAACACAAAAAAAAAATTAAAAAAATTAAAAATAAAACATTAGAGATTGAGGTAGGCCAATTGCTTCCACCACTGGACAAAAACCTTGTTGATTCATAAAGCCAAATTGAATCAATGCAAGGAAACCGTGTAGCTAAAGCAATTGGACAGTATGTCAGGTGAAGATTCATGCCCATGCTGACCCACTTGATGAAGTTACCATTATACCAATAGACGTCAACGATCCAGTAGTGATAAGGTCGAAATTAAAAAAAGAAAAGAAATTAGTGTTAAAAATGTAATGGGTGGGTGTGTGGGTGGGGAAATCTTTAGTTGGATTTTCAAGACAATCTTGTCAGCTTAGGTCAGAGGCCAATGTGATCTGAAATTCTTAATTTATATGCCATTGGTAACAGAGGCCAGGCTCAGTGGCCTGGCTAATTGAGGCAATACCCAATGTGGGTAAACAAAACAACATGCATCAATTTTGAAGCTCAATATAGTGTTTTCATATCCCAGTTCACCCAACCAGCTAGCAACCCAACTGGAAACTGCAATTAACATGAGCTAAACTATGTTTAGCTCCATTTAAAACTGTCTCATGCAAGTGGCGTCACCCTTAATCATGTGACTCTGAAAAACTTATGTAAATATTTAAGAATTTTTATAAGCACCAAGTTATTCAGGAAGATAAAACACTCATTTTAAGCTAATGGTTATTTTTTGACCTCAATTCTCCTTTTAGGGTTTTAAGATAGACTTGTTGAATGCCAACGCCAATCTTAAGGGCTGAAGATTATAGAACGTATGCATCCACCATAACATTCTTTCCTCTTATTATCTTTGAATTTAAAATTATTTAGATGCAACAACTCACTATAAATGACGAAGGAGATTCAGGACCTGCTGAAGGACATATTGTTCAAGGTGATATTCATTTTATTTTTTTAGTCTTAGTTGCTATGTTGGCCCATCCTTGAATTGACTTCATTCCTTTTTTCTGAAGATACTAAGTGCAGATACCAAGTAATGTAAAAACAGCAAAATAACTTTTAATTCCACATCTTTTCTAATGCCTTTATTTGAATAGTATATATTTCTCCGATAGCTACAATCTTGGCCAAAATTATGTCGTCAATTTGCGTTTTTTGGCTATTCTTTTAACATTGGCTGCAGGAGCACCACTTTTGCAGACACTTATTCCATGTAAACAGTGCGCAAACAGCACAAGTCAAACATCCTACAATGTACAAAGTACAAAACAACAAATTTGCAAGAAAGGTCTTGCTGATGTCAGCAAAAAATTTAAAAATCTATACCATAAATTCTATACTACATACATTCATGACTACACGTTTTTTTTTTATAAGCAACTGGTTGCTACAAAACTGAGGCTGAAATATGGTCAAAAATTAAGCAACTGCTAAGCAACTGCCTAGGTTGAGTTTTGGCAGAGTGGTAAGCAACTTAGGCTGAATTCTACTACACACTTAGCAACCACTTAGATCAGTCTTCCACAAGAAGAATCTGTACAAAAAATTCCGAAAACATCATCGGTTACTGACCATAACCCTCCTGTCCTTGATATTTACTAAATCAGAATTTTTTTCCCACATTTTTATTTGAGTGAAATAAAAAATAGTTGTAATGTTGATTTACCCTATTTGATGCTATTTTAAAATCATTGCCTGTGTCTGCTTTTTTACTTGCTCAATGAGATTTCAGGTTATATTACAGATGCATTTGTACAGATGAAGCAACCATTAAGCAACTTTGAGGCTGAAATTGCAAAAAGGCCTTAGCAACCCCAGGCTGAACCCAAAAATGCAGTTGCTTATAAAAAAAACAATGTGTACACGCTTTTGGAATTTGCTGTATATTATACCACCAGGAACAGGTCGACTTTGTGGCATCTCAATTTGAACTTCAGGTCATGTTTATTCTTAAGTTCATTCATTGTCATGTTATAACATAGCTTTGCAAACAAGTTGAGTTTGTTACCTTATTTTCTCACTGTTTTACTGTTGTGGAAGTGTCAAAACCATGCATGTAATTTATTCTCTCCTTTAAAACACAAAACACAAATTATGTACACACAGACAAAAGATGTTTAAAACTGCATCACATCATCATCATCATCATTCTCGGCTTAACGTCCGTTTTCCATGCTAGCATGGGTTGGACGAGGTATATTAATGACCCTCTTCCAATCTGATCTAGACTGTGTTAGATCTAAACTCAACTTCCTCTGTATCAAGTCTCTCCTTATAACCTCCTGCCAAGTCTTTCTCGGTCTGCCTCTGGGCTTTGCCCCAGGAACTATCAAGTCTCTACACTTTCTTACCCAATTATCCTCCTCCATTCTTTCCAAGTGCCCCAGCCAATTTAATCTTCTTATCTGGATAACATCTTTAATTCTACGGAGACTTAGCCTGCTTCTTAGCTCATCTGAACTCTTTCTGTCTCTCAGACTGGCGTTACACATCCACCTAACCATTCTCATATCATTCCTTTCTAAACGGTCAAGATCTTCCTGCTTCACTGCCCATGTCTCACTACCGTACAACATAACACTTCTTACACAGGCCTCATACAACCTACCTTTTACCTCAATTGACAGGACTCTGCTAGTCAACAAAGGAAGTAACTCTCTGAACTTTTTCCAAGTAGAACCTATCCTGCAAGTAACACTTCTTCCAACACCCCCTTCACTGCCCAACATATCACCTAAGTAACAGAAGTTCTCAACTATCTCTAACGAGCCACTGTTGTACATCATTAAAGCTGGAAATACTTCATTCTCTATAATCTCACCTTTGCAACGCTTGCATACAAACTGAATGTCAGCTCTTAACCTTCCACTAATACTACTGCACTTCTTATGTACCCAATGCTTGCAAGTCTGACAAAAAATTGAGTTACTACCAACCCCTTTCCTGCAAACTCCACAAGGCCACTTTCCAACTACAAGGTCACACTTGGCTGCAATGCTACTAATCATGACTTTAGACTTTGCTGTGTTTACCTTTAGCCCTTTCTCTTCTAGTCCTTTCTTCCACTTCTCAAACTTTTCAACTAATTCTTCCATCGACTCTGCTATGAGAACCAAATCATCTGCATACAATAACTCCCATGGACAACCTGTTCTGAACTCCATCGACAGCGCTTCTAAGACTAGAACAAACAACAAAGGACTAAGTACAGAACCCTGATGTACACCAACATTTACACTAAATTCATCACTAAGTGAATCGTTAATCCTGACACGACTTCTAGCATTGCTGTACATAGACTGTACCATCGTAACTAGCCACTCATCCACACCTAATTTTCTCATAGCCCACCAAATAACTTTACGTGGCACTCTATCAAAAGCTTTCTCTAAATCTACAAAGGCAAAATAGAGATTCTTTCTCTTTCCTAAATACTTTTCCTGAAGCTGTCTGAGTAAAAATATTGCATCTGTAGTGCCACGCCCTGGAACAAAACCAAATTGCATCTTATCTATATCAATCCTTTCTCTAAGTAACTTATCAATCACTCTTTCAATAACTTTCATTACTTGATCAACCAACTTCAAACCTCTATAGTTACCCCTTTCTAATGCATCACCCTTGCCCTTGAAACAATTCACTATTACACTCGACTGCCACTCACTCGGAATAGCACCATCCTTTATAATCTGGTTAGCAAGACTTGTAATAAGCTCAACTCCAATATATCCAGATGCTTTTACCATCTCTGCAACAATACCTGATACTCCTGCAGCCTTGCCAATCTTCAATTTCCTAATAGCCTCCACTACCCATTCTGTCTTGATCTGCATAGCTGGCCCTTCTACAACATCATCATCAGACAAATTATCCTCATCCCAATCAAACTCAGTGTTAAGCAACCTCTGATAATAATTCTTCCAAGCTACCCTTTTCTCCTCCTCTGTGCTAGCCAAAACACCTTCATCATTACGTATACACTTCTCACCTACAACATCTTGATTAGTCTTCTTCATTTGCTTTGCTATCTTGAATACCTCATTGCGCTGGTCTTCCCTTCTTAACACATCTGCAAATCTGTTTCTCTCTGCTTCTGATTTTGCCTTATACACTGCTGTACGAGCACGACGCTTAGCTTCTAAGTAAATATTTTTACTACCACCTGACTTCCACTCTTTCCAAAGTTTCCTCTTTTCCTTTATACACTGGTCAACCTCATTATTCCACCACCAGGTCTGTCTATGTCTAGCTGGTCCTTTCGTCCACCCACAGGTATCATCAGAAGCTTCTAGAAGACAATTCTTCAAAGTAGTCCAAGTACTTTCAACATTGTCACTATCACATTGACCATTGTGGGCTAACTGCTGAACTTTTGCACTAAATTGTCTTGCTACAATCTCTTCCTTCAGCTTCCAGACTTTTCGACGGGGCCTGTACTTTCCCTTGGCTTCTTTAACACTCTTCAAGATAATATCACAAACCAGCAACCTATGCTGGGAAACAAAACAAAAATTGGAGTGATCAAGAAAGCTGTCATTGAGGCATGATTTGACGAGTATTCGTGTAATCGCTAAAATGTCTTTTTCCTTTTTGTTTTCTTCATGTTGAATTTATGAATGAGTTGTAAAATATAAGTTAACAAGCTTATTTAATTCTACATTGAAATTGTTATTGACAGAGGCAGAATTTTATTTGAGCAAAATATGACTATATTCCGGTGAATTCCTAAAATTGCTGGGAAATTGTTATACTTTTACAAATTTTTAAGTTAATAAAGCCGTTTACTTTGCATTTATTAGTCACGCCCGATACCGAAGTGACCTATAAATTATGTTCCGTTTGTCTGTGGGTACGGTCATACGTCACAGCTTTTCTCTGGATCCGCTCATTAGTTTTTTCTGATTTTTGGCACAATGTTACTTCTTAAAAATGCTAGAAAGTGACATTTTTATTTTTAAATATGATGTGCTATTTTGGACAAAACCTCTACAATTTGGCCCAAAATTAAGTTTTTTTGTTTTTTTTCTCAAAAAATTATAACATTTTTCTATAAATTGTCTGAAATGTAAGTTAACTTAAGTTTTCAAGTGTTCCTTAAAAAGGTACCATTACATTTTTTTAATAAATGGAACGAGCATGAAACCACTCAAACTTACCTAAAATAGTTTTATTGTTTCAGCGAATTAGGGTCCATCTATTTGTTTATGTTTGTCTAAAAATTTCATTGTTTCATTGTTTATGCTTATGTTTGATATTCGCGTGTGACCATCAGGAAGTGAACTTGTTTTCCTAAAATTTGGCTAGAACAATTTAAAGATAGCGATATATTGTGGAATATATGTTTGGCATTGTCTTTACAATGTTTATGAGGCATGTGCATCCTTGATAGAGTACGTAATATACGAAAATAAATGTATTTTTTTTATCATATTCTGTTTTGATCAGTATTCTTATGCACAATGTGAATTCAATGTTCTAATAATTTTATTTTGTTAGATACTAAGACGCATAGCGAGGGTTATACTGATATGGTGAGAAATCAGGATGATTTAGGTGATAAAAAAGAAGGTAAATACAGGCTGTTTCATAATATACTAAGGAGTACTTACGTAAATGGTTTCTGTAAATTAGATGCACGTTGTCATTTATAGGGACTGAAAGTTGTGATTATACTTTGCCAAAGGAAAATATGAAAGAAGAAAAGGTACGGGAAAAAATTAGGCATGTTAAATCACTGCCAGTTTTAGGTAAGTACCTATTACAACGAAGAAAAAAGTAAAGTTTTGTTAATTGGTTAACCAGACCAGCTTGCCTCATGCCCTCTATATATACTGTGAGCACTGACAAGTAAAAAATAGCCTTTCGTTACCTAGCCTTTTCATTGAAATGTTTGAGATGTCTCTCACCAAACTGGTCAATTGATTTACTTTAATCTAGGTTGGTATAACTTACGTTTTTGTTTTTAGATCTACATTCACAATTGAAGATAGCTTCAATATTAGACATCAAAGGTCAAAGCGATGTCATGACGGTTGCAAAGTATTTGAATTTAAGTTCCTCTGAAATTAAAGATCTTGAGTCGCATAGGTCTGGTGGTGGTCGACCAGCTTTATCGTTTTTTGAAACACTAAAAATGAAAAAGTTTGAGGAGCTCATGATAAGACTTAAGACTTGTTTTGAAGAAAAGAAAATGGTAAAAGCTGGTAGAATCATATCACATTATAATGATTTTGACGCATTAGACGATTTAACTCCTCTAGATATTCACAAACTTGCTAATGTTACTACTATTAGTAATGAAGCTACTACTCCTGATTGGAAATGTGTTGCAGAATTTTTCGAAATGGCAGATGAAATACCTGTGTTTAAATCAAAGATAGCAATTGGTAATAGTTACAGTCCAACATTAGCATTGTTTCAGCTAATTGCAATAAAATATTTTGAGGAAATTAATATCGGAAAATTCCATGATAGTGTTAAGAATGCTGGAAATCAACTTGCTGCAAAGGAGATTGAAGACCAGATTAGCATGATTATTGCCCAGAGACTGGTTTAAGAAGAATGTTTCTAGTAATTTTTTTGCAACATAATTTTAAAATATTCTTTCATCAGCTTTTACGAAATGCGACCACTTCTATCTGAAGACTGCGTTATTTCCAACCGTGTGCCCTAGATTAGAGGGTTTTAGGCATTCTTCCTTGTTGTCCATAATGTACGCACAACGTCACAACAAATCAAATTATATTAATTTTTTTATTTAAACTAGCTATATATAGATGTATGTAAATTTAAAAGTTCGACTTTAAATAAAGAAAATGAACCTTTAAAATTAAAATAGAAAACACACCTTTTTATCTGCTTGGGATAGTGGTGTAACATTTGGTAGTTTACAGCATAATATGTCATAAATAAAAAAATAAAAAAAAGATGTTTTCTTTGAAACAACTAAATTTGCATAAGTGTATACGTTGTAGCAAATATATATACCAAAAAGTTGAAGCTTCATTGTAAGAAGACGACTATGCAGATTTTATGTGTTTGTTTATGTGCATGTACAGTTTTGATTCATAGTTCATTTATAACAAGGACCGAACTCTTTAAAACTTATAAAAATGGAAGATAAATTTGTTTGGACAAACTTAGGAGAATTGTATATTTGAACTTACTTTCATCATACCATATTTTTAGTCGATGTATTTATTAGGCATAGTTTACTTAAACTAGTTATTTTTGTAAGTTGATTTCATACTTTTATATTGAGGAATCTTAAAGCAGTTTTGTATTAAAGGCGATATGATAAAGTTGCAACTGTTTATCTTATTTTCTAGTAGTGCAGGTAGATTCACTGTAATGTTTGAGTAACTGAATCGTTACCAATCTGTATTCATTGGTATAAACGTAACGCAGATGGTTTATCAGCTTAAATTTGAAATGTCTGTTTTTTCTAATGTTTTCTAACGAATTTTCCAGGTATTGTCACGATGGCAGAAAAATATTATGAAGCTTAGGTTTAAATAGTCCATCTTAGCAACTTTTCTTTTTAATATTGGCAAGGATTAAATTAAAGGAATATTGTTATATACAAGTGCCAAAAACTTAACTCTCAGCTAAAATCTTTTTGGGGTTGACGAAAATATTGCCAAACGATTTTGTATTAGAATACTGTTTAGAGTTGTTTCAAATTTCCTTGACGTGACGGATATTTTGGCACACAAAAAAGTTTACGTGGTTAGTAATTTGAAAAACTTGAATAAACTACATTCAGGGAATTTATTTGTATAAAACTTAGGAATGTGGTTTTGTAAGAACCAATTCTATGTAGGTAAGTTACGAAAAATTGACTGACCACTCTGATTTTTTGAAAAGGTAGAATTTTGCAATAAGTAATACTCTCACTTTTATTAAAAACGTTATCAAAATGTCTGTACCACCTCCAAAAAACATAGAGAAATGAGAAAATTGTCAAAAAAAATAGTTTCTCAGGAAAATGTCAGAGATGCCAGCAAAACAAGAAATTAATGTTGTGTGGACTCCTGGTTTGAACCCCATTTATGGACTTGAAAGACTTTCCTTCGGCTAAGGAGCGCCTAAAAGACAAGCTGCATTAGATTTGTAATGTTGATAATGGCACAAGAAATTTAATTAACTCATGCATTTCTTCTTTAATTACTTTAATCTCTTGTTGTTTTTTGTTGTTTTGTTTTTGTACCTTTATTTTTTCATATTAATTTTCACATTATTTTCATATTTTATATTTTCGTCCTAATACAATAATATCGATTGTCAATATGTCATTTTTTTAATAGATAAAAAAAATAATATGTCAGGAACCAGAACGCTAACACAAAAACAACCAGACCCATCAGAGAATGAGGAATATAAAAAAATTAACAAGGTATACGGTTATTAATGTCGTTCTTAGTCAAAAAAGTTATATAACCTCAAAAATTTAACTGATTTCATTAAAGGTGGTAAATCAAGTAGTAGTGTTGTGCACGTTTACAATGTGGTTGGCAGTGTGCCATGATGGTTGTAAATTCTTATTTAGGTGATTGGAGCAGAGTTCAAAAGTCGTAGAAATGGTTGTCAAGATACTGATGATTTAACAGGTTTACAATTTATCCAATTAAATTTCATTCGTTTTATCCTACTCCATTCATTAAATTCTACTCCATTTGTTAGATTCTACTCCATTTGCTTGATTCGGGCCTGTTTGTTAAATTTTTCTCCATTTATTGAAGCCTACTCCATTTGTTGCATTTTACTTCACTCAGTAAAATCAGCTTTTTCATTGCATTCTAGTCCTTTTGTTAGATTCTACTCCATTTATTGGATTATAGATTTTTCTTTTTTCAGTAGTTTTTACAGACTTTAAAAAACAAAAAAAACCTAAAAATAAGAACGTTTTATTAAAAGTTTGGGAAAGTCAGGGAAAAATACACTAATTAATAACTTTAGTTTTCTCAATTGGTAAACTTTAACAGGCGAAAGTTTGTGTGTCTGTGGTGTTGCTAGAATTATATTCTGCATATTTAAAGTGTTCTCATGTTAAGTCCACATGGGAAAAGCTCAGGGATTTTATTTTGTGAAGTTTGTCTGTGCCCTGAAATACATATCAAGATACGGGTAATTAAATTGACTAATAGCTGATCCCGTTCTTTCTAAATTGTAGAGTGTGGATTGTAAATATGTTTATATTTGCTTCATAGAAGTGGACGGAGGAAAAAAGGTTAATGTTGATGGTCAGGAGGATCAGGGTAGTCCTTGTAATGGACAATGTGATATAGCGAATTTAACAGAAAAATTTAGCAACATAAGTCTTACCAAAGATGAGGAGAAGAAAACTGTTGATTGTAAGTTTTGTTGATACTTTGTGGTAAACTGTCGTGAGTTTCTCTCTATTTATACTATGTTTAAGTGCTTTTGTATACGAAACTTATGGTAATGGTCAGGGCATCAATTTTTAGGCTTTGAAATTATTTTTATACAAATTTATTGAATATGTTTATGAAGTAAACTTGTAAGAAGAATTTGAGCGTCAGGTTTGATGTTGATGTTCTATTAGTTTAAATATGTATTCAAAAAAACAAAAAAAAGCTTAATAGTAAAAGTCATTTTATTCTCCTTTTTAATGGAAAATCAGCCTTAAGCTTAGATTTTCTTAAGTTTTAGTAAATCCCTGCCTTATTTTGAAGCAAACTCTTATGAAAAAGTGTGGTGTAAGTTAATTAAAAAGGAAAAATATAGTTGATAATTTCCGTGAAATTGACATAGACTGGCAAAATTTGCGAAAATTATTCCCCTAAGGATAGGTAAGTGCACTCAATGAGCACAACGACGAAATTTTAGTATTTGTTAGCTTAAAATGCACGCTTAAAAATCACACACAAAAAAAAAATAAAAATATATTGTTAAATAACTCTGCAGCAAAAAGTCCACGCCATTGTTTTTTCTTTTGTTTATAAACTTTTAACAAAACATTGTCTTTTCTTTCAGTTTTAAAATTGTCCAAACTTGTGAACATAATGAACAATTCGCCTTACAAATCAGGCATTATACAAGTTGCTTCTCAGTTTTCGTTGTCAAAGGAAGAAATGGTTAATTTATCTTTAAATGCTGCTGGTGGTGGTAAACCTGCTTTGACATTTCTTAATGAACTATCAGTACGAAAATATTCTGAAAGCATAAATAGATTGATAACCTGTTGTAAAGAAGTGCCTGCCTTAAAAGGAGCTGTTACAGTACTGGAGAGTTTAGACCCTAGTATAAAAACAATTGGAGACTTATTGCCAATGCATTTGGATGATTTAGCTGATAAACTTCAACGAGACGGAAGCTCAAAACTTCCTGATTATAAATATGTTGCTGAAGAATTTAATATGCAAGAGCACATTCCAACGTACGAAGCAAGTGTCCGCATAGAGAACAGTTATTGCCCTACCAGATATCTAATACAGGTTCTAGCGACAAGACTTTACACTGTTGGAGAGTTTCTAACGGCTTTGAAGAAAGTGAAAAATGTTAAAGCGTATAACGAAGTTCTCCAACAGATAGAAAAAAGAAGGGAAAAGTGATAATTCCACTTTTACGTCTTTCAATTTTTTTCTAATTTTTTTATTTTATATTTTGTGAATATAGGGATAATTTTTAGTATTTTTGTTCAATTATATATAGAACCACAAGTAGGACTTCTCCTACATTTTTTCCTTGAAGAAAAATAGCTTATTGTAAAATCTGAAGTAAGCATTTAATCAAATTGGCTATAGGCGAAATTTTTGTGAAAATTTGTTCTAATGGTAGGTAAATGAATTTTCAATAGTTGAATGCTTAGGGAATTTAATCGTAATTCTATTTAAAGGAAGCTTAATAAATTTATAAAATAAATCCGGCAAATTTATTTCTCGTCGCAAAAAGTTTGTTTAATATGACATTCGCAAAAATAAAACCTGCAAATGTATTATCTGGGAACTCAATTCAAAAGCGGGATCTATTGTGTTTAGAACAAGGGGTTGCAGACAAACCAACTAACTACGTGCAGGCATATGTTAGCAAATCTTAGCGAAGCACACATATCTGGAAGGCATTTGTAGATGAAGGTTTATCATTGCACATCCCTGTGTAATTATTCTCCACTAAGCCAAGCATAAAGTAGCTCTGCTTTGAAGTCATTATCAAAGATCTGATCAGGATGAAACATTCTCAGTGGAGAACAAACACACTGCCATGATACGCGGCCATCTACGTAGTTAATTTAATTTTTTTAGATATAACACGCTTTTTTAGGATCACACTTCACATATACCTTTAGAAAAGGTGAAATTTTAGTGTTTTCTAGTACTGTAGTCTAAATATATTAAAAATATTGTTTGTAATTCACACTTATTTTGGCAGGTTTTTTTGAAACAGAAATCAGTTATGGTCCCAACGTTAAAACTAATTTTTTTAAAAATGTTCTAATTCACAAAATTTTCTAACACATCTGATGAGAGAACTGCTGTGTGAGGTAAAGATGTGAGCAAAAAAACAGCACATAAAGCTGAAATTGAGCCTTGAATCTCTCTTTGTAGACAGACAATCTGTTCATAACTTGCAGCAAATAGACAAAGACAGGACACAGTCTGATCTGACGATCGCAATACTTTCATTATAATTTTACCAAGCCTGTATCTGTGTTTATTTTTGTGACATTATTTTAGTGATAAACGTTTAATAATTCCTGAATTATCTATCAAGAGGACTTTGACCACAAAACTTTGTTTTTACCTCTTACTGCTTCCTTTGTTTACAGCTGTAAGCTTTGTGAAGGTGGAATCCTGTATATAGAATTTGTTTTTTAGTATAAATATATAGATACATCGTACCAAGATGTTTAATGATTTAAATGATTAAGATGAAGGTGAGTCTTTTCGTTTTGTTTGTTTACTGTTTTAGTTCCATTGTTTACTATGTTTTATTTCTTTCATTTTTTAGTTTGTTGCCTTGCGTCTTTGGTCTTGTGAAATCAATTTGGGCAATTTCAATAGCAATCTGTAGACTTGTATGATTTTATCATAAACTGATATTAATACAATTTTAATTCACTCCTTTTGAGTATTTTTTACTTTAAAAATTAACCCTTATTTATCCTTAAATTTCTCATCCATTATATACATTAGGTACTAGGTGATGTCTTTTAATTATGGACTACCGGGAAGTTCCAAGCTAGCCCAACCAGTATGGAATCTTAACAAATCTAACATTAATGATGATGGAGGTGAAACTGGTGACTGTGTATGCAAGCATCCGGCCAGAAGTAGTTTTACAGTTGAAGGTCTGTCTGTCTTCCTGCCTGCCTGCCTGCCTGCCTGCCTGCCGTCTGTCTGTCTGTCTGTCTGTCTGTCTGTCTGTCTGTCTGTCTGTCTGTCTGTCTGTCTGTCTGTCTGTCTGTCTGTCTGTCTGTCTGTCTGTCTGTCTGTCTGTCTGTCTGTCTGTCTGTCTGTCTGTCTTTTTGTCTGCCTGCCGTCTGTCTGTCTGTCGTCTGTCTGTACCAAAATTTATCAAAATAAAACATTTCACCTATTTTAGATTTATCATACAATTTCATCTGTTCTGAGTTAGCACCAATCCTGGACCAAAATACAACTTGTAACGTTTTAGTCCTATCAAGAGCAATGAAATTTCAAAATGATTCCATTGCATATCTTGAAAAATGTTTTTATCGTGATGGTGCATGGGCAAGTGATTTCTTGGCAACGTTAGTTGCTGAAAAGCCAGATGTTACCATATATGACCTAAAACTGTGTTTGAATCAGGAGGGCGTACCAAAAGAAGCAGTTGACACAATAGCTTCATATGATGACGTAGATATAATTGACAACATATTGCCATTACATTTGGATGAGTTAGCCTCTAAACTGACAACACGAGAAATTACCGAGTTTGGTTGGGAATTCGTGGCAAAGTCGTTCGGCTATGAGGAACAAATTCATTCATTTAAATCTTTACAATTGAATTTTGAAAGTCCCACATTGGAATTAATAAACTTAATAAAAACGCAAAGACCTGGTATGAGAGTTGTTGAGGTGATTCGCCTTTTGAAGCTAATCAATAACAACGATGCTGTCAAAGCTTTGGAAGCGCAGTTACCTAAAATATAACAGTCACCGTAGAGTTAGAAAAAAGCATCACACTACACGTTTTCTTTTTTATAAGCAACTCCCATGTTCATTTCAGCCTGAAGTTGCTAAGTAAAAGTTAGATTCTGAGTCTCAAAGTTGCTAAGTAGCTGCTGACTTTGTGAAAGTAGCTATGCATACGAATCATGAGGAGAATAGTGAGGATGTGCAGGACGATATTACGGATGATTAAGACTTTTTAAACAATTGCTGGACATTTTTGTTTTTATGATGTTGAGGACTATTTTCAATGCATTGTTTTGTTTTAAGTTTCATTTGTTTGTCTATTCCCTCTGTTTCTCAGAAGTTGCTTAGTACATCTTTCCTGTCAGTGTAAGGAGTTGCTAAGAAGTTGCTTAATTTTTCAGCTAAATTTGAGACTAAGACCTTAGCAACTCAATTGCTTATTAAAAAAAAGACCGTGTATGAACTGTTGGATTGAGAAAAGTTAGTTTTAACTGACCCTACAGTTTTTTGTTGTGAGAATTGAAAACGAATTTGTAACATGAATTTAGAATAACATATCAGATAATGAATATTGCTTCAGTTTCATTCAATTGTATTGCACTTATACTGCAGAGCTTAAAAAGTTGTTTAACAATTCCCTTTAATGCAAATCCTCATAATTAATTTTTTGCAGTAATTTATTTCCTTATGTTGTTTATTTATTAACCAGCATTATTTTTATTTGAGTAAATATATTTAGCATTTTAATAGTCTACACTATCCTTTATAGAGTTTAGGACACATCAATATTAACTTTTTTTCCTTGCATTTAAATTATTTTTTCTACACATGTAAGTAGTTGCCATTATATTTATTGCGTCCCAATATTCCCATTGCTCCAACGCCCAAAACTCTTCTTGGTCTTATTTTTCATCAAATTTCTTTTAAACAGTAGCAAAATAACCATGAGCAATAACATTTTTCGGTAAAAAAGTTATTTTAGTATCCTTATGTTTTTGTAAATTACAAGGCTTAAATCTTATTATAAATGTATGCTTGGAGGGAAGTTGTTAAAAGTTGTTCCTCTAAGTTGAAGTTCTAATTTTTTTTATGCATTGAGAAATCGAATATGTTACTGTATGTGTAAAAAATTAATTGAGAAATTGTATAGTGACTTTCAAATGCCACTGAACAATCCATATATTAATGTAAGATGTATTTTTTTATTTATTGAAAACTTGTGTATTTAATTTCATATGTACCACTGTAGTAATCGTATTCAAGTTTTAATGCAAAATATGCAAAAAGTGTAAGTGTGTAAATAAATAGTGCAATTAAAATTAATGATGATTAAAAAGAATAATTTAAATACATTCGTGCGTGGTTTCTAAGATATCTTCTCGATGCTATCCTTTCTAACCTGTTTTTACAGACAATATTTTAGCGAATCGGCACATTAAGATTTTAATCACGAAGATTAATTTTTGCGAATGATTGACGGACTTTTTTTTATAATATTAGTAAGTCCATCACATGAAAGAATTTCCAGACAGAGTAAATTTAGTCCAGCAATACACTTCACTTGCTTTAACTTTACTCGCTGAATGAAGTGACAATTTTTGAACATGTTTTATAAAATCTATTCTTAATTTAGTCCTATTTGAAAATGAAAGTAACAAACAGTTTTTGTGTCTATAAAAAATATTAGAAAATCCGGTTTTAAACACTGTGATACAGACGGATTATTAAGAAATTCAAATAAAAAGAATATCGAAGAATAAGTTATTTGGTAAATTTATTAGTGTATTTCAGCTGCAACGTTTTATATTTCAATGATGATTTTCCTTTTGTTTCAAGAGGTGAAATTACGAATAAAAATAAATAAGGCAATTATTTCTTAGAATGATGATTTTGTATTTTATTTATACTATCAGAAAGAGCAATTTTTTAAACTGTCTAAAACAATTAGTTTGTCTCAGTGGTAATATAGCCAATATTCTGTCTTGATATAATAACACTTGTGACGTGGGCAAGAAGGATTTTATGAACGTTTATTGGTTTGTTTTTGCCATATTTTTTGGTAAAAATAAACTCTCTTTAAACATAAAATTTCAATGCTTCGGTACTGTATTTAGCTTGCCGAAAGTAGAGTATAATAATAGATGAGTCGTTAACCTACAGAAATGTCCACGCGTTTACCCGTCGTGCACATTTCATTGACATCAGCACATCAAACATACTCAGAAGGATTTGACTTATGCAAACATTTGTAATTTGACCTCTTGAAACCAAAGAAAAATCACCATTGATATATAAAAAGTAACAGCTGAAATCCACTAATCAATTTTCAATGATCATTGGAAAAATAATAATTTCTTATATTCCAGGAGCTTATAACAAAACTTTTCCATTTTCTGCAAAGTGTTTGACTCTAAAAATATGTTGACTTTGAAAATAGGTTGGTACGGACGGTAAAAATCACATGATCGACTGATCTAATTTAGGGGGGTTGGTATACTGATATGTTTCCGTAAAGACACTAATTTTTTATTCATCATTCAGAAATGATCAATGCAAGTGATAATCTCTTTCAGCCTCTCTTTAGGTTTTCAGGGTGCCTAAAAATTTGTTGTTTTGTAAATTAACGCTGAGAATTTGAAACAAATTTGTATTGGTAAACTTATTGGTACGCTGGTACATTATGGTTTGAATATCCCTCATGTACTTCATTCTTTAGAGTTAAGAATTGCAAGTTTGGCAACGATATTGAATGCCACTCCTGCTCCTTATGGAATTGTACAGTTAGCAACAAGATGTGGGTTGAATCAAGATGAGATGAATTTGTTATTTCTACATCGTGCTGGTGGCGGTAACCCTGCTGCTGCATTCGTGGAAGCATTGCCCTTTTACCATCCTGATAAGGAAATTCGTGAGTTGAAAGAAATTTGCGAAAATGAAGATGTAGTGCAGGTTGCAGATTTTTTCCAAAATTTAGATCCCGCGAAAAAATTCAAAGAATTAACACCTGATGACATGAGCGAGTTAGCTACGTTACTTTTGCAACATAATTCCTGGGAAAAAGTCGCAGAAGGACTTGAAATGCAAAGTCTAATCCAGCAATTTGCAGTTGCAGTGATGCAGCAAAATTCCTATTGTCCTACACGGTATTTGATACAGGTTCTTGCATCATTAAGGTTGTACACAGTGGGTCAATTTCTAGACGATCTAAGGGCTATAAAAAACGTCCGAGCGTATAATGATGTAATTGATCGCAACTTCTCTGTTACACGCTAATTTGTTTCTGTTTGTAAGCTATTCTTTGTTTGAATTTATGTGGGCATTTTATTTGTATTTTTACGAGATCATTTTTTATTCACCTGTACGTGTTTTTGATTTATTAATTTACGTAAAATTTTTAGTAAATTGCTAAAAGGACTGATTTTTGTAGGTTTTGCAAATTCAGGGCAGAATCTAAAAATTTAAACAAGACGAGAAATTTATTTTTTATAACTGAAAAAAATCAGTAGCCTAGCAATTTTTTTTAGATAGAAAAATATATGTTGTAATTTGAATAATAAGTAGTAGTTATCGCACAGTGCCGAGAAAAAATATCGGAAATAAATATGAGTTTTTATGGTTTCGTTTACATATTTAGGCCAGTAATGTACGAGAACTTAAAAACGAAAAGATATGGCGATAGCTTTGCGAGAACAAGTGCGATAACTAGTTTATCATATAAACCAAGAATGAATCACTGTAATTTGATATACTCGGAAGATGTTTGTTCAATTTCAATGTTCCATAAATTAATATAAAATATTATCTTAGGGAATACAGATCAAATTCGATAATGCCTTTTCCACACCGGATTTTACTAATGTGCAAATTTTTTTAAACTGAAGTCCTTGTACATGCATACACTTACTTGTAGGCGAAAAAGCAGGATCACAATTTTATCAGATATATTTATTTTAAAAAAAGATCTTTTTGACTTCTGTGATCTGTTGTTTATATTTTCTAGCGACAGAAATTAATGTGTTTCTCCATTTCCACACAAAATCAAAATATTACGTTGAACGGAGACTGGACCCTACCTTCATGAACAAGCCCAAAATTCTCGACAAAAAATTAAAACCTCACAGAAAATGATCCATAAAAAATCTTTAATTTTACTTGCTTAATTGAGAAATTGAGCCAAAACATTTTGGGAAAAGAGATGATATTGTGATATGATACATTTGGAGTACAACTACAGTTTAAGTAGAATGTTTCAAAAAGCTGTTTACTTAACCTTATAAATTTCCACAATGCTCTTACTCATAAATTTAATACGGAAACGAGAGTACGCCTGTAATATTGGTTTTGCTCTATCCAGAAGTCCGCAGTGTCCTTTCTGGTGATTTATATATAAAACTGATGTCAAAGTGTTTCTCGCATAAACGAGTCCTGTTTATAATGTTAAAAACATCAAGACCATCCTGTTGTTAAAGTATTCGCACCACGATCTCTTTGCAAAAGTATCACGAGAAAATTAAAAAAACTAACATTATTTCGCTGTCTTTCTCTATTTACCATGGTATATTCACGTGTTGAGCACATTGAATGGTTTCCTTTTTTTAAGGTTTTTGTCCGCCATCTTAGTTGTTTATGCAGTCTTAGCCTCGATTTCGCGCCGAGCAGATTTTGCGCAATCGAATTTATAAATAGGGGTAGCTTCATAGACATTTTGTCAATAAATAAATATTTCCATTTTCAAAGATTTGACTAAAACAAATATTTTTTCTTTTTTAATGTAATTATTTTAAGACCTAAAATCAGCTGGTACTGGTATAGTGTTGTTTACACCAGAGGCTGCCAATTTAAAAGCGACCGTGCTGCAACTTTGAAACAAAATCAATACAACAACATTTAGCCGCGTGTATGAAAGCGTCTGACAAGGAAATTCCCGCAGTTTTAACACGTGTCCCGAGTAGATACCTTGAAGATTTGTAGATAATGCCTCATTTAACAGATCACAGGTGGAACTTACCCATGAGTAAACTATGCTGACGGGAATTTAGGGACAGTAAAAATCAAATTCAAAT
The DNA here is from genome assembly GCA_030067915.1 of Hydractinia echinata. NCBI lineage: Eukaryota > Metazoa > Cnidaria > Hydrozoa > Anthoathecata > Hydractiniidae > Hydractinia > Hydractinia echinata. The sequence continues at coordinate 506,393 of JASGCC010000123.1, forward strand.
AATTTAGGGGTAAGTTTGTTTTTGCAAAACCGGATAAAACACAGACTATTATTATTATGTTCTAATTTTTTATAATTTAATAAATTATTTTAATTTCTAACCAGATGATGTCTCCAAAAGTAGATCTTGCATTTTTCAATTTCATAGGGATTATTGTTAAGTTATGTACACACTGTGCCAAGCCAACTCGTCGATTTGCCATCGTTGTTCATCGTTAAGTGAAAGAATATCACACTTAACTTGTATGAACTCAAAGCTGATGCAACTTCTGATCTAGCTGTGTGGACTAATAATAGTTAGCACCTGGCAGTGTAATGCCTTTTTTATACTTGACATCCTTATTGGCTACCGGCTAAAATGTACACACAAAATAGTAAATAAACTTTCTGGAAATTTGAACGCTGTCAAACGTCCAAATAGATTTAAGTTTTGAACTAATTAATTTAAGCTTTTGGCAGTACGATGAAATAGATCAATTTATACTCGACCAACAGTGTCTCAAAACGAAGTATATATGCACGAAAATATGGACGCAATACATTCAGAAGGTTTTGTCAAAGCAACATAGTGGCCATAAAAATAGATTCTCCCTGAAATGCTACAAAGTAGCTAAGAAACTTACCGTTTCCAAATGTCTCACATTTTGAGTTCTTCAAACAAGGATAAAAGAAGTTTAATGTGATGTCTCCACATTTTTGTTCATTTATTTTTGGTTAATTTCAACAATTGCTCGTTTAATTTCACATCAAACACAAACAATCAACCAACGGCAAATTTTAGAACTTTCAGAATAGAACTGAAAAGAATGTTATCATTGTGTTCGAAAAGAAATTCTTTTTCTTCGGTTCGAACGTTTATACTGTCAGAAGACATGGTTTCTACGTATATAAACATGTTGAATTTTATTTTTCATCCAAATGCCAATGTTTTGGTGACTTACTTCTACCTTGGCTATAGATCACTTCAATTCCTATGTTTTTATCATTTGGTTGTTGACTATGTTGACTATGTTTGCATGGACCTCACTGCGTTCGGTCCATGACGTCACAACCTCGGTCGCTATTTTCCCGTAGCGCCCGGCTAAACGGTTTATAAGCCATTAATACTCTCTTCATTTTAACAGATCTTTTATCTTTTGAAACCATTTTAAACTACTTTGCCAACCTCGTTTCCAGCGCTTGACGAGGCTAGATGTTTTGCATTAAAAAGTAATCCAAATGTCACATCGTTAATTTTGTTTTTACTTTCAATACAGTTGCAGCCCTTCGCTTATTGACTAACCAGGCTAAAAAAAAGCCTGGACGACATTGCCATTTGTCTGAGTCTTGATTGGTCAAGTCCTTTCAATTATACAAAAGATAATGTGATATGCAGTCTATGAAATATCCACAACAAAGCTAGTTTGTAATTGAAGTGCTACTGTACTTTCTGGGGAAATACGCTAATATGTACAGTTTGTTTGATAATTTGTTATATTATCAGTATATATGCCCTGGAGACGAAGCTGCCACGCGATCGGCTGGAGTCACGTGACATCTTCGTTCAATGGTTACAATTTTTTCGTACGCATCGGTGTTTTACAGTCACAAGTTCTCTGTGTAAAGCATCTATTAGCTCGTTGTATCTGTGAGCTAAAGATGGTCCGAATAGCAAGGGGTGAATTCTCGTTAATTTATCCATAGACTAGTTCTTCAACGAATAGTTTTTAGAATGTTCAAAAAGCCTGTCCAACTAACTAGTCACATGTATCAATTTTTTCATAAAAAACAATAATAATATGAGCATGCTGTGTATTGTTTTGTTTTCTTCAAAGAAACTTCATGTGTGAAACATTCCGAACTTAAGTTCGATTGATGCAGTCCTCGTTTATAAGTTAGACAGATTTTTTCCCTGCTTGCGTGTTCTCTCTTATCAGGATGTTGTTGTGTAAAAATATGATAAAGAGGAAACACATTTTTCATGGTGTGCTCAGCCCGTTGCTACGTTGGAGTTCAAGGAGATAGCTACCTTCATCCGGATATTAATTGGTCACACTGTGCCTATCAGAATCGATTAAGAGACTATATTGAAAGACATGAATGATAGATCTTTATCTCACCCCCATTGGAGATAGAATTTAAATCCTTCCTTGTGATAGTCTTTTATTAAAGAAAGAAAACAAGCACTGTACTCCTTCGTACTGGATGTATGAATTAATTACTTTTAAACGTAAAAGGACACGTTAAGATCTACGTAGGAGAATAGGTAATGTTTCTTTCTCGAATAGCGTCCTAAGTCTTGGAGAAAAAACGTAGACAATAAGGCTCTTATTTTCGGTTGAACAAGTGAATAAGAAAATAATTGGTGAGTTATTTTTATAAAGAAGATAGCGTATTTAAACGATCAAATTGAGCATTTTGTGACCAAATATTTATTGCCTATTGTTACTCTCATTTTTAATGGATCTATTTTTACTGAGACATTTGTGACAATTTTACACCAAAACATAATAACCAAGTATTTATTTAATTTTTATACATCCTCCCATCCCCCTCCCCCTCCTGTTGATTGGTAATTTTTTATGTCTCCTACACACCCCTCCTCCCCGCACATATTCCAACCTCCACATTTATTGACATCCAGCCTATTCATTTTATCTGTCATCAAAATGGAAACAATATATCAGAATGCAAGAACAATGTTACGTTGCAGTGGCATGCCAATTAATAAGGCAACCATGAATACTTTTTCTTGAAATATCCATGCGTTCCATGTAATATAGTTCATCTACCCTTTTTTTTCTTGAACACTTGAAAATTTCTTTTCGGACGGACGCCTCCTTATCGCGCTTTCTTCAATTTGTTTTTTAGTCTATACAAGTAGACAACTATCACGTTGCTTTATTTATTTATTCATTTATTCTGACGTGTTCGCGCTTATCTACATATTAGATAAAACTAACAACAAACCATCACGCTATGAAAGCATCTTTTAAATTGGACAACAATATCGTCCAAGTGTGTGCACACGTGGAAAATTGTGTTGACAAATAGCCTGTGAGTATATCGTTTCATTTTTTTATATAAAGAATATATAGTTTTTTGACTAGGAAAAATAAAAAATAAAAAAGCACCAGTAAATTCTAGATCTTTGCTTATAAATAACACAAAACTAACAGCTAACTCAAATAAAAGATATTTTTAATTGTTTAAATATTACTTACAATGTTTCAGCAGCCTAATTGTACGCGGATTATTCAAGCTAAGTGTAGCTAGCTTCTAATTGGAGTTTAAGGCTAAGAAATTTTTTTCAACTGAAGCAGGTAAACCATGGTAGTGTTGGAACATTAAAGTGTAGCCAGCTTCCAATTGGAGTTTAAGGCTAAGAATTTTTTTTTCAACTAAAGAAGTTAAACCATGGTAATTTGGTAGATTAATGTGTAGCTAGCTTCTAATTGGAGTTTGAGGCGAAGAAATTTTTTTTAACTAAGAAGTTAATCCCTGGAAGTGGTGGAAGATTAATGTGTAGCTAGCTTCTAATTGGAGTTTGAGGCGAAGAAATTTTTTTTTCAACTAAAACAGGTAAACTCCACAGTAGTGTTAAAAGTTTAATGTGTCTGTCTATCTGTCTGTCTGTCCAGTGATATTATGTATTATTCGATCTAAAGTTTACTTTTTGCGACGTGCTTTCTGCATGATGTTAAGTAGAATTTTGGAGCAAACCTTCCTTTCAAAGTAGAATCACTGTGAAAGTAGTTAATCCCTCCATCGACGGATGAAAGTAAACAACTATCAACCATATTTTTTGTTAGTCCTAATTTTTCGTTTAGCCTAATTTATTTACACAAATTTACACTGATTTCGTTGATTGTGAAATCGATCCTGGCTAAATAATTACACAAAACATAACATGGTGAAAAGTTTTCCCTTCTTTCAATCGTACAGGTGCAGGTCTACCACATGTTTGTGGTTAATGTTGGTACATTACCGCATGGTAATAAAATAAAGAAGACCCACAACCGCCCACCCACCCCAGAATTTGACCAAAACTGAAGCCTACCCTTTTTTCGTTTAAAATTACGGTAAGATTATGAACATTTTACAAGCTATTCGCCAATTCGTCTCCGGTTAATCTTAACCTTTTTTTTACAACTTTTACAATCTTTACTGTGCGATAACCGTCAATCCTATTAATCGCAACGTCGAAACCAGGATCTTTAGCTTACCTTAATATAAGGCTTAAAATTAAGAAAACACCATATTTTCGTCTCATCACCCATCAAAAGGGAAAAAGAAGCCATAGAAACAAAGTCAATACTATATAAAAATGTATTAAAATGGGAAAAGCAATGACAAACTGTGATAGAAGTAGGGTGTAAACCAATAAACAAGAGCACTAGAATTGTTTGAAACACTTAAAATTAGCAAACAAATACCAAATCATCATGCAACACTATCCCTAAGCAAATAATTGAGGTCACACCTACATTACTGGATGCTTTATGCTCGGCTCCCAAGAAGAATTATGGTTAATGTGGTGACTTTGTCTTTGCTCATGTTTTTGTCAGGATGGTTGACCAACAAAAGAATGGAACTAGAATATGGCAGGTTAAGGAGACGATATACTGTTCGAAGACCGACAAAAAATAAAACAAACAAACAAACAAATAGACAAAATATAAACATACTATCATTGTTAAAAATATTTCGTTATAAGGTCAGATAAAAATATCTTGCGCCCAATATAGCCAGTACATATGTCCAAATAAGGTATACATTCTAAATATAGATCTACATCGTTCAGTAATGACATAAATATGTCATTCCATCACACTGTGTTTTAAATATGGTATCAGCAGTTCAAAAGGAAAAAATTTATCATTAAATATATTAACAAAAAAGTGCTTAAAATGTTATACACAATTAAGGCCACGGATGACCCATTGGCATATTTGAAATATTTAAAATTTTTGTCGCGGGAATTAATGTTCAGACATTCGACTTTTATAGTATTGAATTCTCCATTGGAGAGGTTTTTCTTGCAAGTTATAGAAGAGACAGGACACACATTTGGCTGTCATATCCAAAGTTGTCAGCTTTCTAGAAGCAGTAACGAAGAGCTAAAACACTTTAGTGCTGTTTGAGGTAGTGATTTACGAATATTTGTTTGTTTGTTTGTTGTTGTTGTTTGTTTGTTGTTGTTTTTTATTTATTACTTTATTTAGTTGTTTGTTGTTTTTTGCGTATTTGCTTATTTGTTTGTTTGTTTGTTTTTTTACTTTGCTTATTTGTTGTTGTTGTTTGTTGTTGTTGTTTGTTTGTTGTTGTTTTTTATTTATTACTTTGTTTATTTGTTTGTTGTTGTTTGCGTATTTGCTTATTTGTTTGTTTTTTTACTTTGCTTATTTGTTGTTGTTGTTTGTTGTTGTTGTTTGTTTGTTGTTGTTTTTTATTTATTACTTTGTTTACTTGTTTGTTGTTGTTTGCGTGTTTGCTTATTTGTTTGTTTGTTTGTTTTTTTACTTTGCTTATTTGTTGTTGTTGTTTGTTGTTGTTGTTTGTTTGTTGTTGTTTTTTATTTATTACTTTGTTTATTTGTTTGTTGTTGTTTGCGTATTTGCTTATTTGTTTGTTTGTTTGTTTTTTTACTTTGCTTATTTGTTGTTGTTGTTTGTAGTTGTTGTTTGTTTGTTGTTATTTTTTATTTATTACTTTGTTTATTTGTTTGTTGTTGTTTGCTTATTTGCTTATTTGCTTGTTTGTTTGTTTTTTTACTTTGCTTATTTGTTGTTTGTTGTTTGTTGTTGTTGTTTGTTTGTTTGTTGTTGTTTGTTGTTGTTTTTTATTTATTACTTTGTTTATTTGTTTGTTGTTATTTGCGTATTTGCTTATTTGTTTGTTTGTTGTTGTTTGCTTATTTTTTTGTTTGTTTTTGTTTTTGTGTTTGTTTATTTATTACTTTGTTTGTTTGTTTCTATTTCTTTCTTTTTTGTTTGTTTGTTGGTTTGTTTATTTGTTTGTCATTTTTTGTTTTACTTTTTTATTTTGTTTTTATTTTATTTTGTTTTGTTATTTATCTTGACAGGTTTATTTGTTATTTGTTTTTCCTTTAATTTATTTGAATTTTTTTTGTGTTTTCATTTATTTACGGGTACACATAAAATTCAGTTATTGACATAATTTAGGACCGAAACTTTCGAAAGGTGAATGTTTCGCGATTTTCGCGATTTTTGCCTTTTCTTGCGAAAGTTATGTCTTTGAACAATCCAAATTATAAAATAGCGAATTTTTTCTCGCGAAATTATAAAATAGCGAAATTTTTCTCGCGAAATTATTAATAACTCTCGACTTGGGGTACTTTTTGTCTTTGTTTCCCTGGCTTCTATTGCTAAAACGTTATAAATTCTAAATCTATTCGAAGTACAAAGAAAGGTGATCGGTTTTTTTAATTATGTTTGGACCTGTTTATGAAAAATATGCTTCCATTTGAGTTTACCAATAAGGACATTCATTTGAAGTTGGTGTTCCAAGTGTGCATAAATATCTCCTGTTATAATAACTTTCACTCAAACTGTAAAAATCCAACCTTTATATCCTCTTATATTGAAGGATCCCGTGGATAAATGAGCCAATCGCCGTGCTAAGATGTGTAATTATATTCAACTAAAAAATCTAAACCGTTCTCGGGTGTCATCTTTGTTACCATTTTTGAAAGGCTACATCTCATAATCTAGTGACTTCTCGTAGAGCGAGGCGACTCAGCAAAGCTTAAAAATACACGACTTTCCTGTAGCGTTAAATGAGAGTGACGACGGGGCCATTTGGTGAAATTAAACATTCGTAGAAAATGATTTATAATTACTATTCCAAATCTTATCTCATACGTAATAAAATTCAAGTCCTTGAGTGATGTAATACAGCTCACAAAAAATCTATACTTAAAGCTAGCTAGATAATCATACATTTTTATATATATGTCAAAAAAGCAACAGACAGTTCATAGAATAAAAATAAAGCCCATTTGTTTAACGATATTTTATTTAGCTAGCTACCTACGTAGCTAGCTAGCTATAGGTAGGATTTAATAATTAAGTCCTTCAGACCCAGAATAGAATAACATATATAGGAGGCGCTGATAGATCTGAATTTAGCTAGCTAGATAGCTAGCTAGCTAAATATCGAAACAAGTGATAAAGGGAGATAAAACATAGTATAACTTTATACTCAACTTATAAAAGATATACCCATACAATACCAAATTTATAATGATCATAAAGTAAATATCAAACAAAAGGATTGAACTTTATTCCAAAAGTAATCGCTCTTGTTCCCGCGAAATTTGTTTATCATTTTTGTCTCGCTAATTTTGGCGATCTTCCTTCTTTAAAAACTATCTTGGAAAAATGAGACTGTCATGTGCTCATTTAATCCAATGGATGGGGTTCACCATCACCACTTTTGCCTTAGTGTTTCAGCTGTGCTTACAAGAAGTAACCGCGGCTACGCTTGAGTGTCTTGTGCCCTAGACACAGTTACCGAGTTGGTCCAACTAGAAATGTTACCGGTAGGAAGGGAAATGGCGGAAATTTTATATACCGCCGTACTATGGACATCAAAACATAGGTGTAGTGCATTGCAGAAAACCATAGCGAAATATCCATGCTAGAACGGATGAGTGCTTACATGGCGAAATGTCCATGCTAGACCGGATGAGTGCTTACATATTTCGATTTCTTTGATTGCACCTTAATTTTTTCCAGTGCTTTTCTCCTTATTAAAATGTATCTAACGAATTGGTCTGAATCCTTTTTTGTTTGTTTGTTTGTTTGTTTGTTTGTTTTTATTTGTTTTTTTGTTTTTAATATTCGTACTACGCGTCAAAGTATAGGTGTGATAAATATATATTTCAATTACTTAATTCTATTTTTGGATCTCTTTCTTTTAATTGGACTCCACGGCCTAGTCAATATGTGCTGTCAAGCAATATTCCTGTAGGATGGAGAGTGTTATAAAAAAAATTACAACAGATTTACTTGCATTGATAAGATGGCTACTTCAAAAATGGAAAAATAAGTTTCTTTAGATACCCTACTGATAACTTTACAATGAATCATTAAAAATGTTTTTTTCTTTTTGTCAAAATGCTTCTCAAATGTTAATCGCTTGTATTCTTAACGTTAATCACCCACTTCAAGTTATGTTAATAAATTTAAACATTCATGCAGTTTAGTACTCAGCCCCTATGAAAGCAGTAATCCGACTGCAGAGAAGTTAGTAATGTTGGTACTAGGTTGGTAAAGATAGATTTATCAAAATAGTGTTGTATGATGTTTTATAGACATGTTAATATTTCGTGATTGACTCCTACAGAACAATTTTCAGGTACATGAGAAATTTTCTATTTGTTTTGATCTGTGTGTGAAATTGTTTTTGAAAATAGAATGTTCCAAATATATACTTGCTTTAAAATTGTTTGGGTTTTTTATTTGTTGGTTTGTTCATCTGTTGGTTTGTTTGTTTGTTTGTTGTGTATTCAGGGTGATGCTAAATACATTAATAATAAAATATAAAGGAACAATGATTAAGGAAACTAATAGATTTAATATATATTACATTTAGTGGTTAACCAACTCCCCCCTGCAGAAATCTTTAGTACGGCTAAACAAGGCTTAACTTTTCCATCACTAAAAATGTTTCGACTCCCTTTCTAATGTTACGTAATGTAAGTAGTCCCGTCTTTCCCGGGTGTTTTACATGGAGTGTTTTACAATAGATTATTTATTTGAGGGATAGAGATGAGTTCTTCTTCATGCCAAATATGCAATTGTGCACAATATAAGGTTGGATTTGACATTGTCGTAGCCATTGCAGAAGTCAAAGTGGAGGGGTACATCATCTTTCTTTTGTTTTGCTAGAAATTTTGAAATATTTAAGTGGCAAGACAGAGAAATTAGTTTACATAAACAATTAAAAACTTCTATAGGGAATAACAACTCGACTTTTTGTGATTTCCTACATGGGATGTGTCCCTTCCTACATGGGATATCTCCTTCTCTTAGTCCTGTGTTATTTTATTTTTTTCCAATTCTTAAAATTACATCTTATTAAGTTTATATTTTGCTTGAGTATGTCATTATGTAGGATTGCGATAGATTAATTGGTCATTCCTTCCTGTCACATGACATCGTCACGTTTAATGTCATTTGGAATTCTGTCACTGGCTGTTACAGATATTACCACAGCTAGTCACATCTTTAAAGAAATAGTTTTTTATTTCTCCCATTTTCCGTATAGCACATTAATATTGGCAAGAAAGGTAATGGGAAAAGTTACTGAAGTTGTAGAATTTCTAAAAACGTTTCAGTAAAGCAAGAATATGTTCCGTCATACCGATTTGTCGACTTAACAATTATTCTGAAGACTTGTATCGCAGAATAAAGCATGATATTGTATGCTACGAACAATCGTTTTTACATAAAGTATCTATTATTGTAAATAAATTTGGAAAGTGAATGCTATAACAAACAACGGAAATTAAATTACAATCTATAACTACACCGCGAAAAGTTTTCTTCGGGTGACGAAAACTTTTTTTCCCGCACAAATTTCTTCTGCCAAATATTCTTCGACAAACTTATCCCTTGATAATTAAATTTCCCCAACAAGGGTGCCCAACATGCGTAACTAAAATTTTTTTATTTTTGTTTTGCTTGACCTTTCCCCCAAAATATTGCCTTATTCCATACCACCGGACAAAATTTTGTTGGGAATAAGTGACGAACATAATATGTTTAGTGATGAAAGTTTTCCTAATGGAAATTTTCTCTGTCGGATTTTTTCATAATAAAGTAATTAAAATTTCCTAAAACGTAAAAATCTTAAAATAAATCTTATTTTTTTGTTATAAACCTATAGAAATGTTTTAACATATCCATGCAAGATGTAACAATTTACAATTGGTGGACAAAAATTGCTGACATAAGGATTAGAAAACACAAAGTCGATATTTTTGATGATCTACCGCTATGCATTCTCACCTTTGACATTATATTTTGATCAGAATTTTAAGTCGGCATTAAAAGAAAGAAAACTGATGAAGTATATGTTTTAAAAGGGTGGCAAATATCTTTATGGTTTTTGTTGTATATTCGAAGGAAAGTTATCGTGACTTAACGCAAAAGTTCATCATTTTTGCTCTGATAAGACTTGCTCTTGTGGGATGGTGTAACAACATCTGTCAGGCAGGAGATCACTTTAACAACAGCAGAATCTATTTAAAAGGACTTTTAAAAAACACAATCGTTATAATTGCTGTCATTTGAGTTTGTTTTATTAATATATCGTCATTCTTATAAATCAGCCTTGACGTACGAATAGATTAAGATGCAACTTCAGCAGTATTTACCTTAGTGAAAGTTTTCTGAAGTGGTTGTTATGTCATTTTAATCTCTCTCACTTAATAGTTCTGGTAGATATTATTGAAATTATTAGCGCTCCTCATCATTGAGGAGTCACATTTTATGTTGAAGCATTATTTGACTACACAATAATTAACAAAGAATGCGTGGTTAATGCGCTGAATTTTGGCGAATTCTAAACTTGCAATCTAAGGATTGAAAGCCAAAGATGGTGTAGCTGTGAGCAGCGTCGGTTCCCGTAAATTTTTCCACGGGCTAACAACTAGTCTACAACATTGTTCTAGGTTCTAATTGTGAGATTATGATAAACAGTTTCCGATAGAAATTTATAATGATGAAATATCTATGTTACCCTTAGTTTAATTAGTTTGTTAGAAAAACAAATTTCTGGAGGTTACGAAAGATTTTTGGGATTATTTTTTTTCAAGATCATCAGATGCAGTGGAAGGCCTTTGTCTCGCATGTATACAACATGTGTGAAAACACCGCATTTTTTTTAGAATATAGCTACTTAGCTAGATAACTTGCCAATGTTTACAAAAGCTTACAAGACATGCGCACACAATCTTGGAGGTAAAAAAGCAGGATCACATGGGATAAGATGGTCATTATTGAAATTCATGCAGATCCCAAAGGCGCTGAAGTTAACTTTTTATTAGCTATATTCTCTTTTTTTAAACAAAAAACAGTTCCACCAATTTTAAGCGAATATTTCGTTTTTTAAATGAATTCGTGTGACTTATGAAGTCTGTTGTTTATATTTTTTAGCTGCAGGAATGAGATTGCGTATATCTCTTGTTCTCATCACACAATTGAAACAAAACATAACATAACGAGACTTTTCATCTTATTATCTTACGTTAGGCCTATTAATTTCTTTTCCAGATGTTATGACGTTATTGTGATACGATAAAAACAAAAGACTGCTTATTTTAAAGTGTCTTAACAATGCTATATATGGGATTCTTTCCTAATTCCTAAATTATAAATATTGCAAAAAAAAGTTTTAATTTTTGTAATAAAGAGGCATGTATTACATGGGAATATAAAAATGTTCGGAAATCATCTCGAAAATGTTTTGCAAATATTTCGTATATGTGATGATTATAAGTATCTATGTAACACACTTTCAGCTAATTGTTTTGCTGTTTGTAATTTCATTTTTGTTAGGATTGGAATTTGTTTTATATCACATAATGCTACTAATTAGGAGAGAAAAAACATGTACTTGTTTATCTATCCTTCTCAACCAGATCTGCTTTGCAAGTTTTTATCATAAGAGAATTCCCATAATTAAAACAATGTATAATAAAATTCTTTTATAATATAATAAATCTTTTTTTAATCCTAATTCACTTCGATTGAGCGAAATTAACTTTTTTATTTCCCAATGGAAAGACTGACGGAATAAAAAATAAGTTGTGCTGAGAAGAGGATAATGATTTGAATACTTGAAAGCTAATCCACGGGTCACTGACTAGTCTATATTATAATACCCACGTCTGTCACGCAAAATGGTACCGAAATTAGCGAGACGCACGCAATGCGGTATAAAAAGGACGGGCAAAGCCGTAGATTTTTTTTGACAACGTAATAACAAGTATTTTTCTATAAAGCCTGGTTTACACTGAAAATTAATTCTATTTTTTAGGTTAGAACAAGAAAACAAGCAAAATGAATCAAGTCACAATATTTCTGTTCATCTTTGGATTGGTGACAGTTTACAGTTTAAGTGATGAAGAAATCGAGAAAGTGAAAAATCTAGTTGATGCAGGTAATATTTTTTTTCAGATAGTTAAAGAACTGTTCATTAGGGATTCACTGATTGCGTGAGTGAGAGGAGGCAAGCCTGAGGGAGGAAGGGGGTGGGGGAAGGCGACACTGATAAATCCTTTCGACTTTCATTTCTTCCCATTAATATTTCGAATCATTAAAAACACGTTAATACATTTCTAGGAAATATTTTTTGTTTCATAATATTTTTATAATATAAGTCTGACGTTAGACCTTTCCCCGATTAAAATCCGCCTGAAGCATTTAGAGGGTATATTAGCAATGCAGAAAAATTGCAAGAAAAACTGTTTAGAGACAACTTCAGTTAAGTGAGACAACGAGAATTGCATCTTTGAAAACCTTACAAGTAACAAAACGTGGTCATAGCACCCTCTTCGATTCGGAACTTTCCTTGCTCCAGCATCCTTAGCATGTATGTTTTTTTATGTCACTGTGGTGATAATAATTAAATACCTACAGAAGTTTTTTAATTAACTGATAAATGCAAAGGAGGCTGGATAAACAACACTTATGAATTTGCATAGATATGGCCAATTAAAAAGTCATACATTAAATCCCCTTTTAAACTAGAAACTTTGTTATCGTTGTTGTGAAAAAGAACTGAATATTATATTTCTACCTATCCTGGAATTATTACACCATGATTCGCTGCACGTCTCGTACATTCACTGCATTGATAGTCAAAGTTATCTGCAGACAAATGTACGTTTTGCTTGAGCCGTGATGTAACAGGGCGGATCTTTTTCTAAATACATTATATCACCATGATAGGCAGTCTCCAATCGAAATTGATAGTTATTAGATGTCCATGATCACATCAAGTCTCATTTTCAGTTGACATTACTGCTTCAATCAGATGTCTATCTAGCTTTATAACACAGTCTGTAAATTCCTTGTAATATCTGTGACGTCAAAACTTCACAGACTTATTGATACTCAAGCGATGCTACTGATAATACGGAATTAGACATATTGCGCTGACGTTGAAGGACCTGGAAACTAATTTGTGCGGTAAAGAACGTAAAGAAATTTCCGTTTTAGTTAGCTGTAGCTAGGAGAGAAAAGTCAGTCAACTTTATTGCCATCTTAACATACTTGTCGTTCCATCTTGAAAGTAGATTGTAAAAGTGAGAACACAATAATGAGAAAAATATTATTTAATCACTATCAATTTCAGTTGGAGTCTGCTTATCATGGTGATATTATGTATTTAGAAAAAGATCCGCCCTGTTACATCACGGCTAAAGCAAAACGTACATTCGTCTGCAGATAACTGTGACTATCACTGAAGTGAATGTACGAGACGTGTAGCGAGTCATGGTTTAATAATCCCAAAATACACGCTTTTTTATAAGAATATTAAAGTTCTAACCAGGCTGGTCATTATTCTCATTTCTCTAATGTTGTAAACAATAGACCTATTGTTTTTAACCTGAAAACTCAGCCTGATATTTTTATAAAGCATAATCTTGAAAGAAAAAGCGTGAAAATACAACAAGTCCATGCTTAGTTGCCATTAAGTAAATATTCAACGCCAGTGGATATTTTGTTTTCATTTTTCTAAAATAAAAATCAGAGCTGTAGTAGACAATGTTTTCTTTTTTTGAAAGAGAGAGGGAAAGAGAGAGAGAGGGGAGGGCGTGGCTCCCTCCGCCACCAAAGCTACCGCAACAAAATTTAACGTAACCATGTTTTTTAAAGCTTGATTAATAAAACAGTTAAAAAATTTATACAAATTCAAATATGATTACGTAATTCTACATTCTGCCGAAAATTCCCTTTTGAAGGTTTAACATAGCTTGTCGTTTCTATTTCCAACCATCATGCGAATCCTTTTTCAATTGTGTTATACCATTCTCAGGTGTAAAACTTCAAACATAAACTAAATTAAATATTGGACTATATTTTAAAAATAGATGCTGACTTGTGACATATTCCTGGAGCTTACAGAAGTGAAAATATTTGGCTTATAAATTCTTTTTTTTTTTGTCTGAAAGCCATTTAAAAAATCTTTTGAATACTGATAAAGGAACCGTTTCAATTCTGTGAAAATTTTGTTTAGGTTTACAAGGTTAACTGGAAAAGAGATTTAGAACTGTGAGGCCAAATGCAGCAGTTTCTTCATAGTTTTTTTTTATTTTTAATGGTTGGGGCATTGTTATAAGTAAATGTTTTAGGTTCACATTGAACTAATGGTGAATTATGAAGGCTTGACCAGCTTTTAACCATAATCTTTCTTTTAAAATGTCTCAGGTAACACACTTAGGCTACCTTGTACAAGATGAATACAAATGCCAGTTAACCTAGAGATTCAAAGTAATAAAAGTTACTATTTAACCGTGTAGAATTAACACTAAAAATTTTAAGGTAAGCCTGAGATTTAAACACACCTTTAAACTAATTGCCGTTCCCCCACCCTCAACCCCACCCTCAACCCCCACCCTCAACCCCCCACCCTCAACCCCACCCTCAACCCCCACCCTTAATCTTCACCCTCACTGAGAATAAAAGACAAGGTCCCTTCCTTTGAGATAAGTTGTGGTGTAGGGATACTCCTCCTGATTTCAGTGGTATGAAGGTAAAGAAGGGAAGATATTTTAACGTTATAGAATTACTGAAGCGAGAGATGGATGTCGTGGTAGCGAAGAAACCAGTTGCAGCGAAGCCAGTAAAAACAACCCCACATCCCGATCTTGAGCTACAACATTCAGTTGGTGAGTGTACCTCCGTATTGCATAGTTGATCATTGATATTTATTTTGCAACGTGATTTATTTTGCAACAATTAATTTTTTCTAAAATTTTCTTTTACTCAGGGCGTATTTTTTCATTTTCCGTTAAAATTGATTTTTTTATTTGACAACCCGGAAATAAAAGCCTAAAGTGTTCTTATTTTTTCACATATTCATCCAAGAATTTTTGTTCTCGTATTTTGAGCATAGTACATTACAAATATTTGCGATGCAAAGATGATATAGCTACCCCTGTTTTTCGTGGTTTTTTTCAAGAAAACAAATGTGTTGTTGTTTTAAAATTGTTGTAATACTGCACGTGAGGCTTTGGTAACTCGGATAGAGAATTCCTTAAAGCCAATTTGTCAAATTACTCCTTGTAAAAACTTTCGCCTTCATCATGTGCAGCTTGTTATCTCGGTTAATTCATTGTTTATTCAGATATATTTACAAATGTTTCAAAAAAAATAATAATAATAGCACACATTGTTATTAAAATTATTTCCTCGTGGTGAACCTTTTTTTCAAGTGTTACTCTGGCTTATTTTTAGATTTGTGTTTTGATATGTACGGTTCCAAAAAATGTAAGGTTTTGAAAGGATATTTGGATTGTGATAAAGACAGAATGCATGAAATGTGTGAAAAAACATGTGGCTTTTGCGGTAGGTTGCCGTCATTATCTTCGTCGTCGTCATCGTCGTCGTCGTTTTTGTTGTCGTTGTTGTTATTGTTGTTGCTGCCGATGTCGTTATTATCGTTAGAAATGTAGTTGCCGTCGTTGCTTCGGTGTCATTGTCGTTGCCGTTGCCGCTAATGTTTTTGCTGTTGCTGTGATGTTTCGTTTTCACTGTCGTAGTCGTGGTCGTTGTCGTTGTCGTTGCCGCTGTTGTTATTAATTATATCTTTTTTATAGGAAATCATATGAATCCGATGGTCCAATGTCACAACACGGAATTTGGATGTTGTAATGATGGATTGACAGTAAAAACTGATCCTTTTGGATCTACCTGTCCAGGTATTCAACTTTGTTAACAATAAATTATTTCTAAATACGCGTCTCGTCTTGTAAACTAAGGTCACAGCGAATGTTTATTTTCCACGGTGATTGCTCTAGCTTGCAAAGACAAAGTGGAATCACTGTGTGTCGACCATGTGAGTGACTGTAACGAAGTCGGAATGGTCGGTGAGTGGATGCGACTGAATTGCAAAAAATCATGTGATCTGTGTAAAAAAGGTAATTTATGTATTACAGTTTGCATTTAGTCAAAACGAAGCCTGCTCGGTCACTTACCTAGGATAGCCTCTTCATTTCCTATTGGTACTGGTCCTTCAAGGAGGTCTTATTGTATTGGAAACTCCCATAAGAACTACGGAAGCCGTGCAAGCACAACAAGCTTTAAGCTTTACAACCATCTAAAATATCAGTTACCTTTTTATGCTAAACGCTAAACAGAAATAATGTTGTAGTCTTGGAAATCGTTTGACCTGGAAATGAACCCTTGACCTTCCGCTCTAAAAATGCTTTTTAACAAGGCTGCTAGCTGGTTATCAAGAGAAATGTGGTTTAACTTTTGATAATAAGAATGTCACACTATTAAAAGAGAAAATTAGAGCACCCTCTTGTTCCTGCTAGTCAGTGGCCACCAATTGTTGAGACTGGCTACTTGGGAGTTATACGATGAAATTGAGAGCTTTATACACTTTCGAATCTCCTCCGCGGATACTCTAGGAAACAAACAGCCATCAAAATAAGGAATATCTACCACCTAAAAAGAACACCTGCGCAAAGAAAGAAAAATTATTTAAGTATATTTCTGGTATCATTTAGGTGAGAAGAAAAGTAAGGTAGCAGTTGATTCGAATTGTCACGATGACAAAGAGCAAGAGCAATTTTGTCCTGGTTGGAAGGCTGAAGGGTTGTGTGAACAAATCCCACAGATGATGTCAATACATTGCGCAAAAACATGCGGTTTATGTTAAGCGAGACACTCTGTTTACAATGTTAAGCAATGTAATTTAATGGGCGAGTCGATACAGCAAACGAAGAATCATCAAGATGCATTTCAATTTTTCTTTCTGAAAAAACAAAAACAAAAAAAAAGAATTGTTGTTATTTACGAAAACAAAGTGTCCTTTTTATGTATGTTACTGGAAGTTTTGACTTTTACTTTTCTGAATTGAAATGCACCTTTATGTTTCATGTTGAAATTTGAACAAACAAGACTTGGTCTCGATGACTACTGCACCATATCATTTAAAGTATTTCAGTAAAAGAAGCACGCACGTATTAACGTCTAACGGATCAAGTTTTGTGTAACCGTGGAAATTAAAAAGAGTTTCATAGTGAAACGTTGGTATCAAGTTTTTCTTGTTTCTGATTGGCTGTATAAAATCACTTGATATTTGTTTTTATTAGTCAACCTTATTCCTAATTATTCATTAACTATTACTTTAGTCTGTGTAAGAGCGCTTGTATACCTCTTTCTTTAAAATAAATGACAAAAGCGATTTAACTAAATAGGCATTAACAGCAGGATATTTTATTGCCATCAATTTTTTTTATGATAAAGTATATAACGTATGGTGTAAACGCAGGTTTAAGTAAAAGTAAAGGTATAATCACACTAACAGAGTTTGGTAAGTAAATATTTTCAGTAGAATGTATGAAACAATATTTTTTGAGGACAGCTATTTTGACTTTAACAGCAGTGAACGAACAAAAGTGATTAGCCCGTATTTTTAATTTGGTATAATAAACCACGTCTTATGGCCTCACTCACCTGTGTAAGAATTTTGGTTTTGTATTTTTTTAACACATCGAGACTTGTAAATAAATGGTCTATGTAAATCTATTCTTTCGGATATTTTTGTGTATTTATTTGCAGTCAACCAACTTCGAAACCAGTGTAGTCCGTAGATCAAAATTAGTAGTCGATGATATAGAACGCTTAACTAGAAACGTATATAAAGCGTGTAATGGAAATAGAGCTTTAATCGCATCCCTTCAGAATGTAACACACTCCTTATCCACGACGTCGGACATAATGTATTGCAAAAGAGGGTCGAATCGCGACGTTCTTTCTACAAGCTATTATAAACACTGCTTCTAAAACAGACACACGCACTACGAACTTGTCAATGTGCACTTGTCCTTGGTCACACATAAATTTGGTTATTTGTTTAGGTTCAAAATCTTAAGTTATGCTATCTTCCTGCACTCCTGATTTTTTAACAACGTTAATCGTATAGATTGTTACAGCAGACATTTCAGAAACTCTCAGTAGCGTATTTTCGAACACTGTTTACTCAGCAAAAGCAAGCAAGTAAGTAACAGGAAGTTCTAACGTCCCTAAGGATTTCATCTTAACGGTTGGTTCTTCTTCCCCTCCGACGGGAACTAAGTTCCATTACCCGCTAGAGATACGTATAGCGTTGCTCTAACTTGCTTGCCGGTCACACAAGCCAATTGGCGGTCAGTAGATGGTTCCAAATGGGCTGACAACACTACATTACATAAGAAAGTGCGCCGGAGTAGAGACTCAAGTGGAGACTCGAACCTGAATTCTTCTGACTACAAGTTGAAAGCGCTACCACTACACATGTTTTGAAACTTCTAGAAATAGCTATACATCGGCCTTATGTTGACATTTTTTTAATATTTATAATTGAAAAATAACATTAAGATCTTTTTTTACACCACGCTACAAGACCGCTCACTGTTCGAGGCCGGTGCAAAAAAGACCATTACATAGCGGACATTTATCTGTAAATGTAATTATATCTTATATCGCGATACATTTTTCCACTAGTTTCCCACTGCTGGTAAATGAAAAAATCGGAGTAACTGAATGTACATAATCACGAAAATACATTTTAGTGTTCGAAGAAATTGCTCAATCATGATTGGGCGAAAAAACAGTAGAAACATTTTCTTCATCCTGAGAAATCGAGCTTCGAGAATTTTTATAAACCCACCATCTGCTCTTGGGAGCGCCTCATGCAACAGCCTGAATAGACGTTTTCATGTATTCTTGTGTTATTATATATCTATTCCAAACGCAATCATTGGAAAGATATCATAAAATTACCCTTTCACGTATTGACAGCCATGGAAGTTGACTCAGCCTTAAAAAATATCCCTATTTTCGCTCTATTTTGGCTTTTCCCATGTAAAAGAGTCATCGTTTTATGTCATATCATAGCATGAACATAAGCTATCGTATAACAAAACAAAAATGTAAAAAATAGTAGTTATAAGTAAACCAACTGGCTACTCACGCCCTGTTACGCCACCTCTTTTTACGCCATTTCCTCATATTCGCAATCTTCGTGATGTAGCGGGAAAAATACCAGCCTTGGATATCTTGGCCGTAAAAAATAAGAAATAATTGCAATATAAGCAGGTAACTTAAAAACAATTAGGGTGTAAATAGATTTGTCTATGAAGAAATTCATATGGTAATATTACTACAGCTTGTTTATAAAAGCGAGATAGTATTTTTATTGCCACTAAAAAGAAGAGTATTGTAATGGTAAGCATCTACGATGGAGGGTGAATTTCCTTTGGGCCGTATTGTCAGTCAGGCGTGTAATATAAATTGAACAAGAAAAAAAGCGCGAAACCAAAATGGCTTCGGATGATGAAGTGTTTGTTGACACAAATAATCTAACTTATGTTAAGCAGCCCACCATCGCTGATGGCGTCGCATCAGGAAGTAAGGCTGCTAAAGCAATTGTGAAACATCCTACATATTGGGACATGGTACAAGAGGTTATTTTAAAACATGGTGGAAGAAGTGGAATTTCTAAATCTAAGATATGTGATCATATAAAAGAAGTTTATCAACTTGAAGCCAGCAATCAGTATGTTGTTAAAGCGATAAAATCTGGACTGGAGAAGAACTTTATTGAGAATACCACAGGTGACAGTTTTTGCGAACTTTTAAAAACATTTTTATAATACAACGAACAAGCAAAACAAGTTTTAGTTAAAAAACGGTATATAGCAAATATGGTATTATATCTCTCCCAATTTAGGAAACTTTTAGGAGCGAAAAACCTTTTTCATAAAACTGTCCAGAAAATAAAAGTTCGCAAATTGACTTTATTTTTGGTAACTTCGACGTTATATTATTAGTAAAAAAGTCAATAAAAAGGTGAGCAAATTCCGTCTTGGTGGGTATTATATTTTTACGTTCGAAAACTCTTTACTTGACGTTTTAAACAAGTATGGTAGATGACCAAATAAACGCCCCTACTTCAAAAAATACCCAGGGTGAAACCTATATAATGATGTCGCGGTTACCATTTTGCGTGACAGACAGACGTATAACATAGATAATTGAAATAAGTTGATGGCTGATATTAAAAAAACTGCTAAGCGGAATTCAATCTTACGAATAACCGCCTCTTCTGAATAATCGCCCTTTCTAAATAATCGCCCTTTCTAAATAAACCCTCATTCTAAATAAACGCCCATACTAAAATATTTGCCCAGGAAATAATTAATTTTTCAAAATTTATTTGCCGAAGGTTTAAAATTTGGTCAGGAGAAAAGTTTGAGAGGCTAATATTGTAGCTGACATAAAATATTTACCGTTTTTACTTTTTTACCGATATTATTATTATTTATTTTAACCTCCACATTCTTGATTGGAACACACGAAACCTGTTTCTCACAAATAATGATTTATAATATCCGTTATAGAAACTTATAGAATTGTTGAAACTTTTATAACTAGACCTTTGTTATGTTTAATACAAAATGGACAAATAACAGTTAGTTAAACTTTCAATTTCTCTAAATTTATGTTTTAGGTAATGGAGCAAGTGGATCCTTAAAGATAACAAAAGAACACAAAGAAACTCTTAAAAAATTAGAATCTGTAAGAGTTAAAAAAGAAAAAGAAAAAGCGAAAAAAGAAAGTAAAGAAGGTAAAGAAGTCGAAAAACCGAGAGGAAAAAAACAATCTAAAGATGATTTAGACTTGCCAAAAGAAGTGAAAAAAACTGCAAAAAAACCTCCGCTTCCGAAAGGTACCACTGATTTTTTTCATTTCAGCGTGAAAAATTCTTACTGAGAAGTCGTTTGTTTACATTTTAACCATTTGCGACAAGAACGTATATTTAATACATTTTTAAATATATATTATTAATATAGTATTAAACCGAGGAAAGGGTTCAATAATTGATTAAAATTTCCAGACAATGTCAGCAGGACATAATTTCCTACTGCTATGTTGATTGTGTTCAACGTTTTTTGTTTTTTTACAACAAGAATTTAAGCATGTTCTAAATATCTACTAGCAATTGTCAACGCTATCTAAAAAACTCAACACCATATAACTGTTCTGGAAAATACTGAAAAATTTCAGGAAAATAGAACTTTTAAAAACTCTCGTTAGAACGTAAAGCAAGATGTCGATTCACTTTTCTTATTGAATTTAGAGATTTATTTCTGCCGAGCAGATCAATTCAGGAAAACAACCATTCATATTCTAGAACACAAGATGGAAAGAGAATAGTAATTTGAATTGAAACTTTATTTTCAGTTACGGATTAGCTAATCAATTCTGAATCAACTAATTGAATGTCGAAATGGGTAATAAAAAAACTCGAGTTAATTTAACGGAAATTTACTTTCAGTACAGACTACACAAGCAAAAAGACGGATAGCCATGTTTATTATTGTCAGAGGGTACACCATCTCTCTTTAAACCTCCTTGCTTGTACCTTTCCTCCCTTAATCGTTACCTCTTTTTACTTACACAAGCAAAAAGACGGATAGCCATGTTTATTATTGTCAGAGGGTACACCATCTCTCTTTAAACCTCCTTGCTTGTACCTTTCCTGCCTTAATCGTTACCTCTTTTTACTTACACAAGCAAAAAGACGGATAGCCATGTTTATTATTGTCAGAGGGTACACCATCTCTCTTTAAATCTCCTTGCTTGTACCTTACCTCCCTTAATCGTTACCTCTTTTTACTTTTCTAGCTGGCAAAGAAAATAAAGAACCAGAGAAAGGCAAAACAAAAGGAGGTCAAAAGACGTTAAAAGAAAAAGCAAAAACGCTTAAAAAAGCTAACAGTACTGGTGATTTGAAGAAGAATGCAACTGCTAGTGTTGATGATGTAGAACCTGAAACATCCAAGAAATCAACATCGCGAAAAGGGAAAACAAAGCAATGAATCTCTTCTTTTCTAATGATTTATGTAAATAACGTTTGAGAATTATTTTAGCACCGGTTCTTTTGTTTCAAGTATGAAATAGTTTGTAAAAAAAATAAATTATTTTTACTATATTCTCAATTTCTGGCTTACCTAAAGAGCTAACTAAATATAAATGCTCAGATTTACCGTAATAGAAATAATGCTCTTTAAAATATCTATACACAATAAATAAAAGCTAATATGGGTTATCTAAGAATATGAATTGATCTGGTCTTTAATGTATTGATTTGGTCACTAAAATATACTCGTGATCAGATGTGCTGTAGCTAATAAAAATAATGCCATTTAAATTATTTTTAAATTACTCTCAAAAAAACGCGAACATAATATTTGTATTTTCATTGTATCTAAATAGATGATTAACTTTTAAAAACTTAACAAAATTTGGTAAAATATCTATACAGCCAATAGGAGTAATCTGAATTGATCTGGTCCTTAATGTATTGATTTTGGCAGGTTTTTTATCATAAATATGTACTAAATTATAAATGACATACCGAAGCCCTGCGCCTACGAATTATCATATTTTAAGGGAAGCAAGCATTTGCGTAAGAAACTTTTGCGTTTGATCAAAATAAAAAATAATTCTCAAATGTTTATTTTTGTGCTCTGAGAACAACACCACGTGTCATAATTATTTAAAAGGCATACGTCCGTCCTTGCAACACGTGATCACTTTTCCACCTTGTTCCAACTAGCTTTTATAAATTTACATATATTTTGTTTTATGACAGCGAAATTCTCGGATACCATTTCTGAGTAAAACATTTTGCGATTATAAAAATTATTTACCCAGGATAGCCTCTTCAGTTCCTATTGGTACTGCTATCAACGAGGGTCCTGCGAAGGGGTTCCTAGTGTATTTAAAGCTCCCATTTTTTGAGCTACGAAAGTCGTGCAAGCACAGCAATCGCCCAACCGCCTAAGATATCAATCCTATTCTCATGCTGAGCACACTTTTATAGTCTCTAGCATGATTCGGCTGGAGTTTCAGAGAAACTTTTGTGGTTCACGGTTGACCTTACTTACGTGGGTAAACATTGCTTGTGATGCCCGTCAGGAACAGAACTCGTGATTTTAAAAACAAAAATATATATTTCGGTAATCTAATGTTTTTACAATTTTACATAGTTTTGAATTCCATTTTTCTTTCCACTGCACAAATTAGGGAAATATAATAATAGCTTCATAAACTGTATCTGGCCAAAGTTTGGAGACACCCTCCATTGAAAAACTGTTTCTGCAGAAAAAAAAATTCGAGTTCAGTATCGTTTATCACCGTGTTATAGATAATTCTCTAAACTCTTCTGATTTACTCTCCTGCAGATGTTGATCCAAGTGAATTGTACATTCATTAAGGGGCTTTCTGGTTAGACTCGTAAAACAGTAGCGTACACCTTCTGTGACAAAAGCATAACCACCATCTAGAAAGTCTCCAAGTCCTCTGAAAAACCTCCACCAGTTTGACTTGTGTTTTGAAGGTTGTGACAAAAAATTCTAAGATCAGCTCTTGACATACCAGCGATAAAACTGCCAGTGTGGGTAAATACTCGCCGTTGTAGTGAGTTCGTGAAGCACACACCTCCCAAAATACTGTTTTCTCTACAAACAAGGTATACCCGTTTATACAACCATAAATACTGAAACTAAAGGACTTAAATTTGTCGTGTTTGTCAAAGATGCCACAAAAATTCAGACCAGGAGCGCAATAACTTCTTCTTGATCTGTCCAATCTTTCTGGGTCAAATCCCTTAGAATTTCAATCACAGTGAACTTCGTGCGATCTTTTCCGATAACCTACACAAAATCCATATACGCCTCATTAAGAGGAAATCCCAAGCGAAAAGGTTATTTCAATAATGCTTACCGATTGATACATCACTCTCCATAAACTCTCAACAAACCTTTCTAATTGAGCTTTGTAACACATTTTCTGCGGGTTTCTCTTCAAAGTTTAAAAATGGATTTAAATTAATTTATTTCCTTTATTACCGGGAAGTTAAACCAATCAAACAGCAGAACAGACCAGCCTGTCCCAGGATCATTTCTTTGCGCCGTCTCGGATATCAAAAAAGCGAAAAATTACCCCAGTAACGAAGTTGATCAGTTATTAATATTATAACATTATTTTCACAATTATAATAAATTTCTTAAATCTCAAAAAAATCAGAGTAAAGTCATCAACACAAAATCAGAAGTTCGATAAAGCTTAGATTCATTAAAGCATACTACAAATAAGTCAATAATGATTGAATATTACATACCCAATTAAAAACATTCTAACAAATCAATAAAATGATTATATGTTCCAACTTCTTTTTTATACTTGTTGGATCTCCAAGAGTACAAATGACTTCATTAATATGTTCATTGAAGACATTTTTTGCTATTACTTAAAAACAACTTTTCTGTTGATTTTATTAAAACATCGTAAACTTTTGATATTCATCTCCAGTAACTTCTATCCATCTATTTCCCACCATCAGACAGATCCTTATTTGTTTAAATTGGCCATCACCTCCATGCCTCGTCCACTTTACTTAAATTTTATATCCTTTTTAGCACTAATTTTACCTTTGACAGTTTTTCTCTTAGTGATTGAGGCAGGTAGGGTGTTGAATCTATTTGAAATACTGATTGTTCTATGACTACTGCTACTACAGGCATGTCTGGTGTCAGCTAGACAAAACATTGAAGATCTCGTGGCAAATGATGTCGTAGTTACTGTCAAGGACGAGCAGGACATAAGCATTTCAAGTTCCTGATTAACAACTTCCTCTACTAAGACTTCACGTTCACGATGAATAGACGACGGTTGATAAAATAAGTCACATGACGAGGGCACTGACGGAAAGTTAAAAAAGTGCGAATTAAATGTGTAAAATGCTGGACCAGATTTTAGAATTTTAGTGAAGAGAATTTGGGACCATATGCATAGAAGTGTTAAGTACAGAAATGATGTGTAAAAAGAATGTTTATTTTTCATCAGTCAACGAACTATGGAAATATCTGCAATAAGAACATCCCATACAAATACTTACTTTTCCCAATCACTCACCACGTTGTAGCTAGCCAGCAATCTTTCAATGTCACAACGTTTTTGTACCAACATTTGGCTTCTTTATGGCAAATTTGTTTACGGCGCATGAATAAATTATTTCAATGAATGTAAACCAATCATGTTACAAAACTCGCCAGCCTGTACCGGGGGGTTCTACGCCGCTGGCTCAACACATTCGGAACAGGTGGGTTAATGACCCTAAGGCCTAATATCTTTTCAACGATTCGTTGAAAGCACATGATCTTATACATTTTTTTAGCCATCGTTTTAAGATCATCACAATAGGAGTAAAGGCTAAGCAAATTGTAGAACAAATATTTTTTTGTATATGGATAACAACCTCGACACCCCCGGGCTCTTTGTCTTCTTTTTATAACGGAACAGCGAAACGAAATAGCCCTGGCACAACCTCGACCCCCGGGCTATTTGTCTCTTTTTTTTCTTTTTCTCGCCGTCCCTTGTACCAAAAAGAGAAAAAAGCCCTGGGATCGAGGTTGTATGGATTGTATGGATGGGTTTCAAAATCAATTATGTTTTTTATTGCTTTTCTGCCTAAGTGGATTTTTTTTACGGGGCTAACAACTAGTCGTATACATGAACACACTATTACACATACGTCTCCCCTAGTTAGTGACGTTGGGAACGCTGTTTTCAATGGTACTCAATTATGTTTTTTTAACGCTGTTGTTAAAGCGTTTAAAAGTTTTTTGATATATTATATTTTATATTTCGACGCCTGTTTTCATTCCATATTGGACCGTGCACGGGAAGCTTAAAATCCGAAATATTTTAGTTTGTACAGGCTTCTCATTTTGCTTAGTTTCAAAATCTATTGCGTTTTAGGTTAAAATATTGCATCCATTTTCTGTAAAATATAGCAAAAAAAAAATTTGTCAGGTTAGAAGAAAATTGGCTTAGGTGTGAATTTGTTTCAAAGGAAATGATAATCGATTGTTATTTAAAGTTTGATATATTTAATACCCACTTAAATCAAAACAGTTTAAAAAGTGATATTAACTGTTGAATATTGCATATAAAATATAAGATGAAATAGATGAAAGAGTAAATTTAGGAAATATAATGTTTTACAGATAGTGTTAAATGATTGCTAAATTCATCGGCAAGGTAGAAATAATCATTTTATTATTTCTACTTCCTTTAAAAACATAGCACACAGCTCTTCGAATTCAAGTCTTTAAATGGCTCGACTTCTGTTTGTATTCTTCTCTTATTTCTGCTTCTGTTGGGGAAATGGAACTTTCTATCAATTGGAAAATGTTAACAAGGTGGATGGAAGTGTGTTAAAGATCATCACAGCATCGATAACACGTTGCGCGCTTGCTTGTGAACGGAATTCTCTATGCTCAGTAAGTGGAATCACTGTTGTCAACGGAGTCGCAACAAGTACTTGCATACTGTTTCAACGAGACAAAAATGTTTGGGCTAGCAGTAACATTCTGTTAATTGTACCGCCGCAAAAACCAAGTACTGATAATTATGGTGGGCAACAAAGTGTAACTACAACCCAGACAACAGGTAGGTCAATGCTGTACCTTGCTATAATACTCGACCCTGCACGTTATTAGTCAGTATTCACAATCAACAAAAGAGTAGACAGATAGATATAAGAATGTGGATACTTTACATGGCTAGTTTCACAAATATCGAGGGATGACAATGGGATCATGATGTACCCTGTCTATTATTTTTAAGAGCGGACATGGCTTCGATGGGGATTCCTAGAGTATTTAATGCTCATTCTGAGCTACGCAGACTAAATTAAGTTCCGTGTTCTGCCAAACAACTCCCTGCAACATCCAACGGCCCACACAGTGCCCATTTCCCCAATTTCCCTTACGTAGCTTGGGTTAATCCGGGGCTATGGTAACATTCACTCGCCCTAATTGAATCGCCGCCAAGGGGAATCGAGCCCCGGTGTAACCGTAAATAATTACTCCCCGAAAAAAATTTCCTGGGAAATTATTACTCCCACACGGAAATTATTACTCCCTTGAAATCACTCTTTTATGAATGAAGTACTTTCTTCCCAGTAAAAACTAACTTTCCCAGTAAAACTAACTCTCATGAAGACATTCCATTGCAAATTTGAATGCGCGAGGTTTTTTATGCGCAAGTTTGTAATTTTCGCGCCACTTTGTAATACCTACGCTACTTTGTAATTATTTTGCGCCACTTTGTAATTTCTGCGCCACTTTGTAATTATTTTACGCAACTTTGTAATTTTTAAGCTGCGCCACTTTGTAATTCATTTCTGCGCCACTTTGTAATTATGATTAAATGATAATGATGGTGATGATGGTGATGATGGTGATGGTGATGATGGTGATGATGGTGATGGTGATGGTGATGATGATGATAGTGATTGGTGATTGATGATGGTGATTGGTGATGGTGATGGTGATGGTGATGGTGATGGCCATGGTGATTGATGATGGTGATGGTGATTGGTGATTGGTGATTGGTGATGGTGATTGGTGATGTGATGGTGATGGTGATGGTGATGGTGATGGCATGGTGATGGCCATGGTGATGGTGATGGTGATGGTGATGGTGATGGTGATGGTGATGGTGATGGTGATGGTGATGGTGATGGTGATGGTGATGGTGATGGTGATGGTGATGGTGATGGTGATGGTGATGGTGATGGTGATGGTGATGGTGATGGTGATGGTGATGGTGATGGTGATGGTGATGGTGATGGTGATGGTGATGGTGATGGTGATGGTGATGGTGATGGTGATTGTGATTGTGATTGGTGATGGTGATTGGTGATGGTGATGGCGATGGCCATGGTGATTGATGATGGTGATGGTGATTGGTGATTGGTGATTGGTGATGGTGATTGGTGATGGTGATGGTGATGGTGATGGTGATTGGTGATGGCCATGGTGATGGCCATGGTGATGGTGATGGTGATGGTGATGGTGATGGTGATTGGTGATGGTGATTGGTGATGGTGATGGCGATGGCCATGGTGATTGATGATGGTGATGGTGATGGCGATGGCCATGGCCATGGTGATTGATGATGGTGATGGTGATGGCCATGGTGATGGTGATGGTGATGGTGATGGCGATGGTGATTGGTGATGGTGATTGGTGATTGGTGATTGGTGATTGGTGATTGGTGATTGGTGATTGGTGATGGTGATTGGTGATGGTGATGGCGATGGCGATGGCCATGGTGATTGATGATGGTGATGGTGATGGTGATGGTGATGGCGATGGCCATGGTGATGGTGATGACGATGAGGAGGATGATGATGAGGATTATGAGGATGATAAGGGGGATGATTGTGAGGAGGATGGGGAGAGAAGGAGGATGAGGAGGATGAGGATGATTATGAGGAGGAGAGGGATGACGACAGTGACAAAAATAAATGAAGTTGCGTATATAAACAATTAAATCAGCGTCAGTTTTGCCAAAAATCTTTTCTCTTTTTTAAAATATAATACAAATAATACAATATAAAGACTAAATTCCAAATAAAGTAAATGAAACATAAAGAAATGAATGAAACAAAAGAATCCGCTTTTAAACACTAAAAAGCGGCAACAAAAGAAAGATTTAAAAAATAAAAGAGTTTTATATATTTATATATTTATTTATATATTTATTTATTTATTTTATATATTTTATATATAAAATACGTAAGATACAAAGTGCACAGCTTTCCTAATTACAAAGTGGTGCAGAAATGAATTACAAAGTGGCGCAGCTTAAAAATTACAAAGTTGCGCCAAATAATTACAAAGTGGCGCAGAAATTACAAAGTGGCGCAAAATAATTACAAAGTAGCGCAGGTATTACAAAGTGGCGCAAAAATTACAAACTTGCGCATAACAAGGTTCCTTTATTCATAATTTTTATACTTCGTTTTATCGATTTCTAATCTTAAACAGTTCTTTTTCTATGTTTTTCTAGAGTCTCAAGCTCCAGTTATTTTTACTTTGTTTGATACATTTTTTAAACTCAAACGTTTATTTTATCTACAACAAAATACTATTATTTACTTTTTCCGATAAGTTCTTAAGCTCAAGGTCAAAAGTTTGTTTTTCTATTATTTAAAGCTCTAATAATCTATTATTTATTTCATTTATAAATTTTGAAGCTCAAGCAGTTCATGTTTTCCAGATTTTATAAGATTTCAAGCTCCGAAAATTTTTTTCTCTCGTGATTTGTTAGCTATAATCATTTTGTTTCTAAACTCAAAACCGATTGTACTTTTTTGTATTTGTTAAATTTATTTCCTATTCATTTTATTACAGTTTTTCGTTGTAAGGTTGTAGTTATCGTGAGAAAATAGATTATCAAATGATCTTGAAATGATTATTCTAAAGTCAAGATCGGCTGCATATATACATAGAGATATCTCTGATATATACCAACCATTTATAAGAAACAATTAAAATCATTTGATTCTGAAAGCTTTTTGTATTGACAGTTCTTTAAACAACTCTTGCTTCTTATAAAAGCTTGTATATATATAGATTTTAATGGTCCCACTGAAAAAGAGAAGCCAGACCCACCCCACCGGATTTTTAACTCTTTCGGTAGTCCACTGTAAGTTCTCTTAATAAATTCTTTTTATCGGCAAAATAATGGTCATTTTTTATTTATTAAGATAGGGGAGTAAAAATTTCCTGCGGGGAGTAATAATTTTCCGATAAATAGATACTCCCGGGAGTAACAATATCCCGGGAAATAAGTACTGGGGAGTACTTATTTCCTAGTAAATTTTTACTGGGGAGTAAACTTTTAGGGGAGTATATTTTTACGGTGACACCGGTCTCCCGCACAAAGTAGGAGAGTTATAACCAATAAGCTGCCGCGCCAGAGTCAACAGGAGACATTTAGCGAGTAATCTAGAATAAGATACAGCTAGGAGAATAGGATACAATTAGATTTGAATGTCACTTAAAATGAAACTGGAGTGAAGTGGGTTGGTGCTGGTAGTTTACAATCTCGATCGGGTGTTTCTTAAATAAACTAGATAAGGTATAGAATAGAAAAGTTTTTATTTTTTTTCCTGTTTTAAGAAAATGTTTTATTTTTGTTACTATGACAAAAATCAGTTTTCTGATTTTTATTATAAAAACTGTAGCAGGTTTTACAGACAAAACGGTTATTATCCTTCATTTTTCTTGAAATAATTACTAATTAGGTATTGTTACTGGTGGCGGTGGCGGTGGCGGTGGCGGTGGTGATGGAGAAGGAGAAGGAGAAGAAGAAGAAGAAGAAGGAGGAGGAGAAGAAGAAGGTAAAATTTTTAGCCTGATTTACTTCTATTTAGTACTTAATAGTGAGAACAAAGCTCCAGAATCCAGCTCATTTTGTTCTTTTTTATAATTAGTTCTTTCCGAAATTAATTTGCTTATATGGAAAGATCTCTACTAGTGTTCGTAATCATTTTAATCGGTAAATAACAGCATTTTCGTATAGTTATTAATGTAGGTGGGAAGAGAAGGGATCACAAGCTAAAACAATGAGACTTGCAAGAGAATTTATATTCTGGATTGTTCTTATTTTATGGTAAAACTTAGACTAGGGTTGTTCCTAATTTTATAAACAATGATTTGAGACTGAAGCTGTTCTTATAAATTGTTCTTATAAAAAAAGCGTGTAGTGTATAATGCATAAAATTTAACGTAACTGCTATTTGGAAAGGGCGCTTTTAAGAGTGCGTCCAAAAGAATGAAGCGTTTTTTGATGGTTTGGGTGTTGGTTATATGCAAAACAAAGAAAAATTGAGTCAAAAGAACATGAAAACACATATAATCCGTCGTAATAACTAAATATAATACACACAACAATACTGTAAAAAAAACTACAATAAAAACAGTCACTACGGGGACAAAACACGACACTGAACGTAACAATCACAAAATAATAGGAACACCTATCCCAAGAGAATCTCCTGTGGACAATGGTGACAGGTAAACCAAGTTTTCACATAAACACAATAACGAGCGAAGTGCTACGACGCATAAACGATACATAAACGATGGCTACCTTCACTTGTGAGCCAGAGGTACCTAAAGAGCTAGCTAGAGAGCCACAACCCTAACATAAAAATAAATAATAATATACCAAACTTTAAAAGAATAAGAATAAAATAGGCTAGCTATAGCTAGCTGCCTTGAAATCTACGTTTGTAGCCAAAATCTTAAAACTGGTTTGTTTAAGATTTATACATGGCTAAAAAGCATAATGATATTTTTATCTTAACATGTGAAAATATACAGAAAATAAATATTCCTAGAGGTACAAAGTATTCAGAAGAGAAAAAAGTAAAGAAAAACAGACTTATCAACGTCAACGCCACAGCTTTCAAAATGGCCGTAGCTCAGATTGTTTCATATTCCTTCGTCCGTAAGAATCGGGTTCTGCAGAGTTTTGCCGGGATTTCCCCGAAAAAAGCTGCGCGCAACCATTTTGAACAGAATACGGCTATAATTATAGCTGTTCGATAATATTCTTTTTCATCTTTTTTTAGAAGAGGAGGACGACTAATTGTATTCATTTTCAAGGTCGAGTTATATCAAACGCTTGGCGAGTTTCTTTAATTTTTCTACATCACTTGTTTGTAAACATTATACTATTATTATTATTAATTATAAGACTAAACACTTTTACAGTGAATCCGTTTCAGTGATAAACGTGTTATTTATCCGTAACTGGTCAATTTCAAATCTCAAACCGGTTTATTTCAAATTTGAAATAGACCGGTTTTACTTCACTTTGACTTTAAGCTTGGTTTTCAATAAAGTCCATAATTGTTGTGCGACAGTTGTTATACAAATGTTGTAGAGATAGAAATAATTCTATCTCTACAACATTTGTGGTGCAATATCTCTTGTTTCGTTTTTGTTGTACAACAAGTGTTTCCAAAAAAAACGGTGACTGTTGCAACAAAATTTAGGCTATTGGAAACTAAGCTTTACATCGTTTTTATCACAAGAAAAGCCAGCGATTTTTGAATGTTATACGATTGGTTTTTTTTTTTACAACACAACAATTGTTGATTTCATTTTATTGTTTAAATCCTTATGTTTTATTTTGATTGGCTTACATTTTTAAAGATACTTTAGACACAAATATTATATCGTAAAAATGGAAGTGTCGGAAGAAGTGGTATTTTCAACCCTCGTAGTCTCCATAAAAGTTTTGTTTTGTTTAATCCGAAGTTGAGTTCTTTAATAATAAAGAATTTTATCATGCGCTATTCCTTTCTTTTTTTTTCTTCTCCTTTTAGAACATTTTTTATGTTTGACGATAAAAAATTCATAAATTTGTAATTTTACTTAAAACGAGCCCATAAAAAATATTTACAAAAAAAAGTTTTTACTCATATAATTAACACGGAATAACATGCTTTATTGGGCTATTTTGGGTTAATAAGCCCTCGTATCATTTTGTTGACAAATTGCCCTCGATACGTGCCGGCAATTTTGTCAACATTACAAATGAAACTCGGGCTTGTTAATCCCAAATATAATTTTTACATTGTGTACTTATTTTATTTGAATTTTGATATTACACATGCAGCTGTTGCGATTCCTGATAAATATTATTTCCTTTATATTTTATAAAATAGTTAAAATGTTAGGTGTGTGTATTAAAACAAAGAGAATCGAGAAATGTCAATTCGTAGTGTATTAATGGTAATCTCTTCTGGGCTCAAATATTTTGGAGAAATATATAGCACTCGGTATAATAAATTTGTATTTCTGGCAAATTATGTGATGTGTTTTTATTTTCAAGCAATCAAGCTGCTTAGAGCTGAGACTAAAATTCATTTCATTTTGGTCAAAACCAAAGTAACTGCTGGTCAACTGGCCTTAGGCTTAAACCTGAATATTAGCAACACAGTGAAAAACATCCTGTTTCTATTAAATACTTTTGATCATCTCATTGTAGAGGCTATGAAGGGGGTGGAAATCTTCTTCAAATATTATGAATTTGTGTCATTAGGAGGGTGGTTCTAATATTAGGGGTGGGAATGACTTTTTGATACATTTTTTTTTAAATATAAGCGGGTGTTAATAAATTGAAATGGGTTATAAAATTTTGTGTATGTATATATAGATTAAACAAGATCAAAATCATATCAAAAACAAAAGGAAATGAAAGTTTATAAGAATTGGAAATACACACAAGTGTCAATGACAAATAAAACCCACCTAAAGACGGTTTTAAAACACCTTAAAGATTGCAAATAACAATTTTTTCTGTAAAAAACAAGCTGTATTGTCTATTTATCAATGTGACCCCACATTTATCAGTATAAGTTTAAGTTAAAAAACTAAATAACTTTTAGTTCCAAATGTATATTTCAATCAAAGTAATTGATTTGGGTATTTTTCGCACATATTTGTAAAACCGTATGCGCCGTAAAAATTGGAGACGTTTTCGAGAAGGTTTAGCGTGTTACAGAAATAATTAAAGTATTAGTCTAAAACATCTGCACAGACCCCGATCAAAGTCCGTAAAATAAAAAAGGATGCCATAAAAGAACTGCTTCCCACATAAAGCAGGTTGTGTATTGTCTTTTTTGATAAATAGATCAAAAAAGCAAAGGTCTATTTTTAACGACAAATTTTCCTACAAAGAGCTTTATTCCATTCCCACTGCATGTATTTTGATAATGCTGCAGGCGACTTTAAAATAGTTGCATGACCTTTCGAAAAAAAAACCCAAGTTTACTTGGAAAAGTCGCTTAAACTTTTGTTTATATACTACTCGGGCGTTGACGACGTATCAGCATTCTTGTGAATATTAGATTTTTTTTGACTGAATCTAACTAGTCAAAAATGTATCATAACAAGCGCTTGGTACACAGTGTAAAAAGCCCGTTAAAAAGACACTTTGATGTTCACTGCTAATGTATGAAGAATTGTAAACAACATTATGTGACGTCGAACGTGTGATTACTTGCCGCCCGTTATTGTTAATGAGGACGATTTGTATATACTACCTATCCCAAACCATTTGATATTTCCTACTGACATCCAGAAAAATGAAATATAAAGGTTTTTTCAAGCGTGACCGTCACATCAGAGCCCGGTCAATAAACTCAACTATTACCGCCTAATTCAAACTGTAGTCTTGAATCATGTTTTGCCTAAGTTTATGTTGCACTAAAAGGTGTAGCTACTTTACTGCATTTAGCTTAAAAACAATTATTTGAAGACTTTGTTACAGCTGAATGTATTTGGGTACTTTCAACTTTTAGCGAGATGTAGCTAACATCTAGATAGCCACACTCCCCAGTTGTGCAGCTGAGTAAAAGTTATATTAGTAAAGATAACACAAAGACTAATAATGTTGGCTGGGGTAAAACGTTTTTGTACCAAACTAAGAGAGAGAGATCCGCGTCGAAACGCCGGGTTAAGTCACAAGTAACTGTTGTTGAACGCCCTGAGGAGCGCTTTATAAGAACCGGAAACTATGTGACACGGTCATGTGGGGCGCTTTAGTACAGGTATGCAGTATGTCGTAAATTAAGTGAAGCGCATACACCATTATAGTGTTGCGACTGTAACATATTTTTCAAAAAATAACTTTCCCGCAACGATAGCTGAAATAAAAACAGAGCTTACAAACCGTTCTTACTCCATTATAGCAAAAACAATCGGTCAATCGGTTTTATTTGCAGAATAAGGTTTTGTTCAACCTCGTCCCCAGGGCATTTTGTATCTTTTCTGACCCCGGGACGGCGATATTGTTAAAGTTAAAAAATTAATCATGACACTAGGCTGAGCGCCTGGTACAGTCAAACGGTGTTGCACAGGCGTATAGGGATAATATCCTTTTGAAAAAAACTTTCTCGCAAACTCTGTTTAAGTAAAAACACAAGAAACAGTCCATTACTAACACATGGCTGAGAGGTTAGTCCAGGTAAACAGTGTTGCACATCCGTGCAGGCGTGATTACCGAGAAAGTTTAAGAATTAATTGTCACAGTGAGCATAGTACAGGTAAACCACGTTGCACATGCGCATAGGCGTAACAACCTTTGCCAAAAAACAGTCTGTTGTTAACACTTAGCTAAGCGCTTACTACAGTTAAATAGAGTTGAACAGGCGTATAGGCGTAACACCCTTTTCTAAAAAAACTTCATTCCAACTTCAGTTCATATAAATAAAAACACAGGGAACAGCCTGTCGTTACCCGTCCAGCTAAAACAATCGCTCAGCCATTTTATTTGCAGAAAAAGTTTACAGGGAAATAATAAAAGATGTAGCCGCCTAGATAACTGCATTTAGCATAAGAATTATTGCTTAAGAATATTGTTGTAGCCAAACTGCATTTTTATACTTTCACTTTTTAGCCAAAGATATAGCTAAGGAGCTAGCTAAATAGCCACAGCGTCAACATAAAAATAAATGTTGGCTAGGGTAAAAAGCTCTTATACCATACAGAATAGCAATAAGTAAGGCTCTAGCTAGTTAGCTAGCTAGCCTTCAAAATCTTTGCTAAATCTGTACGTGGCTAAAAAACGTGACAATATGTTTATCTTAACATTGAAAACAAAGACAAAACAAATATTACAAAAATATGAAGCTTTCAAAAGACAAAAAGGTCAAAGAGGCCTACAAACCTCACACACGACCACTTTCAAAATGGAAATGGCCTTCGTCCGGTCGCGAAATTTTGGATTGTTTTTTTAAAGAATCAGGCGTCGTGATTGGTATACTACGCGCGAGCGGTCTAAACAAAGTCGGTAAAAATATATCGCATTTGGTATTCGTGCGTATTTTAAAAATTTCGTGTTTCCGTAACAGGACGCGTCTTTCGCGAACAGACAGACAAAATACGGCTATTATTAAAGAGACTAGTCGTTGGCCCGTGGAAAAATCCACGGTTTCGCCCGTCCTTTAAATTTACCCGTCGCAACAAAGTGGATAAAAATATATCGCATTTGATATTCGTGTTTCTGTAGCACGTCTTTCTAACTCAGCGGGGAGTCCGCGTATAGACAGACAAAATACGGGTATTATTAAAGAGACTAGCCGTTAACCCGTGGAAAAATCCACGGGGTTGCCCGTCCTTTATATATCGCATTTCGTGTTTCCGTAACAGGACGCGTCTTTCGCGGACAGACAGACAAAATACGGCTATTATTAAAGAGATGTTATAGTATAATGGTTACTATCTAAGCGCGGTACGTTGCTTAGTAACAAAAAGTCTTTAGTTTAGTTACGATTGGAATTCAGTGAGAAAATCTTTAAAATTTAGGAAGATCTGACGACAACCTGGAATTGAGAAAGGTACAAAATATTGACATTTTTTAAAGCAGCTTAACACAGACTGTGCACAATTTTTCGAGGGTAATCTTTCGACTTGATTTCTACACACCTAACTCAAGGTTGGTGAATCTGAGCACTACCGGATTGGAAATTTAATTGTCTTTCCTGCAGGCCTCTCTATCTTGATATCTTAAAGTTGAGTGATCACGATTTATAGGTAATAGACGATGCCGGTATTTCGGCCTTGATGTGACGCCAATTACCGTACTTCGGAGTAAAGCCGAATCTCCACTGGACGATATTCGCGACGATTTTTGTGACGAAAAGTAGAAACCAATTCAACTTTTCGTCATGACGAAAATCGCGACCAATCATTATTATTTCTCAATTTACAAGGCGATTTTGACGTTCAGCTACTTTCGACAATCTTATGAACCTTGTAGTGCCTTTGTTTTTTTATATACATTACTTTGTACTTTTTATATTATTTTATTTATATATTTTAATAATTTATTATATATATATTTTTTTTATTGTTTTTCTTAGGTTATAAACAAATTGTTTTTATTATTTTACTTTTTGAAACAGGTGTTTAGAATGTTATCAATAAAACTAGTTGAGTAAAGTTTACGTTTATAGCGAATAACTTTATATATTATTCGTGTTAATGTATTATTCGACGAGTAGCTTATATGTTGATTCACCATTTTCTATTGTGAAAGTAGTTGATTAAACTGGCTTATACTTTATTAAACTTGGCGTAAATTTCTGGCTAGTTAGCTTTTTTATATAGGTGTTGAATTTCCAGCTGTTGGGTAACAGCATGCTGCTGCGATACGCGTTATGCCTCTAGTAACTAGATGTATTTTATTTTAACCCTATTGTTGCTAAGAGTTGCCACCTTGTTTATCTGTTTTCCCCCATTTTTAAAGTTCTAATCTGGAATAAACCGGATTTGTTTCTTAGTACTTAAGCTCACGTGCAAAAACCAAACAATATGTTATAAAACCAATCATATCACTAACAAAAAATCAAACGTTCTCAAACGCGATTTAGATGAAAGTAATGGTTTAAACACTGCTAATGAAGTTACAAGAAAAAATGCTGACATCAACAGGTAAATAAATATGCTTATTTATTCCTTCATCTCATAGCTACTACAATTGTACCAAATTTCAAGTCATATATATCACTCTGCTAGAATGGCTAAAAAGCCCATATCAAATAAGGTTAAAGAAATCGTTAAAAATATTGTTATGACTTGACCTTGTAGTCAGTAGTAATATTATTGCTGTAGTGCTTTTTCTATTGACCTACGATAAAATACAATAACTGATTACCTCGGACTGTACCATAACATTTCATCCCCTCCCCCCCTTCAGACATTGCACAGTGTATAAAGGCTTTATATCAGATTCCTAGGCTTTTAGAAACCTTGTTTTCAACTGATTTAATATGTTCTTAAAATTGGTTTGTAATGAGATCTTTTATAAACATCTCCTGCTTTAAAGACTGGGACAATTCTAGCTATATTCAACTTTTTAGGAACAATGCCTGTAATTAGGTGAATTAAATATATGCAGTACTGGAGATTTTAGTTCCTTGAGACAGCCCTTTATGACATTACTTCTGATTTAATCAAAACCAGGACTTTTGTTGATTTACAGAGAATGAAATGCTACCTCATTTTGCAAAGTTCACTTGCGGATTTACTGGCAGAACCTTCGAATAGATCTATGTCAACGTTTTTTGTAACACTAGTAAGTAGTGAGTGGCACCAGTCTAGTGTAGCGGCACCAGTTTAATGGAGCGGCACGGAATTTGTTATAATTGTTGAAAGTTGTGAGAAAATGCAGCTCCGGGGTGAGAAAAACAACCTTATTGACCAATTTAGAGAAAGATTTTTGCGAAGCAATTGAGCTTCGCGAGCTTCGCGAGCGAAGCGAAATTGTGGAGCACGTTTGCTACACGCGAGGTATACCAAGAGAATTATTGAGATTCTCAAAATTTCGATAGAAAAAAAATCATATAAAATCAGGGTAAAGAAATAAGAATGATATTTTTACATGAAAAGGTAGGTTATTTTTTTGTCTACTAGAACAAATAAGTTTGGACTGAGCAGCTCTAATAAAAGTTAGCTAAAAATGCCAATAAATTGGCTTTGTACCCCCCTGCCCCCGTCTTTCGTACCCCCCCCCCGTGATTTCCCGATTTTCCGTTTGCCGGGAGCGAAAGACTGAGAAGTACACTCAAGCAATCAGAAAACGGCTATCGGCTAATTTGAATTATTGGCATAGTTGGAAAGCTTGTACCTTTTCTTTGAATGCGCTTCATTAAAATCGCTTCATTAAAAAGAAGATTTTAAAGTACCAAATTATCAGCTTGAATTGGCATGTTTGTGGTATCCTTTCCATGCGAAGGTAGCTAATGATGACTTGAAAGTTATTTTTACGTTTTTCCTCTTGGTTTGATGTAGCTAGCTAGCTAACTAAATTACCTTTTAGTTCCTGAGGCCACCATTGAAAATATTTTTTGCTGTCATCCTTCAATCAAATCATTAGCTAGCTACCTCTAGCTACAGTCAGAAAAATAAATTTCAATCCACAAGTATTAACAAAACTCTTTCTTTTTAAATTTTGTTATAATATTTTTAAATATTTCCTAAAACTCAAGTTGCCTCTTTTTTTTTGTTGCATCGTGGAAATAAATTTAAGTCACCAATCGAAAACTAACGGGAAAATACACCTCTTCATTCTTTAAGGTATTTGCTCATTTGTGGTTAAAAACTTTTGTAATGTTGCTACTAGTGTCTTTTTACTGATATATATATGTTCTTAATCTGAACTATTTTATCAAACAGTGGCTTTACCTGGAAGTTTTACTTTGTTTACCTACTTTTGCATGTTGTTAAATTCTTCAACACTCGAACATTTTTCAAGAAGTGAGCTATGTACGTACGAAGTGTGAAGTCACAAATTACCAACTGGACTTTTGTTTGATAATGGTGGCGACCCTTAATGTAATTATTGTTTTTGGGAGATTAAGTTTGGACATATATATATAAAAATATTTAAAAAGAAAAAAATTTAGGACTTCATCATTTTCTTTACACATCTAAAGGCAGTGATACACGATCCGATTAATCGAATTCGATTTGTCAAAATTATATTTAGCATTAAAATAAAATTGAAACTTCAACTAAAAATTTAAGAAAACGTTAGAAACGGAGTGTGTTATTTGTTACTAAACGAATTTTGGTTACAGCAAGAAGATTATTTTAATTTTCTTTGGATGTCTTCTGTTAATAAGCTCCACAGAGCGCTTCTTCCAACATCCATTCACTGATAAAAATCTCGTTAAATTCTTTTTTATCTTTTTTTGAAGACTTGATGTTTTTAAACGTCCTCTAGTAATGTTTATTTTTCATATAGAAACTCACATTTTTCTGAACGCACATTTGATGTACATATTTTAAGCATTTTGATTGGTTAAAAACCTCTCGATTAATCGAAAAAGTTGAACCGGTCCGAATTTTTTAAAAATCTAATTCGACAAGTCTGAACATGCCGAAAGCATATGATTTTTACATGATACACGATCCAATTTGTCGAATTCGACTAATCGAATTCGATTAATTGGATCGTGTATCACCGCCTTAACCCTATGTTTTTGCATTGTGTTTTTGGGAGATTAAGTTTGAACATATATATAAAAATATTTAAAAAGATAAAAAATATTTAGGGCTTCATCATTTTCTTTACAACCCTATGTTTTTGCATTGTGTTTCATGAGCTCACAATAATGTGGTATAGCTAAGTTATGATACATAAAAACTACTCTTGAATGACCCTTTAAGAATGTGAAACCACGTAATAGACCTTAATCAAATTTCGTGTTTTTCGTAACTTTTGTGTTCAGTATGGTAGATTAGTATGCGTGTCAACTGGCCAAAAAAGCCATAAGGGCAAGCTTGGGCAAATTTTTAAATACAATTTGTACTTTCCAAATGAAAAACAGTGCTTTCAATTCTGTTGTCTTGGCCACAAAAAGTAGTGATCTATATTTTATGTGGTTAGCCTCATTAATTCCAATAAATTTACCCTGTCAATTTTTTTCCAGGAGGGACAACATAGACGGTTCTAGAGTGTTAAAAAGCTTCCATTTGAGCTACGGAAACCTTTTAAATTTCTGTTCAATAAGCAACAACTGTTATGTGGGATTGAACCCATATGAATATGAAGTGAACGCTCTACCGACTGAACTACCAATCCCCAAAAGAAGACAACCCTCAAAGTAAACAGAGTTGCATGACTTTATTAATTATATCAAGCATATTGTATCTAGTAAACACTTTTTGAGCACTCTGTCCCAAAAAATGATATATATTTGTATATAGTTTAGAAATTTAGCTCTACATATCGTCCCTCAAAGGCACTGGATTTTAATGTATTTAGGGACTTTACTATATATATAATATAATATACTATACTATATAAAAATGTTTTCTGTTTCTTTTTAGATTGCGTACAATGAGAGCGACAGATGTTATCTTTCAATATGTGAGATAAAAGGAAGAAAGCGAAACCTCACACCGCGTTGTTATTGTTTTCCTTTTCAAAATTTGAAGCTGTTTTATAAATCTTGATAAAGTTAATAAATTGTTTTCGTTTCGGTAGATTGTTTGTTTTTGTTTATTGTTTCCCGTGAGTTTTCGAAACTCATTGCAGCAGATTCCGTGGCTTCAAGAAATCGGTTTTCATAACTAGTGCCGTTATTTTTACGTGAAAAAAACAACCCACAAGCTGCTTCGTTCGCCTTCTCATCTCCGAAATCGTTAACGCGAAAGTCTCTATTATTATCTGCGTTCCGGTTGAAAGAGTGTACCTTACGACGCGCATCCCCTTTAATTCGTGACATTTCCGCACAGTACGGATTGCACAACTCGATGTATTGCATTTCTTTCAGAATAAGGGTTTTAACTTTATAAAAGTATAACTTTGCATGGATTTTTGGCGCTAAAAGCTTCATCAATGTTGGATTTACGTTGGCCAACACTGACAATATTGTGATTATTATCAATATTTAATTTTATAATTCT
This sequence comes from Hydractinia echinata, assembly GCA_030067915.1. Classification (NCBI taxonomy): domain Eukaryota; kingdom Metazoa; phylum Cnidaria; class Hydrozoa; order Anthoathecata; family Hydractiniidae; genus Hydractinia; species Hydractinia echinata. Next base: position 547,976 of record JASGCC010000123.1, read on the forward strand.
GTGGAAAGAGGTTTTACGAAATTTCTCAGTAATCGTTTTTGTTTAGTTTCGCGCGATCTAAATTTCTCGTATCTTCTGAAAAGAAATATTCCGCATATATATATTGTATTTTTGCCAAAAAACCACTACTTTTGCGCAACGAGTTGTTGTTGATCCGCGGTGAGTTTATTTTACAACCTCGTCCCCAGGGTTTTCTAAGTCTATGATATTCAGTTTGGTGTATTCCCAGATATCAGCTGCAGTATTATATCAAAGAGAAACAAAAAGCACTACTATTGGCTGATTTCAATTTTGCTTGCAACGTGCGTAATGCTTCGCAACCTTTTTTTTAATTTCTAGTACTAATTTTATTAAATCGTTTTGTTATTTCATCAATGCTTAAATAACGCGTACAATAGAAAATCAAGCGGTAGGTAAAATCGTAGTTGTTATTTCGTAGAACTCTTCGTATAAGAGAGCGTAAACAAAATGCGTGCCGTCTAAAAGTCATAACCTGAAAATAATGTGATAAATAAAAAATGCATGCTAGGAACTACTTTAATAAAACAAACAAATGCTGAACTAATAAGGTAACTGATATATCAATATCATTATATCAAGGAGTTGACCTCCTTGATTATATCAACGTGTTGGTAAGCTGCAGTTTTATGAAATAATTCTTATGCTTTTGTTTGTTGGTAGAGGTTTAAACCAGCTAGAATTCGTTCAAAAAATATTAAATCTTTATATTTCAACTTTCAAGTAAGTCAATTTTCAGTGTGTTTTTTTTTTTGCTTTTATTAAATATTTTATATTCTGCTACTACCGTTGAAAAAAAAAATCAATTATTGATAACTTATATGTTGTTCACACTTGCAGTTAAACAACGGATACATGTTTAAATTTTTGCTATGGTTACCTCTATTTACGCAAATTCTTGCAAAGGAGTTGTGATAATCAAAGAAAAGGATTTTTTCATTTACACTCATCTTTTAGGTACTATATTGGGGAGCTGGAGCTGTGTTGTGCAATTTCAGCTAGACACTGTGCCATATATTTTTCTAAAAATGGCTAACCTAAATACGAAAACTGTCTGTTTCAGTAGCGTAATTGGTCCCGTGTCTGCGTAGCATTTTTTAACACCCTCGTGTAATCTATATTGTTTTAGATAGATAAAAGATTTTCAACATGTTTTAGCGCAAGAAACAACTGAAAAAAAATTTATTCATTTTACGAGATTGATACAAGATAAATCTTCTTCTTTAAAAAGAGACAGAAAACAACAGTTTTTGACTTCCGCCACCCAGCATGATTCCTGACTTCAAAGAATGAAAACACAGAACTTAATCAATAAATAACCAATATGTGTTTAACTAAGTTAATCAATAGATATTTATAAATATATGATGAGAATAATAAGAATAATATTCTGCATTCAGAAGTGCATTATGCATTCTACATACTGAGGAGCTAACCATAAAACCAGAATACTTCATTAATAGGTAAACGAAATCAGACGAGATAAAATAAATTGATGTTTGCGAGCATAAAGATTTATGATGGAAATGTTGAGAAGAAGAAATTTATTTTTATTTCGCAAAAGAATGGTTTTTTAGCTGTTGTTTTTCTGTGTGTTTTTTCTTTTGTTTTGTCATCTTTTTTAAAAGCCATTTTCTTGATATACATTCTCTCCCCTAACCCCACTTCACTTTCAATCCTTGGATAGTTTTCAAATCAAGACATTTTTCTTCCGCACCCCTCCCCACACTATTAATATTTTAGTTTTTGCCATCCAGGACAATTTCAGTTTCTGACCCCCTACTATTACTGGAGGCCTGAGAGTACATGAACAAAAACTCTCTTTTTGTCATTACTTGGTGTCTTAGTTATTGTGAAGACAATAGGACGTGGCAATGTCGAACCTAAAAGGTTTAACAAGAATGGGGTTAAATTTGTGTATCTGAAGGGAGTCAATACCAAAAATTAAAGTCTCGAGGAGTTTGTATCTCTTGTCCATTTATTTTGTCACAAGATCAAAGGTGCAATATGAGGCTCGTAGCCTATGATTGACCACTTAAGGTATGGCACAAAGCTAGTCTACAACACTTACATGACAGGAAGATCTTGAGGCCTATATAGTCTATATTTTTGTGTTTTTCTAAGCTGTCTGGAACTAATTTAATTAATCAATGTTACAGTTGATCATTTGCAGTTAGCTGTAATTGTTTGTTTTTCGTAGATTTCACGGCACGTTTAAGGAAACTGGAAACATCTACAATCAGGAGAATAAAAAATTCCAAATTTTTACTGGACTATTTTTGGCAAATTAAGAATGACTCATAACATTAGATTTCGATGGTTAAAAGCATCATTCGGACGCAAGAAAGTTGGGTTTTTTATCATTTCAATTCAAGTGGTATTGTTATTGTATTACGGGCAGTATTTATCCAAATGGAAACAGCATATTAATTCAATGAAGACACCGATAGTATTATTCTTAATGGGTGATGAAATTGTGAAAGAAATGTCTTATATACAAAATAATTATTATTTGGCTGATTTCAATATTAAACCAAAAGAAAAAAAGAAAAATGTAACATTATTACTTATTGTATCAACTGGACCAAGAAGATACGACCGAAGAGTAACCATACGCAAAACATGGTGGCAGCAATGCATACCTACAGGAAAGGTGAGAACGCCTGTCCTATTTTATCAACAAATATTCCAACTTTTGTTGATTTTTAGTTATATTAAGTGCAGAAACTTTCGCAGAGAAAAACTTTCGCGAATCGATGTTCTTGAAAAATCTTGCGGCATTAACATTCGCGATTTTGGCCAAAAATCGCGAAATTCGCAAACGTTTTCTGCACTTAAATAATCAGCTTTGACTTAAACAGTGACTCAGTAATACTTATAATCAATAATACATTATTTTTGTCTTAGGTGGTACCAGAATGTATATTTATAACAGATAAACGCTCAAAAGGTCAAGAATTTTATGACATCGTGAAAAATGAATCCGACACATACCATGATATGCATTTTCAAAACTTATCTGGTGGTGTAGAGTTTGGTAAAAGATTTTTATATCATATGGTCTACGCAGTAACAAATTATAACTTCGATTACTTTCTAAGAATGGATGACGATTACTTCTTCTGTATGGAAAAGTTTCTTCACGAAATTCCAGTCCCAATGGAGAAATATTTTCACTGGGGATGGATACATGATATTCCTGGTATAACACGTCCAGAAGAAAGCATGATTTTATTTTCAAGGGATGTTATAGAATTATTTTTATCACAAGACCCTAACAAAATGTTATGTCATCCATTGGCAGATCAGATGATAGCTGCATGGTCAAATCATATAAACATGACATATTTGTTTAGGCATGATTCCAGATTACATCATCATCCCCCGGTGCGTGATTTACCAAACATTAAGAGTAGTAAGAATATCTGCGTTACATTCATTGGTGTTCATGGTGCTTATCCACGAGAAATGGAAATTCTTTGGAATAACAGCGGGTCACAAATAACTCAGAACAATTTGAAAATAAACACGAAAAATATTAATATAACTGAACCATTTAATTGGCAAATGTTCAATCCTATTTGGCGATTCGAGCCTAAGATGTGCCGCTCCAATCCTACTTGGGATACATCAAAAGATTTTGTTGTACGTAATGGTGCATATTCTGGAAGACAAGACGAACACAAACAATCTTATACCCAAGCTCCCTTGAACGTTTTACATGTTGAAACACACAACAAAAATAAGCAACCTAGTACTCAAGGTCCTTTTGGTGCTTCGTATTCTAAGAGACAAGACGAACATAAACAACCTCGTACTGGCGAACCTTCACGTGGTTTATATTCTGAAAGACAAGATGAGCATAAGCAACCTAGTACTCAAGGTCCCTTCGGTGCTTCGTATTATAAGAGACAAGACGAACATAAACAACATCGTACTGACGAACCTTCACGTGGTTCATATTCTGGAGAAAAAGATGAGCATAGGCAACCTAGTACTCAAGGTCCCTTCGGTGCTTCGCATTCTAGGAGACAAGACAAACATAAACAACCTCGTACTGGCGAACCTTCACGTGGTTTATATTCTGAAAGACAAGATGAATATAAGCAACCTAGTACTCAAGGTCCCTTCGGTGCTTCGTATTCTAAGAGACAAGAGGAACATAAACAACTTCGTACTGGCGAACCTTCACGTGGTTCATATTCTGGAGAAAAAGATGAGCATAGGCAACCTAGTACTCAAGGTCCCTTCGGTGCTTCGTATTCTAAGAGACAAGACGAACATAAACAACCTCGTACTGAAGGAACTTCAAGTGGTTCATATTCCGGAGAAAAAGATGAGCTTAGGCAACCTAGTACTCAAGGTCCCTTCGGTGCTTCGCATTCTAGGAGACAAGACAAACATAAACAACCTCGTACTGGCGAACCTTCACGTGGTTTATATTCTGAAAGACAAGATGAACATAAGCAACCTAGTACTCAAGGTCCCTTCGGTGCTTCGTATTCTAAGAGACAAGAGGAACATAAACAACTTCGTACTGGCGAACCTTCACGTGGTTTATATTCCGGAGAAAAAGATGAGCTTAGGCAACCTAGTACGTAAACAACCACGTACTCAAGGAACCTTTATGATTCGTATTCTGAGAGACAATATGAATATAAAGAGCCTCGTACCCAAGGTAACTTAGAAGTGGTTCATATACTGGTAGGACACGATGACTATAAAAAAACCTCGTACCCAGGATCCGTAGGTGGTTTGTATTCTAAAAGACAATACGAACATAAACAACCTTGTACTGAAGGTCCTTTAGGGTGGTTCATTTTCTGAAAGACTGGAAGATCTTAAACAAGGTTGTAACCAATATTACAAGTGTCATTGTGTGTTGAGAGACTTTTATGATGTACTAAGTACGCTGCAATGTCGCTTGCTTCTTGAAAGACTCTCGCCGTACAACTGAGGTTACTAGGTTAACTGTAAAAACAAGAAGTGTCATGGAATGGATGTCATGCCTAAGAGTCTCTAAGCAAGTTACTTAACTTTTGATCTAATTTGAAGCCTAGTCCCTAAGCAACATTGAATAAAAAATGTACCTTATACTTGGCTAACTTCTAGTTTTTAGCTAGAATATTTTGCTAAAGTTTTTTGTTTCATTGTCTACTTTTTCCATTTCTTTGTGCATTGAAAACCAAGATGCCTTAAAAATCGGGATACAAAGGTTGGATATTTTCAGTCTTTGTTAGTTGAAACTATTATATAAAACGTGAATTTATTATAATTTTTATGTTTTTATAAACAGTAGAAAATAAACTCAGTAAGTGTTTTTAATATTTAGTCCGTCAGAAGTAACTAAATATTGCGTACAATTTTTTACCAATAGAGTATTTATCCATATACTACTGGTTACAAGAAGCAGATCCTTTTTAGTCGGCAAAGAAGTGATAGTGACCTTTGACATCAAGCCACAAAAATTGGGTAGGAAAATGAAAGGAAATATATACTTCATTTATCTACCTTCGTCAAAAATTTGTGCCATGTATAATGCATGGTTTCTCTTTAAAACATGAAAGCCGAAAATAGTAAAAATAACTGAATGTTGCTAAAAATAAATATTCTTATGAAGCCTTTTTAAAAAAATATGCGCGTAATCTAGAATCGTCGCAGATGAATAAATAATCAAAAGGATTCGCAAGGATGTCTTGCTTGTTTTTGTAATTTTGTACACAAATATATTGACCAACTCGTGTCGTCAAGTCGTTGAAATGCATATTTCGCAATGTCAAAAATTGTATTTAAAATGAATAGTAACCAACTTAACATCCGTTAATTTCGCGTATCTATCAAGTACATAACCAATTGCAAACTTTTTGCTGATGCATACGACGTTACCTTGACAATACAAGTGGCTCAGCTAAGGATTTGTGTACCTTATAATGTGTGAAGCGTTTAAAGGGTTTAAAATCTTTTTTCCAACAGTGTTAACTTGCTCTACCCACGATAGAGTTTTCTTGAATATTCACCCAAGTAATTTGACTGTGAACTCTTGTTGAGTTGACTTCCCTGCAGATCCAATCAAACATTTTTTTATCACAGTTTTTCTGACGATATAATTTTAGTTTACCATTGAGGGATTCTGTTAATCATTAAGATGGTTGTGATATGTTCAATTCAAGGATGTAAATTGTATGGTTATGGATGAACACAACTCAAGGATTGTGTCTTCAGCATATTAAGTTTGACTCAATGCTTGTAGGTAAAGTTGCAACTTAAAAAATACTAGTCCTAGAATGCTACCTGTGAAAAGGTAGTCGAGAAGAGGATCGGTCATTGATTTATACATATTGTTTTCGGTTGAATAGATAACTTAAGATGATTTTTATGGTAGAATTGCTAAAGGCAGCTAAAACATACGAGTTGTTTTTTCAGTAATGTTTGATGGGCAATAGTATGAAAGGCTAATCAATAAAAATTGATGTTGTGACCTCATTACTATTTTAAGCTCGTTTAATGTCATATCTAAAACTTAAAAACATGGTGTTTGTAGATTAATTTAAGCGAAAACCAGACTGTGTATCTTTTAGTACATAAAATTTGTGGATATAAGCTGCAAGTTGATGAAGTAACCCTTTCTCGTACATCTTAGACAAAATTGTTAATATAAAAATGGGTTTGAAGTCTTCCTATTTATTTTTAGCACCGGACTTTTCACATTGGCAGTTTTCCTAGTCAGGGATTATTTCCTCTTTTGACGTGCTGATTATGTGACTAATACAGAACACTAGTTTAAATAATTTTTCTCAAATCTGATCATATCTCCTTCAATAATCTTTTCTCTTTTTTTAACTTCTGCCTTGTCTACGAAGAATGTCTTCTCAAACATTAGTCTAGCAGTTAGCGTAATATATGACAGACATACAAAAGTTCCATCAGTAGTCAAACTGTAGCTAGTCATTATATGGTCATGATTTGGTGGCCATTCCTATTTATTAGGTTTTATCCTATCGGAATGTAATACAGTATATTACTAGGTACTACAGTGTATTGCCGAATACTTCAAAGTACTACAGTATTACAGTATATTACAAAGTACTACAATGTATTACTGAATACTACAAAGTATTACAGTGTATTACTGAATACTTCAAAGTATTACAGTGTATTACTGAATACTACAAAGTACTACAGTGTATTACCGAATACTACAAAGTACTACAGTGTATTACCGAATACTTCAAAGTATTACAGAGTATTACTGAATACTACAAAGTACTACAGTGTATTACTGAATACTACAAGGTATTACAGTGTAATACTGAATACTACAAAGTATTACAGTGTATTACTGAATACTACAAAGTATTACAGTGTATTACTGAATACTACAAAGTATTACAGTGAATTACTGAATACTACAAAGTACTACAGAGTATTACTGAATACTACAAAGTACTACAGTGTATTACTGAATACTACAAAGTACTACAGTGTATTACCGAATACTACAAAGTACTACAGTATATTACTGAATACTACAAAGTATTACAGTGTATTACTGAATACTACAAAGTACTACAGTGTATTACTGAATACTACAAAGTACTACAGTATATTACTGAATACTACAAAGTATTACAGTGTATTACAGAATACTACAAAGTACTACAGTGTATTACTGAATACTACAAAGTACTACAGTGTATTACTGAATACTACAAAGTACTACAGTGTATTACTGAATACTACAAAGTACTACAGTGTATTACTGAATACTACAAAGTACTACAGTGTATTACTGAATACTACAAAGTATTACAGTGTATTACTGAATACTACAAAGTATTACAGTGTATTACTGAATACTACAAAGTACTACAGTGTATTACTGAATACTACAAAGTACTACAGTGTATTACTGAATACTACAAAGTACTACAGTGTATTACTGAATACTACAAAGTATTACAGTGTATTACTGAATACTACAAAGTACTACAGTGTATTAATGAATACTACAAAGTACTACAGTGTATTACAGAATACTACAAAGTACTACAGTGTATTACTAAATACTACAAAGTACTACAGTGTATTACTGAATACTACAAAGTACTACAGTGTATTACTGAATACTACAAAGTATTACAGTGTATTACTGAATACTACAAAGTATTACAGTGTATTACTGAATACTACAAAGTACTACAGTGTATTACTGAATACTACAAAGTATTACAGTGTATTACTGAATACTACAAAGTACTACAGTGTATTACTGAATACTACAAAGTACTACAGTGTATTACAGAATACTACAAAGTACTACAGTGTATTACTAAATACTACAAAGTACTACAATGTAGTACTGAATACTACAAAGTACTACAGTGTATTACTGAATACTACAAAGTACTACAGTGTATTACTGAATACTACAAAGTACTACAGTGTATTACTGAATACTACAAAGTACTACAGTGTATTACTGAATACTACAAAGTACTACAGTGTATTACTGAATACTACAAAGTACTACAGTGTATTACTGAATACTACAAAGTACTACAGTGTATTACTGAATACTACAAAGTATTACAGTGTATTACTGAATACTACAAAGTATTACAGTGTATTACCGAATACTACAAAGTACTACAGTGTATTACCGAATACTTCAAGGTATTACAGTGTATTACTGAATACTACAAAGTATTACAGTGTATTACCGAATACTACAAAGTACTACAGTGTATTACTGAATACTACAAAGTACTACAGTGTATTACCGAATACTTCAAGGTATTACAGTGTATTACTGAATACTACAAAGTATTACAGTGTATTACCGAATACTACAAAGTACTACAGTGTATTACTGAATACTACAAAGTATTACAGTGTATTACTGAATACTACAAAGTATTACAGTGTATTACTGAATACTACAAAGTATTACAGTGTATTACAGAATACTACAAAGTACTACAGTGTATTACTGAATACTACAAAGTACTACAGTGTATTACCGAATACTTCAAAGTACTACAGTGTATTACTGAATACTACAAAGTACTACAGTGTATTACCGAATACTTCAAGGTATTACAGTGTATTACTGAATACTACAAAGTATTACAGTGTATTACTGAATACTACAAAGTATTACAGTGTATTACCGAATACTACAAAGTATTACAGTGTATTACTGAATACTACAAAGTACTACAGTGTATTACTGAATACTACAAAGTACTACAGTGTATTACTGAATACTACAAAGTACTACAGTGTATTACTGAATACTACAAAGTACTACAGTGTATTACAGAATACTACAAAGTACTACAGTATATTACTGAATACTACAAAGTACTACAGTGTATTACCGAATACTTCAAAGTACTACAGTGTATTACTGAATACTACAAAGTACTACAGTGTATTACTGAATACTACAAAGTACTACAGTGTATTACTGAATACTACAAAGTACTACAGTGTATTACTGAATACTACAAAGTATTACAGTGTATTACTGAATACTACAAAGTATTACAGTGTATTACTGAATACTACAAAGTACTACAGTGTATTACAGAATACTACAAAGTACTACAGTGTATTACTGAATACTACAAAGTACTACAGTGTATTACCGAATACTTCAAAGTACTACAGTGTATTACTGAATACTACAAAGTACTACAGTGTATTACCGAATACTTCAAGGTATTACAGTGTATTACTGAATACTACAAAGTATTACAGTGTATTACCGAATACTACAAAGTACTACAGTGTATTACCGAATACTTCAAGGTATTACAGTGTATTACTGAATACTACAAAGTATTACAGTGTATTACCGAATACTACAAAGTACTACAGTGTATTACAGTATACTACAAAGTACTACAGTGTATTACTAAATACTACAAAGTATTACAGTGTATTACTGAATACTAAAAAGTACTACAGTGTATTACTAAATACTTCAAAGTATTACAGTGTATTACCGAATACTACAAAGTACTACAGGGTATTACAATGCATTACTGAATACTACAAAGTATTACAGTGTATTACTGAATACTACAAAGTACTACAGTGTATTACTGAATACTACAAAGTATTACAATGCATTACTGAATACTACAAAGTATTACAGTGTATTACTGAATACTACAAAGTACTACAGTGTATTACTGAATACTACAAAGTACTACAGTGTATTACTGAACACTACAAAGTACTACAGTGTATTACTGAATACTACAAAGTACTACAGTGTATTACTGAATACTACAAAGTACTACAGTGTATTACTAAATACTACAAAGTACTACAGTGTATTACTGAATACTACAAAGTACTACAGTGTATTACCGAATACTACAAAGTACTACAGTGTATTACTGAATACTACAAAGTATTACAGTGTATTAATGAATACTACAAGGTATTACAGTGTATTACTGAATACTACAAAGTACTACAGTGTATTACTGAATACTACAAAGTACTACAGTGTATTACTGAATACTACAAAGTACTACAGTGTATTACAGTATATTACAAAGTACTACAGTGTATTACTGAATACTACAAAGTACTACAGTGTATTACAGAATACTACAAAGTACTACAGTGTATTACTGAATACTACAAAGTACTACAGTGTATTACTGAATACTACAAAGTACTACAGTGTATTACTAAATACTACAAAGTACTACAGTGTATTACTGAATACTTCAAAGTACTACAGTGTATTACTGAATACTACAAAGTACTAAGTGTATTACTGAATACTACAAAGTACTACAGTGTATTACTGAATATTACAAAGTTCTACAGTGTATTACTGAATACTACAAAGTACTACAGTGTATTACTGAATACTACAAAGTACTACAGTGTATTACTGAATACTACAAAGTACTACAGTGTATTACTGAATACTACAAAGTACTACAGTGTATTACAGTATATTACAAAGTACTACAGTGTTTTACTGAATACTATAAAGTACTACAGTGTATTACAGAATACTACAAAGTACTACAGTGTATTACTAAATACTACAAAGTACTACAGTGTATTACTGAATACTACAAAGTACTACAGTGTATTACTGAATACTACAAAGTACTACAGTGTATTACTGAATACTACAAAGTACTACAGTGTATTACTGAATACTACAAAGTACTACAGTGTATTACTGAATACTACAAAGTACTACAGTGTATTACTGAATACTACAAAGTACTACAGTGTATTACTGAATACTACAAAGTACTACAGTGTATTACTAAATACTACAAAGTACTACAGTGTATTACTGAATACTACAAAGTACTACAGTGTATTACTGAATACTACAAAGTACTACAGTGTATTACTGAATACTACAAAGTACTACAGTGTATTACTGAATACTACAAAGTACTACAGTGTATTACTGAATACTACAAAGTACTACAGTGTATTACTGAATACTACAAAGTACTACAGTGTATTACTGAATACTACAAAGTACTACAGTGTATTACAGAATACTACAAAGTACTACAGTGTATTACTGAATACTACAAAGTATTACAGTGTATTACTGAATACTACAAAGTATTACAGTGTATTACTGAATACTACAAAGTACTACAGTGTATTACTGAATACTACAAAGTACTACAGTGTATTACCGAATACTTCAAAGTACTACAGTGTATTATGAATACTACAAAGTACTACAGTGTATTACCGAATACTTCAAGGTATTACAGTGTATTACTGAATACTACAAAGTATTACAGTGTATTACCGAATACTACAAAGTATTACAGTGTATTACTGAATACTACAAAGTATTACAGTGTATTACTGAATACTACAAAGTATTACAGTGTATTACCGAATACTACAAAGTACTACAGTGTATTACAGTATACTACAAAGTACTACAGTGTATTACTAAATACTACAAAGTATTACAGTGTATTACTGAATACTAAAAAGTACTACAGTTATTACTAAATACTCAAAGTATTACAGTGTATTACCGAATACTAACAAAGTACTAACAGGGTATTACAATGCCATTACTGAATACTACAAAGTATTACAGTGTATTACTGAATACTACAAAGTACTACAGTGTATTACTGAATACTACAAAGTATTACAATGCATTACTGAATACTACAAAGTATTACAGTGTATTACTGAATACTACAAAGTACTACAGTGTATTACTGAATACTACAAAGTACTACAGTGTATTACTGAATACTACAAAGTACTACAGTGTATTACCGAATACTTCAAAGTACTACAGTGTATTATGAATACTACAAAGTACTACAGTGTATTACCGAATACTTCAAGGTATTACAGTGTATTACTGAATACTACAAAGTATTACAGTGTATTACTGAATACTACTACAAAGTATTGCAGTGTATTACTGAATACTACAAAGTATTACAATGTATTACTGAATACTACAAAGTATTACAGTGTATTACTGAATACTACAAAGTACTACAGTGTATTACTGAATACTACAAAGTACTACAGTGTATTACTGAATACTACAAAGTACTACAGTGTATTACTGAATACCACAAAGTACTACAGTGTATTACTGAATACTACAAAGTACTACAGTGTATTACTGAATACTACAAAGTATTACAGTATATTACCGAATACTACAAGGATTACAGTGTATTACTGAATACTACAAAGTACTACAGTGTATTACTAAATACTACAAAGTACTACAGTGTATTACTGAATACTACAAAGTACTACAGTGTATTACTGAATACTACAAAGTACTACAGTGTATTACAGAATACTACAAAGTACTACAGTGTATTACTGAATATTACAAAGTACTACAGTGTATTACTGAATACTACAAAGTACTACAGTGTATTACAGTATATTACAAAGTACTACAGTGTATTACTGAATACTACAAAGTACTACAGTGTATTACTGAATACTACAAAGTACTACAGTGTATTACTGAATACTACAAAGTACTACAGTGTATTACTGAATACTACAAAGTACTACAGTGTATTACTGAATACTACAAAGTACTACAGTGTATTACAGAATACTACAAAGTACTACAGTGTATTACTGAATACTACAAAGTATTACAGTGTATTACCGAATACTACAAAGTATTACAGTATATTACTGAATACTACAAAGTATTACAGTGCATTACTGAATACTACAAAGTATTACAGTGTATTACTGAATACTACAAAGTACTACAGTGTATTACCGAATACTACAAAGTACTACAGTGTATTACAGAATACTACAAAGTACTACAGTGTATTACTGAATACTACAAAGTACTACAGTGTATTACTGAATATTACAAAGTACTACAGTGTATTACTGAATACTACAAAGTACTACAGTGTATTACAGTATATTACAAAGTACTACAGTGTATTACTGAATACTACAAAGTACTACAGTGTATTACTGAATATTACAAAGTACTACAGTGTATTACTGAATACTACAAAGTACTACAGTGTATTACAGTATATTACAAAGTACTACAGTGTATTACTGAATACTACAAAGTACTACAGTGTATTACTGAATACTACAAAGTACTACAGTGTATTACAGTATATTACAAAGTACTACAGTGTATTACTGAATACTACAAAGTACTACAGTGTATTACTGAATATTACAAAGTACTACAGTGTATTACTGAATACTACAAAGTACTACAGTGTATTACAGTATATTACAAAGTACTACAGTGTATTACTGAATACTACAAAGTACTACAGTGTATTACTGAATACTACAAAGTACTACAGTGTATTACTGAATACTACAAAGTACTACAGTGTATTACAGAATACTACAAAGTACTACAGTGTATTACTGAATACTACAAAGTACTACAGTGTATTACCGAATACTACAAAGTACTACAGTGTATTACTGAATACTACAAAGTACTACAGTGTATTACCGAATACTACAAAGTACTACAGTGTATTACTGAATACTACAAAGTACTACAGTGTATTACTGAATACTACAAAGTACTACAGTGTATTACCGAATACTACAAAGTACTACAGTGTATTACTGAATACTACAAAGTACTACAGTGTATTACTGAATACTACAAAGTACTACAGTGTATTACCGAATACTTCAAGGTATTACAGTGTATTACAGTATATTACAAAGTACTACAGTGTATTACTGAATACTACAAAGTATTACAGTGTATTACTGAATACTACAAAGTATTACAGTGTATTACTGAATACTACAAAGTACTACAGTGTATTACTGAATACTACAAAGTACTACAGTGTATTACTGAATACTACAAAGTACTACAGTGTATTACTAAATACTACAAAGTACTACAGTGTATTACTGAATACTACAAAGTACTACAGTGTATTACTGAATACTACAAAGTACTACAGTGTATTACTAAATACTACAAAGTACTACAGTGTATTACTGAATACTACAAAGTATTACAGTGTGTTACTGAATACTACAAAGTATTACAGTGTATTACTGAATACTACAAAGTACTACAGTGTATTACTGAATACTACAAAGTATTACAGTGTATTACTGAATACTACAAAGTACTACAGTGTATTACTGAATACTACAAAGTACTACAGTGTATTACTAAATACTACAAAGTACTACAGTGTATTACTGAATACTACAAAGTATTACAGTGTGTTACTGAATACTACAAAGTATTACAGTGTATTACTGAATACTACAAAGTACTACAGTGTATTACTGAATACTACAAAGTATTACAGTGTATTACTGAATACTACAAAGTACTACAGTGTATTACTGAATACTACAAAGTATTACAGTGTATTACTGAATACTACAAAGTATTACAGTGTATTACAGAATACTACAAAGTACTACAGTGTATTACAGAATACTACAAAGTACTACAGTGTATTACTGAATACTACAAAGTACTACAGTGTATTACTGAATACTACAAAGTACTACAGTGTATTACTGAATACTACAAAGTACTACAGTGTATTACTGAATACTACAAAGTACTACAGTGTATTACTAAATACTACAAAGTACTACAGTGTATTACTGAATACTACAAAGTATTACAGTGTATTACTGAATACTACAAAGTACTACAGTGTATTACTGAATACTACAAAGTACTACAGTGTATTACCGAATACTACAAAGTACTACAGTATATTACTGAATACTACAAAGTACTACAGTGTATTACTGAATACTACAAAGTATTACAGTGTGTTACTGAATACTACAAAGTATTACAGTGTATTACTGAATACTACAAAGTACTACAGTGTATTACTGAATACTACAAAGTACTACAGTGTATTACTGAATACTTCAAAGTATTACAGAGTATTACTGAATACTACAAAGTACTACAGTGTATTACTGAATACTACAAAGTATTACAGTGTATTACTGAATACTACAAAGTACTACAGTGTATTACTGAATACTACAAAGTACTACAGTGTATTACTGAATACTACAAAGTATTACAGTGTATTACTGAATACTACAAAGTACTACAGTGTATTACTGAATACTACAAAGTATTACAGTGTATTACTGAATACTACAAAGTACTACAGTGTATTACTGAATACTACAAAGTATTACAGTGTATTACCGAATACTACAAAGTACTACAGTGTATTACTGAATACTACAAAGTACTACAGTGTATTACTGAATACTACAAAGTATTACAGTATATTACCGAATACTACAAGGTATTACAGTGTATTACTGAATACTACAAAGTACTACAGTGTATTACTAAATACTACAAAGTACTACAGTGTATTACTGAATACTACAAAGTACTACAGTGTATTACTGAATACTACAAAGTACTACAGTGTATTACTGAATACTACAAAGTACTACAGTGTATTACTGAATACTACAAAGTACTACAGTGTATTACTGAATACTACAAAGTACTACAGTGTATTACTGAATACTACAAAGTACTACAGTGTATTACTGAATACTACAAAGTACTACAGTGTATTACTGAATACTACAAAGTACTACAGTGTATTACTGAATACTACAAAGTACTACAGTGTATTACTGAATACTACAAAGTACTACAGTGTATTACTGAATACTACAAAGTACTACAGTGTATTACTGAATACTACAAAGTACTACAGTGTATTACTGTAATACTACAAAGTACTACAGTGTATTACTGAATACTACAAAGTACTACAGTGTATTACAGTATATTACAAAGTACTACAGTGTATTACTGAATACTACAAAGTACTACAGTGTATTACTGAATACTACAAAGTACTACAGTGTATTACTGAGTACTACAAAGTACTACAGTGTATTACAGAATACTACAAAGTACTACAGTGTATTACTGAATACTACAAAGTACTACAGTGTATTACCGAATACTACAAAGTACTACAGTGTATTACCGAATACTACAAAGTACTACAGTGTATTACGGAATACTACAAAGTACTACAGTGTATTACTGAATACTACAAAGTACTACAGTGTATTAGCGAATACTTCAAGGTATTACAGTGTATTACTGAATACTACAAAGTACTACAGTGTATTACCGAATACTACAAAGTACTACAGTGTATTACTGAATACTACAAAGTACTACAGTGTATTACCGAATACTACAAAGTACTACAGTGTATTACTGAATACTACAAAGTACTACAGTGTATTACTGAATACTACAAAGTACTACAGTGTATTACCGAATACTTCAAGGTATTACAGTGTATTACAGTATATTACAAAGTACTACAGTGTATTACTGAATACTACAAAGTATTACAGTGTATTACTGAATACTACAAAGTATTACAGTGTATTACTGAATACTACAAAGTACTACAGTGTATTACTGAATACTACAAAGTACTACAGTGTATTACTGAATACTACAAAGTACTACAGTGTATTACTAAATACTACAAAGTACTACAGTGTATTACTGAATACTACAAAGTACTACAGTGTATTACTGAATACTACAAAGTACTACAGTGTATTACTAAATACTACAAAGTACTACAGTGTATTACTGAATACTACAAAGTATTACAGTGTGTTACTGAATACTACAAAGTATTACAGTGTATTACTGAATACTACAAAGTACTACAGTGTATTACTGAATACTACAAAGTATTACAGTGTATTACTGAATACTACAAAGTACTACAGTGTATTACTGAATACTACAAAGTACTACAGTGTATTACTAAATACTACAAAGTACTACAGTGTATTACTGAATACTACAAAGTATTACAGTGTGTTACTGAGTACTACAAAGTATTACAGTGTATTACTGAATACTACAAAGTACTACAGTGTATTACTGAATACTACAAAGTATTACAGTGTATTACTGAATACTACAAAGTACTACAGTGTATTACTGAATACTACAAAGTATTACAGTGTTTTACTGAATACTACAAAGTATTACATTGTATTACAGAATACTACAAAGTACTACAGTATATTACTGAATACTACAAAGTACTACAGTGTATTACTGAATACTACAAAGTACTACAGTGTATTACTGAATACTACAAAGTACTACAGTGTATTACAGTATACTACAAAGTATTATAGTGTATTACTGAATACTACAAAGTACTACAGTGTATTACCGAATACTACAAAGTACTACAGTGTATTACTGAATACTACAAAGTATTTTTAGAGTGTGAAATTTTAAGAGTGTGAAACCCTTTTTTCAAAACACCGGTTTACTACTTCTACTATATTATGACAATTTTTATGCTTCTTTTATTCAGAATGACTGATTTTAAAGCTTTCCGAAAAGCTGTTGCTGCAAAGAGAACAAAACCAACCACGTCAGCTGGAAAGCGCAAGTTTTGCAATAAAATTAAAGAAATTTTGGATAGGCAAGAAATTGTAGTGCAGAGACTAACGAATGACGTGCAAGGGAAGGCGCAAAAGTATTTAAGGATGGGTCCGCAGGAATTCGTGTCCTATGACTACGAAGAAGTTACGATTGAAAACATTAAAACAGCATGTTTTAAATTTTTCCGCATAGCAAACTGTGTTGTGTTGGTTGAAGAAAGAGGTCCGAGCGCCAAAACACTGGATCACTTAACATCTTTAAACATTATTTTTGTAAGATTTATGAAAATAGACCCATCGATAAATAATTTGATTCCATATCCCCGACAAATTCAATTTTGCCATCAAATTCAAAACGTCATTTATCTTCTCAGAACTCCAATAACAATCGGAAAAAAATACTAATTAGTGAAAATAATGATAATAACCCACGTTCTGTTTCTGTTCCGAAAAGCTTATTACTAACTAAAATGCTTCGGCTAGGGAAAAGTTGTGAAGATGGAGTCGACATTGATAAAAATTCAGAAATTCAATATAAATGCGTTGTCCTGGTCACCAAACATAGTCGAATTTGACATTGAGAACTAAAGTTTTGTCGTGGAAGATGATTTCCTGACTATTGAAGAAAGAACATCACTACAAACGTATTTGAAAGATCCTCTCGATCTTGAAGCGAAGGAATTCAGCGAAGCTTACAAATACATTATAGAAAAACTACGGTGGTGAAATGTTTGTATTGTGTGTTGTTATATGTAAAATACATTAACCGATACGTTATTTAGACTTTTCCTTTGTACAGACCCTTAATCCAAACCACGCCACTCTTGAAATAGCATCTGAGTAAGGTAGGGGCCTAAGCACAAAGTTACGTCCGTGTCTAACAATACACGAGCTTATGACAATATAAAAACCAGGTGTACCTGCTAATGACAATAAAGCAACAAGATGTCTAAAACTACATATCCTTATGACAATATAGAAACCAGGTGTTCGAATTGCATTATGGTATACTACGGCGGCTCTCGGCCAAGCCAGATTTTAAATTTAATTTTTTAAATTCAATTTATTTTTTTAAATTAAAAATGCAAAACAAGTTTAAATTAAAATTAAATTAAAAATAAAATAAAAACAAAATAAAGCTGATTTTTTATGCGAAGTGAAATAAATTTAAACAGAAAAAGCAAATTAAAAATAAATTAAATTGAAAGTAGAAGTAAAATAAAAGTTAATGAAAAACAAAAACAGAAATTAATTAAATTTATAAATAAATAAATCAATTAAAAACGCAATTAAATTAAACAGAGTTTTTTCGTGTGGCAGTTCTCGGCCACCATACTCGCGCCTAGAATGCGCCGTATAAAAATCGGTAATTGAAATTTTAAGAGAGTTGAGAGTCAGGACAAACTAAAGCCCTCTGGTTTCAGAAAACACCGGGTTTTTCCGACGATTAATTTGCCTCGAAATTGGACCTCAAATAAACAACCAGAAGCTGTTGCTGACTATTTCTTGGAAGCTGCTGTCCCAACATCGTACGAAACAATATGTCACATGCACCGATTTTGACTCAATATGGGTCTGTGCCTTGAAAGCGGTGAAGCATTCAAAAATCTGGTGGCGGCTGCGCTGTTGCTTGCTCGTTCTGCTTTATAAAAAAGGAGAGTCCCACCAAAGCTTACATCTTTTTTTGTTCATTGGAAATTGTAAGACAACTGTTATTAATTTAGTCCCAGTATTATGTTTTTGTGGTTGCTACTAAGGTAGCTTAGCGTAGCATCCTATGATTCTTTGGTCCTTGTGACGTCAATTATGCAGCCATTATGAATTTCAAAGTTGGAGAAGAAGCGTGAGCATGATAAAGCCGCATGGAATACACCAATCAACCCCATCCGGCTACCATTATGAAACCGCGTCGGAGGAAAAGACTAGTAACTAGTATAGGAGGGACAAGAAGAAGTAAACACGCTCATTTACAATGGAGTTTGATATGATAAGCAAGATGAAAGTTGAAGAATTAAAAAAATATTTAAGAATGCGGGGTTTAAAGGTGTCTGGAAGGAAATGTGAGTTGGTGGCAAGGGTATTTTCTGCTAGTGAGAATAATGTAAAGCTGGTAAAAACTGCAGCGCAGGTAGAAGAGCAGTTAAACGAAGAGTATGTGAGCAAATTATTAGTTGAAGATGGTGTTATACCTGACCCAATGGACATTACTTCTGGATGGTTTTCTGGTTGAAAGGAATGGAAAGAAGGTGTTAAAAAAATCACACAAATATTACACGCAGTGTCAATTGCAAATGTATGCAACAAATTTGAAAAAATGTTTTTTTATGGTTTGGACTTCGCATGGCTTTGTTATTGATGACATTTTGTATGATGAAGATTTTTGTAAAAATTTAATTGAGATGGTAAAGCTATTTTATGAAAAATTTATAGATTTTAAGTTTAATGTTTAAAACTAACTGATGTATTTGTATTTTTTGTGTATATATTTTAGAAAAAAATTGCGGCGTGGCTAAAGAACCGGTACCGGCTCTTTAACTATAGAACCGGTACCGGTCTTTAACTAAAGAACCGGTAAATTTTTAGCCGGCTCTTTAACTAAAGAACCGGTTAATTTTTTTAGGTCACGTGATTCATCTGGATCACCATGCTATACGGCGTGCATTCCCTATGCGCGCTCTTTCCAAAATGGCTCTCATTGCGGAAGGTCAGTTCTGCTCTTCGTTCGAAGAACTACAACAAAAAATTAGCTTGTATAAGCAGATAAATTTTACTGAATTGTGGATAAGGGATTGTAGAACCATAAAAGCAGCACAGGGAAGGTTTAAAAAAGAATTAAATCCTGATTTGAAATATTACGAGTATGGATGTGTTTACGGAGGAGGAAGGTCGTTCAATTCTCGTGGGTCAGGATTGCAAACGTCATCGTGAGTAATTTTTTATTTATGCTTATCCTAAATTGTCAGCTCTTTTATTTTGTAATGTTTTCCATAGAACTATGCAACAAGGATGTCCCTTTACCATAGCTGTAAGAGTGTCTAAGGATGGAAAACACTTACAAGTAAATTCATTTATAGAGGATCACAACCATCCTGTCAGTGAGGTAAATATGCCTTATTCAATGCACATCTACCTATTCAAATTGTTAAATTTTTCTTGGTTAACCTTTGCCTTTAACAATTATGTCCATCTGCAGTAAAAGGTCTTTTGTATAATTTCCTCAAGTTTAAATAAAAAGAACAAGAGGCATATTTCCCTGTTTTTAGTCAGTCTGGTAGTGAGCTAAGAGGGTTTCTTTCGTACTCATGCTCCCATTACATAACGTTGGATGTTTTAGGTGGGGTTTATGACCATGACAAATAACGCACCACAGAATTTAATAATTAGGGCTGTTACGCCAAATGTTTTTGAATAAGTTTTTACAGTAATGCAATTCTCACAGTTCGTTAGGAATTGTGTGAAACTCCTGTGGTCTAAAGGTAAGATTCTTGTGGAGAATTTCATAAGAGATCCAGGTTCAAATCCTGGCAGGAGTTAATAGGGCCAAAGTAATGCCTCTCTTTGGTCATGCTACTTTGTTTTTTGCAGATACAGTGTGCAAAAGCAGTATTTGGAAATATGGCATGACAAGTGAATAAATAAATCTATATTTAAGTTTTTATAATTCTAATTTTAGAATGTTCTCTTCCCATTGCATTTTTTGATCAAATATTACTCCAATATCCACTTTTATTTCATAAAGTTACTGATTACTTGTCTTCTTTAAAGAAACTTTTAACCAGCACTCAAAGTATCTCTGAAAAAACCCGGTGCTTTAAGTCTATTGAATCACACGAAAAAACCCGGCACTCTAAGTATTTCTGAAAAAAAACGGTGCTTTAAGTCTAATGAGTCTCACGAAAAAACCGACACTCTAAGTCCACTGTCTCTACGAAAAAACCCGGTTCTCTAATATTTCTACAAAAAAACTGGCACTCTAAGGTAACCTTGTCTCCTACAAAAAAACCGGCACTCTAAGTCTAATGAGTATCTTACAATAAACCGGCACTCTAACTTTTACGAAAAAAACCGGTTCTCTAAGTATCACTGCAAAAAAACCGGCACTCTATAACCTTTACGAAAAAAAACCGGTTCTCTAAGTATCACTGCAAAAAGACCGGCACTCTAACTTTTACGAAAAAAACCGGCTCTCTAAGTATCACTGTAAAAAAACCGGCACTCTAACTCTACTGTCTTACGAAAAAAACCGGCACTTTAAGTATCACTGCAAAAAAACCGGCACTCTAAGTCTACTGTCTTTTACGAAAAAAACCGGCACTTTAAGTATCACTGCAAAAAAACCGGTACTCTAAGTCTACTGTCTTTTACGAAAAAAACCGGCACTTTAAGTATCACTGTACAAAAACCGGCACTCTAAGTCTACTGTCTTTTACGAAAAAACCCGGCACTTTAAGCTTCAGAACGCTTTCAGCTTAAAGCACCGGTAGCTCTTATACGCCATTCACGTTGATTATTTAGCAAAAAAACTGCATTGTTGGGATCCAGAAGGTGTAATACTTCATTCAGTTAACAAATATCATGTCAATTTCTTAAATATCGTTGCGCACATGCCATTTTTAAATTTACCGGTTCTTTAAGCGATTTTGAGCTTAAAGAACCGGTACCGGTGCACTAGCCACGTTCAAAAAATTGCGTAAAGCCTTGATCGTCTAATGTAAGACACCTACATTGTAGGAAATCCAGGTTCAAGTCCTGGTCAAGGTATTATGGATGTAATTTAGAGATAAAATGGTATAATATTTTGCAAATATGTAAAAATACATAACATTGTTAAAATGTTTTATGTATGAAATACAGTTTCTGCTGCTATATTCTAACGTAAAATCATCTTGACCAGGACTTGAACCTGGATTTCCTACAATGTAGGTGTCTTACATTAGACGATCAAGACTTTTTTTTTTACAAATGCGTGAAAATATTAAATTTATACAAAAAACAGCTATAGCTATATACATAAATATACCTAATCAAATATAATAAATTAACTGTCCTTTTTTTTAGCTTTTTGAATTAACATGGATTTCAAGTTACAAAATGCAGCACATGTACGGACAATATCATCAACGTGATGCAGCATTGTAATTGGTAGAGGTGTCTGCAAGATACGATAAGTTTTGATACGCCGTATTGACCTTTCCACGTGTATTCTTAAAGGTACTGTCCAGTAAAAATATAATAATAAAAAAGTAGCCTGAACTGAATTGCACTTTTCTTTTTTTTTGCGAAAATATAAGTGATTATATTTCTAAAGTTTTACAACTCGAATAACATTTCCTTTATGTTTACAAATTTTTCATATCGCACGTTGTCGAAAGCAAATTTATACCGAAGCCATTCTACATGAAAGGGAGGCTAAAATAATATTTTTGTTGTGACGTAAGCGTTGGGTTCTCGGCGAATCAAAACATTGTAAATAGAAAATGATTGTTTTACTCTGAACAATATTACCAGATTAAATTTAATTTTTTTTTAATATTTTACCCCCTTTTTAAAAAAATGTAGCAATTTATGAATATTTAATTTCAAAGCATGCAACTCACTTTCAGAGATAGAACTTTATGTCCCTGTCCACACAAACAGAATGTCTGTCTCTACACAAATTAAAGTAGATTATTTTAAAGCTGCTTTATTTTTTGTGCCGGCACTGAGACCAGACGCGGGTAAGATAATTTACGTAAAAGTATATCTACGCAGACATCCGTTGGAGTGGCCGATGCTCAAACGCAGACAGCATCGTGCGATGATGAAATGAAAAAATCTGACGCGACATTACAAGTTAAATTCCTTGACGAATCTGAATCATTTTTTGTAATATACCAAACTATCAACTGTTGTTGTCATATCGTAAATTGTGTTTTTTGTACCTTTATACTTCCTCGACAATTATAAACCTCGTTCCCAGTACCCCTATTCTATTACCAAAGCTACCTCAATTAGCGAACAAAAAGAAATACTTGGTTCGAGGTTATTCATATTTATACTTTTTATACCGTAATGCTTCGAATAAACGCCCATTAAACGCCCCCAGAAAAAAGATTATACCGCACGTGGATTAAAATTGTTTAAATAACACTTGGGGCATGAAGAAAAAACCCCAGTAAATTCGGACCTGCTATGGTTTCCAATTGTTTTGTCAAATGAAGAAATTATATACAATTAAATCCATGATAAAATGTCTGTTCCGCCTGTAAGTGCAGTTTTGAAAACTGAAAAGGACCAGGACTATTCGATAATTCTGAGATCTAAAAGTGTCCGAACAAGACGGAAATCTATCAACGTTTTGTCCGACGAAAGTTCTAAACGAGCTAAGGACATGTCCGACCAAACTGGAAATGTGGCGGGCATTGTGTCTGACGAGACTCCAAAAATTATTTCGAGGGCTGCCATCGCACGCTATAAAATGGGATTTTATAGGTTGATTTTGAAAACTCAATATTTATTTTTCAGGCGTGCGATTAATTGCACGCCTGAAACGATTTACGCGTGTGCCACGGCGTGCGCGTGCGATCGCACGCTTCTCCTGAAAAAGACTGTTGTTTTTAATTTACAATCAAATATTCTCGTTGTCAACTTCATTTGTCCGAGAAAAATCAACTTCAGGTATTTCTTCACCTTTTTTGAAGCCAGTATACACCCCATTCGTACTTGGATATTCTTTACGTATCTTAGACACGACACAAGATGGTATAACCCGACGAACGCCTTTTCCCAAGTGGTTATGAACAAACCAACAGAATTGGCGGTATGCCGCATATCGATAAGATCTAAAAATATCATCCTCAAATAAGATTGGAAATACTATGACAACAGAAATTTCAAGAGTGCTAGCGACTTACTTGTTAGAAACTTCGTCCCTTTTTTAAGTCCACGGCTTTCCCGATCGTAGAGAGCGACTAACGCTGTCCATAAAGTGTTCTTTAAAATCACAACCGCGTTGAAATCTTCGCGCTCTGTTTAGTATGCTCTGTTATACATTTCTTATCTAAAACACAATAGAAACCTTGTACCCAGGCGCTCATTTATAATACAACCAGTAGGAAAATGTGAGGTCAAATTATATAGGTACCGTAGCTGCAAGTATTTTATAGTGTCCACCTCGTTACAGCACAAACACTCAACAGCTGAAGGCATCCTCTCGCACTTTTCACATAAGCACCACTCACTGACATCTATCTGTGTGCGAGAAGCAGCGGGTGCTTCTGGTGCGTCTGGTTCATCGTCATTATAAGAGGGAATTTGTTGTTTGTTATTGGGTCGTTCTGGCTCAAACTGAAATCCAATTATGTTTATATTTCTGCTTGTGAACATGATTGATAAACGTTAAAAAATTCTGTTGGGAATATCATTAACTTTTTTTTCTTTATTTTTCTTTCTGCACGCGCCAGTCTCTACACGGGGGTAACCCAAAGAATACGTCATTGCATAAATTGCGCATATTAATGTTTTTACCCAGTCCTTTTCCGCGTTCGAAGTTCAGTAAAGATGGCGATTGAGAATGGCATGGTCAAGTAAACAAATTCAGTTTAAACTTATGAAAGACAATTTTGGTTGTATTTAAATACTTTTTTCTTTACTTTTGTGCCGAGATGTAACTAATATCAAGTTTTAATTTTTTACCGGACAGTACCTTTAAGTTTGCCACGGATTTGGTTTTGCTGCATTCCATAAATGTCATTTGTGATTTTAACCTGGCTCCTGGAGGTACAACTAGATGGCAGTATCGTAAAAGGAGTTCCTCTGTGATCTGGAATCCTCTGTCTGCCATTATATTGTCTCCATATTCTAGTAATTCAAAAAAGCCACTGTCATTGCAAATAAATTTGTCTGAAGCTCTTCCCCCATAGCAATCAGATAAAAAGGTTATATAACCAGTAGGAGAAATACCAATTAAAAACTTTACAGTGTTATGATGTTTATAGTCTGACCATGTGACAGCTTGAACATTTAAGGACTTGGATCGTTCAATGAATATCTCAGAACAATCAATTATGCACCTTACATTTCCGTACCCCTTTTCCTTGTAGATATCAGGCATATGTTCCAAAATGCTTTCCTTTGGTATCCAATTAACTAACACATCAGCTAATGTTTTTCTAAGGAATTTAACCCACGACGTAAAAATGTTAGAACATAATGTTGTGGAGATGCAAAACCTATCTGCTAAATCCTCATTTAACAGACCAAGTCTCAGTCTCATTAATGTCAATAAAAACTCATTTTTTGCAGAAAGCCTTCTCGTGGTGGTATTGGAGTTATTATTTCGCCTTTTTATTTTAGAGTGTGTTGCTTTACGTGCTTTTGAACATCCCTTCCAATAAACCATACACGAAATGTAAGGCTTCAGAAGTGCAAAAATAGCATTAAAAGCTGCAATTGTCATTATTCCAGTATAAAAGTTCATTTTGGTGTCAGTTTTAATCTTTTGTGAGCTAAATGGAGTATTTTGATTTTTTTGCAATAGGGCTTCTTTTTTCAGTCTTTTGTTTTCACGTGATAATGTCCCAATTTTTCTCGTCAACGACAATATCAAGCTCTTCTTATCTTTACAGACAAGGCATTGCTTAGTGCCTTCGGACAGGCAGTACTGATGATCTTGCGTAGGTGGTGTAAAAATGTCAACAGTCAATTGTTGATCAGGAGAACGTGGTGGTGACAAGAAAGGATTTGCTTCAGTTACACCAAGGGTTTCTCGATCATCAATTTTCTTGGATTTCTTTTTTGCTGACGGTAATGGGTTTTTAAACAGTGTTCTTCTTGAAGTACTCTGACGCATTTCATAACCCATATTTAGTGTAGGATTAGGGTTTTCCACACTTGGCACATTGTCAACAAAATGAATACTACAAATGCGATCACTGCTTTTTGGCTGCCACTGACTTTTATCTGGGTTAACTCTTTTAATAAGTTTTATCCACTTCTGTCTTTTTTCCAAATATCTGACAGGCCCAGGAAAGCAATATAATTTGAAGGGTTGCTCACAGCCACATTCTTTTTTCAGCACACCATGGTGAGTTTCACATTCACTATTCTTCCACTTTTCTAACATCCTTGAGTTGTTAGTGCATTCAACAACAGCGCAATTGAGCTTAGGTAAAGCTAGCCGTACCTAACAGCCGTACCTAAGCCGTACCTTAGCCGTACGTAACTACACTTTTCTTTTTAAGGTGAGGTAATGTATTTTAATGGAAAAAACTGAGCTAATCGTAGTGGTAAATTTGTTGTGTCACTGAATTTCTGTTTCTCAATCGCCAATGAACCCGCAAAATACGGAAAATGTTAACGAAACATCTTGTCTTATAGAAACCAAACGGGGGAGAGCGCGGGAAGGTGATTCCCAAATCGACAAATTAAGTACGGCTGGCAATAAAGAGGTGGTTAGTACGAGCGGTGAACTTCAATG
Source organism: Hydractinia echinata (assembly GCA_030067915.1). NCBI lineage: Eukaryota > Metazoa > Cnidaria > Hydrozoa > Anthoathecata > Hydractiniidae > Hydractinia > Hydractinia echinata. The sequence continues at coordinate 575,439 of JASGCC010000123.1, forward strand.
CGACTTATCAAGTAAAGTAAAATAAAGGGGATAGGTAAGGAAAAGAGAGGAAAAATATGAAAATTATAAGACAACATATATTTTACGGTTGGGTCCTATCATATAAGAAACAACTTTAAAGGCTAAAATATGTACAATAAAAACGAAATTAGGTTAGGTACGGCTAGCTAAAATAAGGTACGGCTGGAAAATATTAAGGTACGGCTAGGTCCTATCGTATAAGAAACATCTTCAAATGCTAAAATTGTTCCATAAAAACGAAATTAGGTTAGGTACGGCTAGCCAAAATAAGGTACGGCTGGATAATATTAAGGTACGGCTGGGTCCTATCGTATAAGAAACATCTTCAAATGTTAAAATTGTTCCATAAAAACGAAATTAGGTTAGGTACGGCTAGCTAAAATAAGGTACGGCTGGACCATATTAAGGTACGGCTAGGTCCTATCGTATAAGAAACATCTTCAAATGCTAAAATTGTTCCATAAAAACGAAATTAGGTTAGGTACGGCTAGCTAAAATAAGGTACGGCTGGAAAATATTAAGGTACGGCTAGGTCCTATCGTATAAGAAACATCTTCAAATGCTAAAATATGTACAATAAAAACGAAATTAAGTTAGGTACGGCTAGCTAAAATAAGGTACGGCTGGAAAATATTAAGGTACGGCTGGGTCCTATCGTATAAGAAACATCTTCAAATGCTACAAATGTTCCATAAAAACGAAATTAGGTTAGGTACGGCTAGCTAAAATAAGGTACGGCTGGACCATATTAAGGTACGGCTGGGTCCTATCGTATAAGAAACATCTTCAAATGCTACAAATGTTCCATAAAAACGAAATTAGGTTAGGTACGGCTACCATTGATCAAAATTAAAGTACGGCTGCACATCTATTTAAAGTACAGTAGACTCCCGGTTATTCGAAGCCTCAAGGGGGATAAGAATTTACTTCGAATAACCGGGAGTTCGAATAACTGAAAAATTCGTTTTCCCGCCAGATTTTCAACTTAACCTTAATGGGATGGACTTTTCTTAAGTAATTGAGGCATTGTGGTTCAGTTGAGCGTGTAAACACAAAGAATATTTACTTTTTGAAGAAAGAATAAATTTGAACAAATTGTTAACAGGTTTTAAAATATGAAAGTTATAAAGAAAATGTATCTAGTAAATACAAGGAGTTCAACTCTTAAAAAAATCTTTAATGCTACATTGTTTTTTACTATCGATGTAGTGTTTTTGACATGTACGTGTTATCATGTTTAACTGCTTTCTGATTTCAAGACCATTCTCGTCAAATGTTTGCTTCAATTCTCTGGACCGAAGGAGAATATTGAACTTTTGAAGAAATTGCTTGAAGAGTGTAAATAGCCATGAATATTGAAACCTGATTTTTTGAAGAAAAAAAGTGTTTTAATCGCAGAAAATCAATGTTCTCACTCGACGATCTCCCAATAAGAAAAATTCGAATAACTGAGGGTGACTTAGCCTATAATTGGCCCCAAGGGGAATAAAAATCACTTCGAATAACCGAATTATTCGAATAACTGAAGTTCGAATAACCGAGAGTGTTTTTGCCTGAGTTGGGTAAGCAGATCCAAGGGGAACGCCATCTCACTTCGAATAACCGAATTATTCGAATAAGTGCAGGTTCGAATAACCGGGAGTCTACTGTAAAATAAATTGTATAGCTGAAAATATAAAAAATATTACCTAAGAAACAAAATGTTTTAACAAATACGAACACGATAATATATAATTATATTTTAATAAATATCACTATCAGTGTCAGATTGATTGCTTACATTCTCTAACGTTTCCATTTCTAGGACCAAATCTGTAACAGATCTATCCGATCTTGATGCAATATATCGAAACGCTAACAACTGTAAAAGAAAGATGTCGATAAAATCAAAGGTCGTAAAGAGTGATTTAGAGGTAGCTGGGATAGATACAGGCCAGTTCTGTTTAAAGTCAGTCAGTGTGACTCTTAACCCAATTGCCAAACAATTCAAAAAAATACTGGGTAAGAACTTGGCCAGGGCTTCCTTCCTTGACGCTGCTAACGACATTCTCTCCATGTTACTTCGATATTGTCGACTTCTGATGATAGTGGCGATGCTTTTATCGAAGGTTTCATCATTGACTGTTGCACAACAGTAAGAACGTATAAAGGACGCTTCAGAACAAATAAATTTCAAAACATGCTTACATATATTTTCAGAAAGTTGATATGAAATATCATTTTGAAAAAGACGTTGCATGTCTTTAACTACTTTGTTTGTTGCAATCTCCTTTACAAAAAGTGTTTCGTCTGATGCAACAAGGCACGAAAAATGCGAGCTGGGATGGCTGTCCAGCGTGATCAGCTTTAAATATGAGAAACGGGACTCTAAAAAGGCTTTAATCTGTCGTAAACAACCATCCGTATTCTCCAAATCGATTGCAATCAAACATTGAGCTACCAAAAGCAATTGCCGAAACTTATATGGATAAGTCAGGATGTTTCTCTTGTTCAGAAGACCGAATAGTACTTCGCAACAAATAGCATGTGTTTGATGAGATTGAGATGTTTCATTTCCCGATTTTTTCAATTTAACAATAGAAAATGTATCTTTTGGATAGATCCCTGTCCTTTGTAAATAAAGAACATTTGCAAAATGAATAAGTTTTACAAATGTCACACCTGAAATAGAAAATAAGAAGAAATTATATTTATGCTTTTCAAAAAACATCTCCTACTGCTTTAAATCATTTAAATCAAGTTTCACTTGATGCCTTGTTTATACGACGGGCATATTCAACGGATGCAGAAAATTTTCCTACATCAAGTTTTTTCTTTTCATTTTCTCTTTGAACTCCGCGAATTGGACGAGCACATGACTCGCCAACATCATGATTGACAATTAAAGAGTCAAAGATAACTTCCATAGTCATGTCGCTTTTAATGACAGCATCTATCTTTTTGACTTTGCATGACTGATGCTTGCAATAGCCCACTGCATGAAAAACACGATCAGTACGGGAGTTTCGTTTAGTTGCTTGATAAACCAAATGTCTTTTAAATAACACCGTACAGTATGGATTCGTTTGACGAATGTAATCACATATAATATGCTGCCACGATCCTTTTGAAAAATACTTTTTATTTCCCTTTGAAACTAAGTATTTCTCAATAAGCTTATCCCATACAGCCCTATCCATTTGACAAACAAGATTTTTTATCGGTTTTGTGAAAGTACCACAGGATGGAAAACTGCATTGTGAAAGTTCATTTAACGTATCTAAATTTACACCTGTGGTTGCTAGCAAGTTATTCTCAAATGTGCCAGCATTAGCCCCACGATTAGATTGAGTGGAACAATTATCTGTTTCATTTTCTTCTGGCTCATTTAGAGGACTGACACATATAATTTCTTCTTCGTCGTTGTTTTGTACATCTTCGGCATTTGATGAATCCGAAGTATTGAAACTTATAGGAAACTTGATTTTACCATGCTTTTTGTGGTATATACAGCAACTTTCTTTTGACGAACACTTGGGTTGACCACAAAAGAAGTCTATATCTGATGAACGAACAGCTTTAGTTGCGAAACCTGGTAACACTTCTTCTATGTCACAACAGCGAACATGATACCATTCTTCACATGCTCCACAAGCTATGTATCTAAAATTAAAACAACACGCGTGTCTACTGCGCAATTTCAAGCATCAAAACGGGTTTTTTAAACATTTTATTGCCAATAAAGGCGCGAAATAGATTTTTTGCGCATGTCTATTCTTCATGATAATGCAAATATAATACAAGTTTACAGAACATAAAGTTACCTTGTATTATCATCAGGCCTTTTGCAAATGCAATATAACTTTTTCTTCTTTAAATCAGGTTTTCCCATGTCAAATGATTCGTACTTTTTAGGTTGGTTGTTTTTCCTTTTTCTGCCACATGAAGCAGTAAAGTCAATATCTTCATTCTACACAGGAAAGGAGAATAATTTAATTTACAACCCTAAAAAATAAAGGATGTCTCATTCTCTTGCCACCACCTTGGCACGCTTTATTGATTTTATTCTTTAACCGCAATTCTCTAAAAGCTATTTTTTAATCAGGGAAATAAGTGTGTTTACTGTACTACAATCGGGAATATTTGGGTTCAAAATATTCCCGAAATTTTCCGTCAATTCCAAAAGATTTATTCAATAGTAATCGAGACTCTAACTTAGCATCTAACATAGATAAAATATTAATTACTAGCCTTCATTTACTCACATTCAACTTAAGTCCTCTTTAAAGTTCTGGGTTCCGGTTTTCCGCGAGATAAAACATAAACACACAGCGTGGGAGAGTGCTAGTCGCGACAATATTTCTTTGCTATCGGTCTGGGTGGTAAAATGAATGAACCATTTGACAACATACCGAAAATACCAGGCGTGATTTTGCATGTTTAAACTAGTATGCCAAGAAGTGTACTTCATCTGAGCATAAAATATTTTTTAGGTGTTGAAAATAGAAAATAGTAGTGTATATTTTGCTCTTGTAATAGAAAAAAAGAGTGTGTGAGGAATGAAGTGACAGTTTTTTTTGTAAAAACCACCTAGACTTGGATTCTCTTGGTTATTATTTTTCATCTTATTTGTTAATGTGTTAGCGCATTCTCATTTTAATTCTGTCAAGAAATATTTCTTTATGTTTGTTGTTGTTTTTAGAAAAATCAGTAAAATTTTGCCCTTGAGTATAGTTGTTATTTCGTTCTTATTTGTCAATAATTTTTAACCTTATTGTTCTTATAAAAAATTGTTTTTATAAAAGTGTATATGCTGAATTAAATCGGGACACAGTTAACACAATCAAAATTAAAAATCAAAAACCTTTACTCACACATTGTTTCGCGGCTTTATTAGGTTCTTCCTTTTTCTTATCGTTTTCCATCATTAAAATAACGTGCACTCATAAACAACAACGAATATTAAAATTTTTTAAAAGTTCTTTTGTTTTATATAAAAAGTTTACATCTCTTCCATTAACTATAACATCCAACAAATAAAAACGCGTGTGTCCTTCAACTGGCGAAAACGTTAATTCTACTCCTTATTCAGACATTCACTGTCTATACCTCAGTTAGACAGAAGATTTACCGCATCACTTTCAAAGTAGCATTTTTTTATTTTCCTGTGCAGAAAACAATGTGGAGCCAACCTAGTAGAGCATATTGCATACAATTTTTTTCTTAACCTCGCCCGCACTTTACTTTCCAGTAAACTCTACTTCTTCTACGTACTTATTGTTTTTCGTTTATATTAATTTTTTTTAGCATTTGAAGTTGTTTCTTATATAATAAAATCCAGCCTTACCTTAATATGGTCCAGCCGTACCTTATTTTAGCTAGCCGTACCTAACTTAATTTCGTTTTTATTGAACGTTTTTAGCATTTGAAGTTGTTTCTTATATGATAGGTCCCAGCCGTACCTTAATATTGTCCAGCCGTACCTTATTTTGGTTAGCCGTACCTAACTTAATTTTGTTTTTATTGAACGTTTTTAGCATTTGAAGTTGTTTCTTATATGATAGGACCCAGCCGTACCTTAATATGGTCCAGCCGTACCTTATTTTGGCTAGCCGTACCTAACATAATTTCGTTTTTATTGAACATTCGTAGCATTTGAAGTTGTTTCTTATATGATAGGACCCAGCCGTACCTTAATATTTTCCAGCCGTACCTTATTTTGGCTAGCCGTACCTAACATAATTTCGTTTTTATTGAACGTTTTTAGCATTTGAAATTGTTTCTTATATGATAAGACCCAGCCGTACCTTAATATTATCTAGCCGTACCTTATTTTGGCAACCGTATTTAAATTTAGCCAGCTGTAGTCACTTTTAGCGCTAGCTCTAATATTGTCCGCAGCGTAATAATGTTCAATCTTACTTTACTAATGTTTTTCATACATTCAATTTTAAAAATCTCTTTTGTATTTGTATTAAAATCATTTTATAAAAATTATAATACATGTAAGATATATTATTATCGGTATTTCATCATTGAGGATTCCCTGGGGGTTACTGGGGCTCGACGATGGAGTGCTCCATTTTGCATCATTTTTATCGGCATAGATATTCACCTAAAAGACGAAATAAAAGTTAGACAATTTAACTTTGATATACATTAACTACTAATTTTAAGCTTAGAAGCAAGTGGTCTTACACAGAGCTGCTAATTACGAATTTTCTTAAGTACGGCTAAGGTACGGCTAAGGTGCGGCTGTTAGGTACGGCTAGCTTTACTTAACCGCAATTGACTGGCCCCATTGTAGTTTTAATAAAAACTGTTTAAAAATATAAGTTTGCTATGTATTATAAAATAAATATGTCTTTCTGCTCTTGAAACCCTCTTGAAATAACGCCGGCGCTTCTTGTCTGTCCCCTCTAAACTAGAGCCCAGTTTCCTTTATGCGCGGTTGAGAGCTACGGGGTTGATTGGTGTATGAGGTAGCACAAAATTTGAAAGTTCATTCACAATTATTTGCTGTACTAATCTTTTCTGTAAAAAACGAATGTTATTTTCTTTAATACTTATATGAATAGAATTTAATTAGCTAGCATCATTAAAACGTCGGAGGGAACCTTTAATTTGGAACGTTCCATGTGAAGTCGATCAAAATTTTCAGAGGTCCCATGTACAATCTGAGATGTCACCAACCCAAAAACCGGGCTGGAAACACCCAATAATTCTTAACCGTACACTCTTTTCCTACTAGACTCTTTATCTTAAATCTATATACAAATATTCTCTTTTCACTTTTGTTGAATAGCAAAACAGGCTTGATATTAATTAACAAATGTATTTGTTTTTGCCAAAGAAGTAAAGAATGCAAACATTTGAATAAAATTGATAATTTTTTTAAAATAAAGTCTTCAAAGTAGAATGAAGCTTTTGCACATTGATGTATATTATATATAAATTTTTTGAAATAAATCTTCGTAATTTCACTTCAGTTCACTCTGTATATATAACATACATATAACAAACAAAGTTTTGTGATCTTTTTCAGGCCTACCCAAAACAGGGGCGGATTTAGACTAGGCCACTTTCGTACAAGCCTAAGGACAAGTTCATAAATATCAGACACTGATTTGGACATTGCAAAAAAGCAAAAAAGCAAAATTTCCTCATAATTTGTTTATAAATCCGCCTGGTTTGCTAAAATTTTCAGGGATGCTGCGTATGCTTGTTCTTCAAAAGCTAAGTTGGTCAAAATACCAAAAAAACCTGTTGTGATACATGATTTTGATAAAAAAGTAACATTGTTAGTAATTTATCATTTCTTTGGTTATTCTTGTGTTTTCAATCTTCTTATCCTATTTAAAGCACTCTTTAATGGTATATTTACTAAAAAAAAATTTCAGGACACAAATTTATCATAGTATTTGAACAATATACTGATAAATTTTTAACAAACAAAAATTATCAAAATGTCAGAATGATACTCATTTTCAATTAGATATAAATGTCCTGTATTTTATAATGAGCATTAAAATCATATCAAGTCTTATTTAATAATGCCTAAAAACAATTTTAGGGGTAATAAAATGATAAAATCTTAACAATTTACATAACCAAACTCTACTTTATTATTGCCCTTTTAAGTTTTTTAGACTGTTATGTTAGACTCATTGAGTATTGAGTGCATAAATGGTTACTACCGCATATGGTTGACAATGTTTACTATGTATGTTTACCATACTATGTTTACTATGTATGAATGAATTGGACAGGATTTGATAACAAAATAACTAGAAGTGGAGTATTTACAAAGAAAAATATCCCGATTCAGATTTGTTAAGAAATTATCACATTTTTGCTCTACATGGGATATATATTCAGTACTGTTCCAGTTAACTGTATTTTCATATAAAATAATTACAAAAAAATAGTTATCTGTCTCTTTTTGTTTTGAGGTCACAAGCTGATAAAACCTAACAATTTTGTAGCTTTAAAGTGTTATATTTTTATCAATTTTGTGTCCTGGAAATAAAAAAATATGCAAAATTGCTCAGAAAGTTCCTAAAAACATCATATTCAAAGCAAAATTCATAACTCATAAAAATAAGGAGTTTAGAACAATTTTTATCAATTTCAAAATTCTAGGCTTGTTAATTTTTTATCAATTTATTGTTCCTGGAACAAACGATAATAACTATGTTAATATTTGCTGTTATGAAACAGGGATTTCATATTCAGGAACTTCTGACTATAATGCTAAGTCTAAAATCAAATTGGTTTTTTAACTTATTCTTCGTAAACATTTTCTGATAAACTTAAAACAACTGATACCAATGTCCAAAAATCATCAAAATATGGTCGGATATTAATGAACTTGTCCCTAAGTAGAATTTACCAATGTAATATCCTGTGTATTTATCTAAAACTATGTGCTTTGCCAAAATACTTTGGTTTTTACGGTAGTCAAACTACATATTGCTGCATTTTGCTGATTTTGTTGATTTCAATTCCTTTGTTCTCTTCCGTATAATCAGTCAACTTTAGCAGCCGCCCATGTGCGGACCCTGTTAAAACAAAAGAATTGAAGTGATCTTCAGTTTTGCTGTTATGCAGAAATGTACAACTGAATTATTGGCATGTTTTGATTACCATATATAATATATATAAGCTGTGCTGCGCCAAGTTGATGGACAACTTCAAGTGAGAATAATATGACTTTGTACAATGCAATACATTTGGTACATTCTGTTTGTCTTTGAATTTAAATTTCTTTGTGCAATGTGTCACGATCATGTTGATTTTTAGTTGGAGACATCTGTCCTTGGTTGCAAGGCCTACATGTATATATACTAGAATGAAAAGGCTCTTTTGTTCTAATTCTAATATCTTTATTGGTTGTGATTTTGAAAAAAAAATAATTTTTTTATTTAATATTTCTCCTTAGCAGGGCATAACCCGCTGTCTGAAAGCTACGTAGCCACGTTCCCCTTTCATTTTGAGGTAAAATGTTGTTCCCAACACTATTGTTCTGTTCTAGCCTGATTTAAAATGCAGCCCTGTTTGCAAAAAGAACATCTCGATGTTAAACTCTTATTTTGTATAAGAATGCTTTAAAATTGACAACCTGATAAAAATAAACTATAAAAAAACTTTACATATCATCAAGAGCATTTGTCCACTGTGCTTAGAAGTTTGGATATTATATTAGATTACAAGATAAATAAAAAATAAATTTTTGCTGACTAACTTATTACATCATCAATAATGATGTCATAAGGTTAGATGGAATTTTTTGAAGCTAAATATCTTAGAAACGAAAATTTAAAAAAAAATTCAAAAAGCTTGATATATATATAACAACTTTTTATCGGTATCAGTAATACTGCACATTATCTTCCCAAGTGCTGCAAAGATGATGGATTGAGTGGGACTTGAACCCACAACCTCTCACTTGCCGGGCGATTGAAGATAATGTGCAGTATTACTGATACCAATATAGCTCACATATATGCCCCGTTGTTCCTATAACTTTTTATCCTCTATAACATACAAAACCTTCCAGACAGAACAGTGCCACCACGCCTTACAAATCATGTGAACACCATATGGCTACTGTAACAAGTACAGTACTGGAATAAGGACACCTAACGTTGTGAGCGTGTATCATGCGCAACACGAACGATCCGCGATCTAATCGTGACCATCGCGATAGAAAAAATGTTAACGAAGAACTTCGCGATAGTCGCGATGTATAAAAAAATAACAATGCTATCGCAATCGTCACCATTAATCGTGATTGTCGCGATGGATCGTGAATAACATTAAAAATATTAAACAATAGATGCGTATAATCTTGTGTCTTTGTTTTTTTTACATTTAAAAATTATTTTGCATCTTGTAATATATTTTTATCGGAAATTGGATTTTAGAAATAAGGAGACTCCAACGTAATTAGTTGTTCTACGGGCGAAGTTGATAGTAGCTTACGGTCGGTCGGTCGGCGAAATAAAAATAATTTTATCGAGAATGTATGGTTGGAACAACAAAAATAATAATTAAAAAATAACAACAGAGGAGGGTGTTATGACAAGCATATTTTTCGTTTGTTTTTTAGTTCTGTGTCTTTATTTTTTTTCATGCTGGAGACAAGTGGGGCACATTTAAACTCGTGAACCCCAAACACGAGAACCGAGTGTCTGAACTAGCGACTCTCTCAGTCTTAAGGTTACTGTAAAGGAAAAAACTCACTTGAGGAGTAGTCTCAGAAAAACCTTTATAATTTATCAATACTTTTATATTTTTTCTTATTTTTTTTGTTTCTGAATGCTTGATGAAAGACTTATTTTATGGTGTTATTTTCGTGAGATGTTAATTTTCCAAAAAGAAAATATAATGAAATAAACACACACCATTTTTTTTTTACCGTACGTTTTAAAATGGCTTCTTTTTCCGAACGCGTGGTCGCAGATTTCTCGTTTTTGCACCAATATATTCAGCATAAATTAAATTCAAAAAGGTTCCCGGTTTTTCTTTTCTAAGAACGTCGTTATGAAATTATTTGTAATTATATATAATCATTCAAAAAAATGCATATTTTTTTCTTTCTGACGTCATAATTCGCTAATCAGTAATTTATACAAAAAAATCCGGGAACCTTTTGTGCATAATTTATTCAGCTTTCCATTACCGAAAATTTCAATGAGCCAATAGGGGGCTTTCGGAAAAAGAGACCACAAACGTAAAGACATGTATGCAAAAATTTACTAACGAGATATTTGTTTTTAAAGATTTTTGTAGGTGTTATGAAAATGTGTGAACTGAGTATGTAGAAAGATGATAGAAGTGCGACCTTTTTCTTTATGCTGAATATGCGTGCACACGTTCATAATTATTAATAGACAGAAGTCAGGGTTACAAGAGACAGCTCATATGCATACTCTCCTTAACTTTGATTTTTTAATGATTTTTTATACGACAACATTTATATATATAAATCGATGGTGAAAGTAAACTATCTAAAAAATATTATTATGCAAATTTTTATACGGGAGTTCCATATCATGCATAATGTTTACAAAAAATATGCTAAACTCATTTTGCACATATTTCCTCGAAGGCGCGAAGGATATAACACCTCTGAAAAGGCTTTTTTCTAGAGAAAAGGGATGTTCAAATATTTTCATGGAATATAAAATTTGTCATTCGAAAGAGAATTTTTTTTTCTATATGTCATGAATTTTTTGCAAAAAAACTCAAAAAAAATTTGTTTCCTTTACAGTAAACTTAACTCCCTTGTCTCCGATTGCCGAAATAATAATAAACAACATAATAATTATCATACATTGTCTATAACAGCGATGTACGGAACATTCTTTTCTAATGTTTATATAATTTTGTTATCCATTTATATCTCAGCAATCACAGTGTGCATGATAAAATAAATTGCAGCAATGGGGAGGAGATAGTTGCATGTGTCTTATTAATTGTATTTTTAATTGTATTTTTCATATTTTCAATGGTCACCTGTTGCTTGAAGGTAGCGAAAATAAAAAAAGAAAATTATCATCTATACATATAATTTTACATTTTTCAATATTTTTAACAGAAATTAATAATGAAGTCCTGGGCACTAGGTTGTGAAATACATGTCAATAACACCTAAAAATGTTACCTGCTACACTGCTCTATTACCAGAAGCAAATCATTTCAATGTGCTCAATGTGATTGCAAAGATATAAATAGATTAGAATTACATTCAACACAAAAGAAAAAATGATTTCCAGAATTGTGTTTTGAGAGAGCTCCTAATAGAGGCACTGGCAAGCAATATAAATATAAATATAGTTATGCAGCAAGAATGTTTCTTGTGTTGTTTTGAAGTTATACTTGGGTTGTTTCGAAATTTATACAGCAAGTTATTCTTCTCCCTCTTAAAATAATAAAAAAAACAAAAGATATTTTGATAAAAAAGTTTAGGGCTCTTTTAATTTTTTTTGGCGTAGTCTTATAAGAAAATCTAAATTTAAGTGTCAAATTTTTTTATGGACTATAGTTCAGTTGACAATATTTAAAGTCTTTTGCGGCATTAAAACTAACTATTTAGGATCTAGGATCATAACGGAGGAGGGTGTTACGACAAGCGTATTCTACCTTGTTCTTATTATTTTTCCTAAATGTTATCGACTAAAAGTCTTGCAGTATTAGATTTTAGCAAGCGTAATTTTAAACATATATAATAATCATAACGAAGGAGGGTGTCACGACAATAATAATCTTTTTTTCACAAGATGGGATAAGAAAATGTTTGTTTGTTTTCATTTTTTTTTCTTTACAACTTTTTTGCTAGTTATTATTTTTTTGTTGTTTTCGTGAAAATTAGGGTCGGTCGGGCCCATAGAACAACTAAATATGTTGTAGCCGTCTAAACAAGAAAGAAGCTTACGTTGACGAAAATATTTTTGATTTAAAAAGTAAACAAAAACAACAATTATTTATATTTAATGGAGTTAATGGAGCACGATACCTGATCCACGATGTTAGGTGTCCTGATTCCAGTACTGTAAAAGGTTGTAAAAAGCAAAATGTTTGGAAAGTTTATTGGACATTCCCAAAAAACAGCTTCTTCTCTTGATCAGTTTTGCTCAGACATTTACTATAAATTTAATTATACTATATAGACAATAAAGCTAGAATCATTACAATGGCAGTTAAAGTGTGCATGGTGTTGGGTGATTTTCATATTTTGGAAAATCCGATGTTTCCACGATTCCTGTTCCACACCCTAGCACCCCAACTTTGTCTTTAGTTATTTAAATGAACACTTGAACAACAGCTTGTTTATGGTAATTAATAAATTGTGTGATTGTTATCATAGGCTATAATTATATTCAAGAAAGGTGTTTTGTGTGTTTGATTGAAATGTTTGGAACTTTTCAAAAGATAGAACCATGCTCAGCAATGCTAGAATCGCCAGAGCCTCGTAGTGGTCATCGAATGTGTGCCGCTGATAATTTCTTATATGTATTTGGAGGATATGATGCAGCTAAAAGTAACATATTATACAATGAATTGTGGAGATACAACATGACAACCAAATATTGGATTAAACTACCTGATAACAATGGATCTGCTCCAATAGAATGCACATCTAATTCAATGCTGTTATGGAGGAACAATATAATTATATATGGTGGATCTGGATACCCTTTTGGTGTGACTAACAGCAGCAAACTACTTATGTATTCTTTAAAGTACTACAAATGGATTGAATTGGTGAATAAAAATCACAAGACATGCACAAAATACAAAGCGTGTGGATGTAACACCACCTTGCATGAATCACCTACAGCCAAATACGGGCAAAGCATGACCATAACACAAGACTCAAAGCTTGTTATTTATGCAGGTACAACGGGAACGGCGTTTGTACAGGAGTTACATACTTATCATTTGTACAAACAAAGGTGGAAATCTTACAAATTCTGTGAGCAACATTCTTTAGCTCAACCAAAAAGTCGTTATCGACATGAGGGAATTTTATACAAAAGTGATTATTTTATTCTTGGTGGTTCTGTATTAGAAGAAACTTTTGGTTTTGAGAAAATTCACTCATTGGACATCAGTAGAATGCTATGGGAAAAACATTGTTGTTCTTCTGATGTGTATTCTGGCGATAACAAGCTTCCGCAACCACGCAGACATCACTCTTGTACATTGTATAAACACAATATTTATATGATTGGTGGAAGCGTGTACAACAACAACTTTTTGGATGCATGGTTATTGAATTTAGACACTATGAAGTGGAAAAAAGATTTCAGGGTATATATATTGGGTTTAGTGTTTTTTCTGTGAAAAAATAATAAATGTACCAAATTTTTCTTTGTAAACTAAACACTTAAAATTTCTAGAAAATGAGCCGCAAAGTTCGCTTTCGCTCAATTGAGCCTAAAAGATTAGATCCAAATTCACGTATTTTAATCTTTGGTGCCTTTTAGAGCTTTTTAGTACTGGTTAATGTTAAGAAAAACTTTACCTTATTATATTTATTTCAATACAAATTCTTAAAAAAGAACAAAGAGAGAAAAATCAAACATTTAGAACTGATTAGTCCCTATTGTTTAGTGATAAAGCAGTATAAGTTATTGATAATGGAAAATTATCGCTATATAGTTTGTTGCATAATGAAATTTAAATCAATTTGTTGTCAAACTACCTGGGATCATCACAAGTGTTGCGGGCAAGAAAAAATTAAAGGTTACTTGTCCTTAGAAATGCAGGTGCTAACTACCTATATACAATATTTGCAGGATGGTGCCATACAGAGCATCTAAAATGAACTTAAAATAAAAATGATAAAAGCCACAATCCTGCTTATTCGCTTTATTATTTTTATTTTTATTTTTCAGTGTTTTCCATATGCAGTTCGTTTTCATGCTGCGGCAGTAACTAGTGCTGGGTGTCTCTATGTTTTCGGAGGAGTTGATTCAAAGCAGCAACGCGTATCTGATCTTCACATGCTGTGGCTTGAACCACCGTCGCTGCTGGAGCAATCTTGGATGGCTGTTGTTAATTTATTACAACAAAACAGAGCCCTAAATACGAAAGTATTGGTGGAATTGGGTGTGCCCAAAACTTTTCTTTTGCGGATTGATGACTCCATTCCTCCTGCTGGATAAAGTATAAATAAAAAAAGAGAAAACAAGAAGTGATGCAGCTTTTATATTTATATTTATATATATTTATATATTTTTAAGAATATATATTTTTTTTTTTACAACAGTTTCTTGTAATCATAACATTTTGGGGGGTATTGTTACTCAATTTGGTGCTGAAAGAGAATGTAAAAACACCTACCAAAGAAATCTACTGTTATTGATGGGTTTTATTAATGCTCAGTGTTGAAATAAATAAAGGCACTGTCAGAATAAACCCCCTTCCTGGAAAACTTATTCTAATATATATCAGTACCAACTAGAATCAGCACTTAAGGTCTAGGAAATTTTTCTTATCACTTGATAGAGGAATCTAAGAAAAAAAGAAGCTGCTGTATATTAGAATAATTCATTTTAGAATGTTTTTGGTAAAAGCAATTTTATAAAGTGTCCATTGTACTAGTAGTCACCCTATTCAAATATACACCCTATCTGAATGCTTCCATCCCCAAATTAGAAAGAATTTTTTTAAACACCCAACTCGCTTAACCAGTTTTTTGAAACCATAAGCATAACTTTAAGGACAGGTGGAAACAGGTGGAACAATTTTTCATTTGTTTGTTCTCTTTAGTTCACGTCGCATTTTAGTTCCAGGTAAAGCTTTAAGCAAGGCTATCAATAGGAAAATAACACCAGAGCAATAAATTGCTCGCCCAAGGTTACAATTTACACTGGGCAAGCAATCAGAATAAATAGAATAAGTTTATAAACGCATATTTTATTAGAAAGTCTTTTTATCTATTTTATCTATTTTGGTTATTTTTTACTGCAAATAATAAGAAAGATAACATTGATTTCCATGTGAGATGAATTAATATTGCTCAGCCCGACAAAATTTTTGTGGAACTGGGGGAGCAATTAATGGCTCAGCTAGTTTCTCATTTTTCAGAATTGGGCAAGCCTTTGCGTGAGCAAGAGCGATTGCTCTCCCCTTATTGATAGGCCTGTTTAAGCATGTTCAGTGGGGGAAGTTTTGCATGTCTATTTTTTATTTTATGTATCCATATTATTTAGAGTAATGTTAAGACATGAAGCTTATTGTTGGGATATATTTGTTGTTAACATGTGTTGATTCCAGAAAGAGCGACTACAAAAGAATCATATTCAGTGATTTTGTTAGAGGAGAATTGCGAAACAACTTTGCAAAGCAGTATGCTTATCTTGCGAGTAATAACGACACATTTGCTGATCATTTCAGAAAGTTATGGCAACGACATGAAGATGCAAAGTTAATACGTTTACAACCAGAACAGGTGAAATTGTCTGAAGTTTGATTACCCTGAAAGGAATCCAGTGGCTTTCCAAAAATTTATTCTTTATTAGTGTGTTTTTTTTAAAGAAAAGGAAGGGCTTGCTTTTTTAGTAACAATTTGTTTGCTACAATTTTTCCTAAAATTTGGAATGGTTTTATAATGTATTTTCTGTTTTCTCCTAAATGCTGATCTAAAAACTTCTTAAATTCTTTTAAACTAAAGCCAATGTTTTTCTATTGATTTACTTATCACTACATATTATTTACATGTAAATTTCAACTTTTATTTATTTTAATGTATCCTTAAAAAGCCCTTGAAAAACGGTATAAATTAAAAACAAAATGTCATTAAATTCTGTTTTCATGAAATTCGTGAAATTTTATTCTCGTGAAATATTTTTGCGAAAATTAGTTCTCGCAAAAATTGAATTCATTTTCAACAAATTTTTCAGGAAATTTAGTTTTAGCAAAAATTAAGTCCCTTTAATTAGATTTTGGCATCTTTTATTAGGTCCAACCACAACGTACAGTTAAAATTTAATTGTGATCTTATAGAGGCACATGTACAATGTTGTTACATATTGAAAATCACTAAAAAAAACACCAGCAAAAGCTTTTAGAGGAAGGTCTAAAAATAGCTAGTAAACTCCATACAATACTCTTCCGTGTAGGGTTGGCATTTCATATTCTCCCAAGCTCTTAATTTTAGATCCTGGTACATCTGTGAGAAACAACATATGCCAGTTTGTGATTTTGTAGCACCATGTTTTATTCTTTCAAAAGAGTTAGATGGCAAGTATGTACACTGTTAGGGGACGTTTAAACTCTTAAACCATAAATACGAGAATTGAGTGCCTGAACTAGCAACTCTCTTAGTCTTAACATTCTTGTCTCTGATAGCCAAAATAATGTTCAATTAAAAATAATTTTGATCTTATGCTCTAAAACAGGATTTACTTGTATTTCGTCAAACCTGCCTGGAATCACAGAGCTGAATTACTGTTGGTAAAAGATTTAATTGTTTTTTAAACGAATCTTTTAAGTTTTGTAAATTTAATTTTTTGTACGTTTTTAAATCAATCAGTATTTTTCAAAATTAACTACAATATTTTTCAAAATCATAAATGTTTAATAAAATACAAAGTAGACTAACAAATGTGGCATCACAAAACAAAAAACACTATCAAAAAATATATTTTGTTAAAATGTTTGTAGGTTGACAGTTTTTACTGATAGTTTAATAACTTCATTATGCAAATTTCAAAAAACTGTCTGTGAATTGTGAATGGTGAACCCTACCCTTTGGAACGCTGCATGTATGAAATTCAGATTCCTATTTGACATGGAAATCCCCTTCAAATAAATACAAACAATCACATGGAAATCCCCTTTAAATAAATACAAAGGTAGACTGTGTACATCATCTTATGTCGCAATATTTCACCTATTAAAACTCCTTGAATGTTGTTTATCTTTTGTGCAAACCAAGCTTTAATGGAACGTGCATTAGATTTCTGTAGCATTTTAAAGACGGCCAGTTTAATTGTATTTAGACTGTCTTTGAAAACAGAACAATTCCACTGATAAACAACAGAAAAGACTTGGTGACTCTTACAACGATGTCGAAACGACGACCTTTGATCTTTCAAATTGACGATTTTCTATTTGATGACGAGTGCGAACATATTAAAACTCTAGCTCTAAAACATGGAATGGAAAAAAGTGAAACTGCTGGAGATGACATGGAACGGCAAGGTATATCCCCTGGCTTGTATGATGATATAGGAGCAATAGAGTTTGAAGACTTTGATCTTGACGAGGATAAAGTAATTAATATAACTGAGGTATGGTCAACAATTTTGTGTTGTTTACACATTACTGTAGTAATTGTATGTGTGTGAAGAGAGGACCTGCATTCCTTTTTCTGTATTGTTATGAAATTTGTGCATCGAAACATGTCATAACGTACATATGAAACATACCGTAATTTTGGTGATTATTATTGCTTACCCTTCGCTGTATTATGTGATCATTTCTGTTTCTTTATAAAGATGATAATGTTTACATAAAGTGACTTTGTGTGGTACAATGAATTAGGCTAGAGAACTGTACAATATGATACAGGAAACAGCGATGCTTTTCCATGACTTTAAAAAAGATTCATTAAAAAGTGTTAATACCATGTACCATTTTAGCTTCTTCGAGGATTTCGCACTATATTTGACAACAGAATGGGATCCATGATAGCTAAAAATATGTAAGCATTTTTTTATTGTTGTATAAATTATACTAATATTACGGCTAGTGTTGAAAAAAAATGCAGATTAACCAAACACGTAGAAAAACAAGTACTTTAATGAAATTCTTGAAAACCCAATTTTTTTGGTTTCTCAGGGAACAAAGGGAAATTTTTACATGATCAAGGAAATCTCACTAAAAAATTGGGGAAGAAAGTTTGATGATGACTATTATTTACTGCACACAATATTTTAGGTGTATTATGTATTAGCAACCATTACAGCCCTCTCCTCTCCTAACCACCACCCTTGGTCTAGGATAAAGAGGAATAGGGCGTATCGCCCTTACCTGCCTTTGGTTCATTCTACATTTCTTCCAAGTTTGATCATTGCAACTATATCAGTCAAAGGATATCCAGGCCTAATGGAGTTAGGGATAAATTACTTCATTTCGTATGAAAAATCAGATTTTTGTGAAAGCTAAGAAAACTGCCTGAAAATAATAAAAGTACAATATAAAAATATATACCAGCAGTTAATTCCAAATTTTGAATCTACAGACATTGTAATATATTTTAAAATGTAGTACGTTTAGGGAGAGTGTATATTTATTTTGTGTTGTATTCCATTGATTTGTTTAATATATCTTATTTCAGAGCAAAAGATACTTACATGGATTTTAATCTAGATGGTGAGTGTGACCATTCATGTTTCTTGTGCCTGTCACCTTTAGATCTTCAGCAACCCTTTTCCACATGTTAATGCTAAATCTTTATCAGTTTATTAGCTCATCCATTTATTACTCCTAATTTTTATTCATAGTTGATAAGCACAATTTTTTTTGTCCTACTGACTCGAAAGATTCACTCTGAACCATGTAATTACTGCTAGAAACCGCATTTTGTTGACTGGTTAATTACTCGCAGGTGTAATTGAGAAATGGGAATGGAATATCAAAAACTTAACATTGTTAGTGAAAATGTTGAATGAGTCACGAGCTTTCAATCCAGCCTCTCAAGCTAGATTCAGTGAACAAGTGTGGTTATCTCAAACAGATTCAAATGATTCTGTGCTGTTGTCTTTGCAAGATAGGTTAGCTAAGTTTTTGTTTTGTTTTATTGTTACTGTTGTTCTGCTGTTGTTGTATTTTCTGGTGTTGTTGTTGTTGTTGTTTTTTGTTGTTTTTGTTTTTGTTGTTGTTTCTGTTGTTTCTGTTGTTATTGTTTTTTGTTTTGTTTTTTGTTTTTTGTTGTTGTTGTTGTTGTTGCTGTTCTAGTGTTTGTTGTTGTTGTTATTGTTTTTGTTGTTTTTGTTGTTGTTGTTGGTGTTGTTGTTGTTGATCTTGTCTTTGTTGTTGCTTTTGCGTTTGTTTTTCTAGTGTTTGTAAATTCTTTTTTGTATATGTGCAGGCTTCATCAAGTTACTGGGCTACCTCTGGAAATGATAAGAAACAGTGAACAATTACAGGTACGTTGTACTGATTACCTAAATTTTAAGATACATTTAAGAAACAATGACAGGCTGAGATAAGCGAAAAGTATTTAAAATAGAATACCGTGAAATCCCAAATATGGTCCCGGGGTTTATATTTCTTGGAAAAAGTTCTTTAGGGTGGACCTATATCTGGGTGAACCGAAAAGTGGATTGCACTTTTCCTTGTTAGAACCAAAATAATTTTTAGCATGAAAGCATCTTATTGTCGACAAGAGATGCTCCTGACGGAAAATGGGTACTCTGCGGAGAAATAGAGATATAATGTACATGTAAAGTGTAAAAACATTATCTACGCAATGAGATTAAGGACCTTATTTTTCTAGAAATATAAACAGCCTTGACCTTTTAACAATACGTCCTGATTATGGGTTTTTATTCTGGTGGGCTTAAAACTTAGATGTTGGTCTGTCAGTCCGTCTGACTGTCTTTTATGGCTATAGCAAAGTATACCAAGTTCCTTCTCAAAATTGAAAGCACAGAATCGCACTTTTGATGTAGTCTCTTCCATCTGGAAAGTCTGTGTAGCGGTAACACTTTTTTAGTCGAATGGATATATAAATGTTAAGCAAACTGATTTTAAGATTTTGGCTTTCAACATACATTTTGATCAGAAGCTAGCTAGCTAGGCAGCTAGCTGGAGATTTTTGTTCAGTTTGTGAGAAAGCATTTCATCCTAACCAACTTTATTCTTTCCTTTGTATGTATGTCATCAATCTGATTTTTAAACAACTTCAAAAAGTTGCAAACCTAGCTAACAAATTTTATTACTTTATGTTTAGCTGTAATATATCTCTTATAATAATAAGCCAGTTCCGTGTGTCTGTCTGTCACTTTTGCAAACACGATATTTTTTACCACCCGAATGCGCGAGTTTTTCGAGTTTTTTTGTTTTGTTTACATTTGTCTCGCAACCGTTAGAAACCACGTGATAGAAAATAAGCAGTATGATTCGCTCAAATACGTACTTTCGAACGGGACGGCATTCGAATAAAAAGTTCCGTTAGCGTAAAAACAAACAAACATAAAAATTTCTCGACAAATTTCTCGACACAAAAGGCGAACTGAAGAAGCGGTTAAAAAATGTCTTATTTTCGACGATCCCTTAGTCATAAAAAAGTGCATATATTAAGAGCAAGGAAAGTCAAAGTGAAGAAGTGGAGTGGATTAAAAAAGCATATAATTTGGAACAGGGTTAACATCGACACACAAAACAACAACAAAAGAACGGTCCCTTCGTCTTCAAAAAAGTGCAAAAAGTAAAGTAGTTCAAAAAAGCATATATAAAAAATAAAAAAGAGACCAAATGAAGAAGTAGAAGTAGAAAAGTGAAGTTGTAAGCCACAATAAGTTACTTAGGAAGTGAAGAGTGGAGCTAGAAGTAGTGAGGTAAAGTTAGAAGTACAAAATGAATGCTAGATTTTCAAGTGAATTGGAATATTATATTATATTTATATTTTTAGACGTTCCGTTTTTATACGTAACACACAAATTGTCAAGGAGAATCGCATTCTCAAAAAAAATCCATTGGAGCTTCAAATTTATATTTTACTGCGTTTTTTATAAAAAAGCTAGCATTTGTTTACAATTTTTTGCATAATCAAAATGCTGCATAAAGCTGCCTACCAAACAAATGTGCCAGCGAAATAGAAAGTTTTGGTTAGATAGATGTGCATATTTTACATGGTTTGTTGAACTAACTGCAAATGTCATAATTTTTACATTGCTATTGTTTTCCTTTATATGTGTTGTACTAAGCATAAATATAGTTAGCTATAGACGTATAGCTAAGTCTCCCCAGCTTAAGTATATTTAACTGGGTGTCTTATGTCTTACGTACTGTTTTGTTTAGCTAGCTAGCTAATGTTAGCTTCAAGGCTCCATCCCATAGCTAGCTCTAATCTATGAGTTTTTTTGTTATTCCTCTGTTTTTAGGTATTTAGCTATAGCTACCTTAGTAGTCAAACTTCTCTTCTTTTTTGAACACGAATTATGATGTAACAAGCTAGCTACAAAATCTTTCTTGAACTTTTAGGATACTGTGACACATTTCTATGCCCATAGAGAATAATTTTTTCACATTTCCTGTAAACTTTACAAGGGGATGACAAGTAGAACGAATTTTATAGAATTTAAAGTGTGTGTTAAGTTATTTTTTATCGTTTTGTTTCCTCATCCTGTTAAACCTGTCAGACTACATGTAAAATGCTAGGTTTTTTTACAGGGGTTTTAGACATTTGATTGGAAATTTATATACGTGGGTTTATACGTGGGTTAAAAAAATTTGTCAGTTCATATTGTTTGTGTTGCAAAATGCTGTTTTTTGAAATTTTGTGTAATCTTTTTGGAAATAGACCACATGCAATATATATACTGAAAGAACAAATCTTTGTAGAATCAGACTTCACTGTAAGATGTTGTAAAGCTGATGTCTTTATCGGTAAAATAACAGCCATCGTTTACTAATTAAGAAAAAAATAAAACGAGTTTGAAAGTTAAAAAGTATTTATTTGTTAAGCTTTTCGTACACTAAGTACATCTTCAGACTATATAAACAACTTTGTCTTTATATTTCGTATTATAAACTATTGTTTGGGAGAACTAACTGTATGTGATGTAATGTTTGCTGGAAGAAAATTCCATGGTTTCACGTTTTTGTTTTTCTTGAGAATTTTACAAAATTTTGTAGGGATAAATGTTTCCTGATGATAAAAAAATTAATTAATGTTCTGACTGAAACTGTTTTTGTTTTTTATATTTTGTAATCTAAGCGCGAGGACTGTATATATGCACTGAATTGACTGATTTTTTAAAATTTTGATTACGACATGCTGAATGAACTTATTTTTGTTGATTTAGATGTGTTTCTCAAAAACCGATCTGTTTTACATTTTGTGTAAACTTTTGTTTATGAACCGTATACAATGTTTTTTTATTCAAGTTTATTCTTTGTTTATTGATTTTTTGACATTTAGGTTTAAAATTGTTGGTAAAGGGCAGTATGGATCATCATACTAAAAAAGAAAATTTTTGTGTTCTTAACTGGTTGATTTTTACATTTTGTGTAAATTTTTGCAGGAGAGGATGGTATGCAACCGAAATGACTGATTTTTCTAGATTTAAATTTGATATTTTCCAAACTATGGCTTTTTCATATTTTTGTATAAGCTTTTAAGGGAAAGACAATTTATTTAAAATGTGTAAAGAACTTATTTTTGTTGATTTGTGCTAACTCTTGCAGGCCTCCTTTTTGACATTTCAGAATAAAATACTGAGGGTTTTGAACATAATCGCTTATAAGATGTACATATTTGAGATGCGTTATTTCTAACATTGTTATTATCCGTGTTGTGACTGTCGGTGTTGTAACTGTCGGTGTCGTTGTTGTAACTTTTTATCAACATGATTTTGCACCTTGCAAGCTGTTCTATTTTATATTGTGTAAGATTTGTGTGGAGGATTTAATGCGATTTGACATTTGACATTTGGTGTAAGATTTTAAGAACATTTTTTTTTGTATATGCACTGCAGACGTCAGCAAAACATTAAAGCAACCTATTTTTCATTGGTCTTTTGCCTAAGTGGATTTTTCCACGGGCCTTATCGACTAGTCTCTATAATAATACGCCAGTTCCGTGTGTCTGTCTGTCACTTTTGCAAAGTGGATTATATTCTTCACAATTTTCATTAACAAATTCTATAAAACATCGCTTATAAAATTGTTCTGTAATTTACCAAACTTTACCGTAAAATAGTATTGACGTCAAAGGAAAGTTAATTAAGATTAATGAAGCCATTACAGTGTACTTAAAACTTTGAGACCAAAATAACTTGGAAACGAGGTGGTGACGTGAATGATTTTTCACCGCGTGGGTAACTAGGGACCACCTGGGACCAATTTGGGTAATTTTCCCAAACCTGGGTCCCTGAATCCGTTTCGGAATAACCGGGTTAATGACGTAATCAAAAAACCTTTAAACCTCAATATTTCCGTAACCGTTTTTCAAAAGTACGCGATCTTATACATTTTCTTGATCAGCGTTTCAAGATCTATTCGATGAAGACAATGGGTAAACAATTTCCTAAAAAAAATTTTTGGTAATTTTAGGAGACTTTGCCGACGTCAGCACAATTTTCCATGCCTTATATCTCATTAACCGTTCATCAAGATCATATACATTTTCTTGATCAGCGTTTTAAGCTCTACACAATAGAGGCAACGTGAAAAGAAGGTTCCAATTTTTTTTTTGTGGATGGGTTGCTGACGTCATCAAAACATCTAAAACAACCTATTTTCCATTGTCCTGACTAAGTGGATTTCTCCACGGGCCTTATCGACTATTAACTATATATTACGTCTTTTATATATACGTTAACCTCTTGTCTTCTGTGTGAGAGAAATTTTTTCCTAGAAATAGAAATAAAAACCAAAATAGTTGAAAGACACGCTGTAGTGCTACATCCGACGTGCGATGCCGGGTTTTGGGTGTAGAGCATTGGCGGTTTGACGCTTCTCTCCATATTTGAAAAATGACGAAAATAATGCGTCTCAATATTTTTGTCTAAGATATATAGATAACGTGTGTGTAGATTACATTTGGGATTAGCTAAGTTGTTATATTTTTATTTGTAGGTGGTCAGATATAAACCAGGTGGTCATTATGATTGTCACTTAGATAGTGATCCAAGATATTATGAGGACAATTTTCGTCCGTGTTGTCATGTACACAATGCATCAAGTGAAGAGGATCAGGATTGTTCTTCTTGCAGGTATTTTGTCTTTATTTATACTTGTTTTTTTTTTGTATTGTGCTTGCTTGTCATCGGTTGTCATCACCCGTTTTGTCATCGCTCACTTTGTTACCGCCTGC